>JAPZDX010000004.1:17677387-17695660 GCA_029783625.1 Naso annulatus | reverse complement strand
ACTGTGGCACATGAACAAAACAAGTAAATACTTCTCAGAAAAAATAAGAACAGTTGGCTGACGGTACACGTCAGCCTACACAGACTTTTTGTTTTAAATCCAGAATCATTTCCACACTTTGACATTACAATTCGGAACATGTTGTGCTCATCATCAGTACCAGCACTGTGTTTCTCTGGCTCTGCTCCCCACACATAAAAACACCTACATTCATTAACAACAGAATGTGAAACTCCTCCTCAGAACAAACTCTGGCTTCTGAAAATCCTCAGCTTGGTCAAGAATGTGAAGTAGATAAAAGACAGGCTCACCAGAATGTTTTTCAGCGGGTACAACACAGGAGTCACAAAACCAAACACTGCAATGAGGGCGACTCGAATGATAAAGAAAGGAAAGTCCTGCAGAGCAAATCCAGCAAAGGACAGCAAAGGGTTGTTGGGAGTGATGGCCATGCAGAGAGTAGACATGAAGGTGAAGATGTAGATGGGAAACACCCAGTTTGTGTGGAAGATTATTGGCTCTCCGGCCACTCTCATCATCTCCACAGTGTCCAGCCAGAACATGAAGCTATCCACAAACACCTCTGCCCTCCCGTCCTTCATCCACAGGAAGCCCAGAGGACCAGAGTAGGACCTGGAGCGTAAGGATGAGGAGTACAGGTAGGAAGTGCTGGGTGCTCGTGAGCTGTATGTTGAGCGGGTGGGTGAGCCAGGCTGTCTGTCAAGGGTGCTGCCATTCCTGACCTCTGGGTGGCTTTGGGTCGAACCGTTTTGGCCTTCATCAGTGTTCAGCTGGCTGCTTACAGTGGTCACCTGTTCCAGGTGGGTGAGGACGGGGCCTGACGTGTCAAGGTCAGGATCCAGGCTGTCTGCTGCAAATGATGACAAGAGCACACACAATATCACCCGCTGCACTGTGTGTGAGGGTTATGTCATGTGCAAGTGGAGTCAGCATCAACATCTTTGTTTATTGGCGTCCCCTGTCTTTTGTAATGCGAAAGGACTTGCAGAACTGTAGCTCCCAAAAAAGGGATTTAAAAAAATGTAGTTAATGCATTTAAAAACACAATGTTTCAAGCCCGACCAGGCCCTTTATCAGGTGTTGCATCATCAACAAGTTCAAGTGTCCTCTAGTCATCAATATTTATTTATTGTCAGCCTTCTTTTCGCTTAAAGATATAAATGGAGGGGACCAAATAATAGAAACACCTGTCAGTCTGAGACATTATGATTTATCAACACATTAAACTACATCAACCAAATAAATCAACACCTTTCTGTAAAACAGTTTGGTAACACTTAAGTTAAAGCATCCATCTATAATGAATTATGGACATACTTATAATGTGTCATAATGAGCCTGTAGTGCTGAATACTCTTAGTTATAAGCAAGGTTAGGGTAACCCTAACCACAACGACATATAATGTATTATGTGTGTGTTCATAATGTGTTATAATGCATATAGAGACAGGTGTCACAGAAAGTGTTACCAACAGTTTCAACAGAAAGTAAGCACTATAATCATGAAGAAAGGATTTATACCAGGATGTCAGGATGTCACATATGATCACATTCAGTAAAATGTATTGAAAATGGTAGTCTGCATTCAAAACATCCGTGAGGAGCAGCCTCAGTGGACCAACTCCATCTAGCAGAGTGCTTCAGTCAAGGGCACTGCCCGGAGAACTGGCATACAAAACATGTTTTTGTTGCCGGGGGAAACGGGAGAAGGAGGAGAACATAAAAACTACATGTAGACATAAAAACTACATGTAGACATTCCCTTAAACATTAACATCTCCACACAGGGTAGCAGGCTGTGTACTAATGACTCAGTTGATGAATCGTTCCTGAGCTCCTCCTGTCCACGTGTCAGTGTCTTTGGCCAAGACAACGAACCCCATATTTTTCAAGATTGTCAGATAGCAGTCCACCATTAGCTCATTTATAGCTTGCTAAGTAAATAAAGATTCTCTTAGTCTTTCATTCACGTTTTTTCTTTCTTTCTTTCTTTCTTTCTTTTTGTCTTTTTGCTGGCTCTCTGTGGCCAAATACAAAAAATTTGCATTAAACAGAAAAAGTTGCATGCGATGGATTAATTGGAAAAACATGAACTCTTATTCGGGGATCACTTTGGATGTGATTGTTTCTAAATGGAAATGCAAAGTTGCATTACAAGAGCATTTTCATCAAACTGGTTACCAGGACCAGATTAGTCTGCCCGTGACCTCCAGGGGAAAAGTGAGCTGTCAACAACTTAAACACTTACACTGTCCGAGGAGCTTGCAGGGTCGAATCCTCTCTATGATATCCACACAGATGAGGCAGACAAGCACCAAGGAAACGGGCAACTCAGCGAAATCGTCAAGCTTTGGATATCTGTCCTCCTGCACCTGCAGTACAACCGGTAAAATAAATGTGAATTCAATAGCAGAAAGAACTGATCTGCCACTTAGAAATCATGAGGGATGAAGCAGGAAGAAATTAAATCGAAACTTGTCATTATGGCTTTTGGCTGGACTGAGAAAGAGGAACGCCTGCATTCCAAGTTTTATGAAGCCGTTTGGTTTTATTGGCCCATCAATGCAGACATCAAGATGCTGCTGAATGCCCCTAACACAAGATTAAGAAATATTAAAAGTATGAATATCTATGACAAGTCTTGATCAACAAGCCAGATCTTGTCAGATTTATGTCATTGCTTGTCGAGGAATAAAAAAGTTAACAGGACGGCACCAAATATATGTAAAAATTCCTCTCTTTCTTGGATAGATGGATGGTGTTAAAGTTTGGGTTAATGGCCAACCTGTTATGTTCACTGCGGGTTACTGAATACCTCAGACGAACAGTTCAGTCTTGTGACGGTTCTTTCACTTGTGATGGTGCCAAAGTCCTTCTTAATACATGTTGACAAAATATTTGGATGTAACTTCAAGAAGCAAAATCTCAGAGGACTGAGCAGAGAAGGTGACAGGCAATCTTTTTCTTCCTCTGCGGAGCAATGCGCCGTGTCAACCATCATTCGGTGAATAATTATTGTGCTCTTAACACTCTCGCGCACAAGAGGGTCATAAAAGCAGTTTGTTCCACAAATGGTCTGTTTACAACAAAAATGCCTCTTCAAGGATCCCGTCGGAGCATGACAGAAGAAAACATCAACAGGTGCCTGTTGGTGACAAGAGCATCAGTCTTGATGACGTTACCTTGGAGCTGGCCATTAAAATAGCAAAGCATGGTAATGTGCACAGGATGATGTACGCCAGCGCTGTTGGTCTCCTGAAAAACAAAACAGGTTGTTTCAGTTCACATTAGAACAATGATCATCACAGTATGTTTCATTATTTCTTTTCTTAAAGAAGTGCTGATCCCTTTCTCAATACTTTTCATTTTCTCAACTCATTGTCAGACTTCTATTGTTCCAATGCAGGAAAATTACTACATACTTTTAGTCAAGTACTGTCTTTGAATGTTTCTGTTTTATGTGAATTTTTTACTTCAAATACAACACTTTTTCATCATGACATCTATCAGACATACAGACTGAAGCAACACTATGGTCATTAGTATTAATTATGGGATAATGAAAAAAGTTGAGCTATAACAGCAAAAGTAGCGACCTGATTCAGTGATTATAATGATAAAGTGATCTAGCTAAAGTTTTCTAATGTTAGCCACCATGAGCTTCTAATCATGCCAGATAAAAGTATGGCTGAAGCACCAAAACAGCTAAGTGCACTGAATTTAGCAGGGTTGCTTTTTATTGTTACAATTAAAACTTTTCATTTTCAGGAGAAAGATTTTGTCATTTAAAATTGCATAGTTTTACTACAAGATGTACATACAACAAATATAAAATTAATTCATTTGAAGATTTTTCGCCAAAAAAAAAACAAAACCCCAGCATAAAGTCACTCAAATTAGATCAACATAAACCAGATTAAACTCCAGAGGTCTTGTTTTAAAACTTTTTCATCATCTTATAGTACTTCTAAATGCAGGAAATACTTGTAACAAGATATTTCTAAATTGTGGTTTTGTAACTGTGACTTAGCAAATTAATAAAATATAATAATTAATCATAATTATCAAAACTGCAGAATGGCCTGGAATAATATCATTATTACAGGAGGTGCAATTTTTTTTTTAATAATTGTAAAATATATCACAGCATACCATCATAAATAAAGCAATGTGGTGCTACAAAGATGCGTCGGCCTAAATATCAGATTCTCTAGATATTTGAAACCAAGCTTGTTTTTGATTTTTTTTTTAAATTGAAAATTAATTGCAAATAAAAGATCTCCAAAGTAATTTTATTTCATTTATTTATTTTTTGAACATCATTTGCACAGCCTTAATGTGGCTTAGAATGTAAGGATCTTTGTTTTTGTAAATTAGACATTGTTCTCTTATCCTTGTAGATTTATTCAATCACTGTGACACTAATTTAACTTTTCAACAGCTGTACTCACCACTGCTTGATTTCTGACATGGACCTCCGACGCTTCAGGATAAAAAATTTCACAGGAAGCCACACCAGCAGGGTTGCAGAGGTCACATAGGCGATGGACGCAGCTACCACCAGCCAGTAGGCCGTTCGATTGTGTCCTCTCACATCACGTATTAGTCTGGCAAACCTTTCCATAATCACAAAGATGGGAATGATAAGGCCTGCAAACTGCAGCACCTCATACAGGATTAGCTTGACCGTCTTCCCAGAGGGCATTGTCTCTGAACAGCAGCTGCTGGTCTGAAGTCAGAGCGAAAGACTTTAACAATCATCTCCCACCAAACGAGTCAGTCGGGCCGTTGGACTCTGCACACTGACACTGCTTACACTGCACTGCAGACTGTATTCTTTTATTGCAGAGGTAATGAGGTGGTCATGCTCTCCGTTTTATGGGCTCACAATGAAAAGTACTCCTATCCCATAATATCAAGGAGAAAATGACAATGAACCTGCTGCTAGACTGTACACAAGTTCTAGATTATATTCAGACCAATGCCAGCTTTTATGAGCAAAATTACGACTAAATTTACTTAATATGAATTGACAATATTAAAACATACAAACTTTGTGTAGAATAACACCAAATTAATTAGACTTCAAACTTGGACAGCTGTCATGGTTTGGAGTGGAGGTTGTTATTTTTTTCATCTGTGCTCATCTGTTTTTATGTGTTTGTATGTGTGTGTGTTTTAAATGCCATCAACCTGTCAGGGACTGTAGGCAAAATTTTGCCTGTATGGCTAAATCTGGCCCATTTACTTGATAGACTGGTGTTAGTCTGGTGCTCATTCTAAATAATTTGCATTGTCCCTTTTCATATAAAGTAAACATAAACATAAACAAGAATATAAAGCTGCTCTGGAAAAACTGTCTCTCCTTTTTCAGCTGGGCAAATGTTTAACTTGTCTTCCATTTATCCTTGTTAGGTTTCAAATGCAAAGATCTCCATCTAGTGGCAAGGCAGAGCATCATTTTAAAAACTCCTGAAAATTTGGTTCTCTCTCTACCAGAAAAAAATTAATTATTAAAGTTTGGGGAAAAAACATTCTTAGTTATTAAACACAGTGGCATGTT
Organism: Naso annulatus; assembly: GCA_029783625.1. Taxonomy (NCBI): domain Eukaryota; kingdom Metazoa; phylum Chordata; class Actinopteri; order Acanthuriformes; family Acanthuridae; genus Naso; species Naso annulatus. The sequence continues at coordinate 17,690,076 of JAPZDX010000004.1, read as the reverse complement.
TATTACATGATGCTGTCCAATACTAATTTAGTTCTAGCTAGTTGTACCTAATAAATCAACACCTTTGTTTTTAGAGTTTACACTCAGAAACTGTTAATCTGCTTTCTTGGCACTGTGTGGGTGTGGTTTGATTAAATTTAATTGACAGTGAATTTGCAAAAAAAAATTGAAAACAATCCCACACTGTCATGTTCCAACGTTGCTAAACTCTTTGCAAAGTTAAATAAAACGAAATAAAAACAAATTTTATTTCACTACAAAGTGCTCAAAAATGAAGAAAAACAAGAAAACAAGTCCATTAATATTATTCTGTACATTTGGCCTGGTTTTATTGTGAATACCGATAATTAATTATGGTTAAAAGAATACATACAAACAGCAGGGTACAAGTTTAGACAGAAACTTTACAATTAAGATGTAGTTTTTAAAACTTAAAAACAGGCAGCATCTCAATCCTGTCCCGTAAAGTTACATCAGGGCTTGTGGTGCAACATGTTACATGTGGATGATGTGCAATGATTTACTGGCTCCTGGTCCCGTGGTCCCAGAACAGCTGCTACTTTTGATATTTGATATCTTCAGCCCTCTTTGATCCAACAGATTAACATTATTTCACTCTTGCATTTAAGTGAAGGCAGCGAAAAATCAACTATATGAGCGCTAAAATCAAGTTCAGGAGATGACGATGACCTCTCGTTTGCAAAGTCCCACATACTGAGCTTTAAGTTTTGGGCTGTTTTATTTACTTAAGGCAGCACAGGGACGGCAAGGCGGAGCACATTTGACATATTTGACACAGTATCTCAAGAGAGGCTGAGAGATCAACAAACCAATTTGCCCCGCAATTGGAAAATCATCTTTTACACACAGAAAACTTCATATTTCCTTCATGTAGCATCCTTAGTTATTACACAACAGATAAAGTTCCTGTTAATTAGCTTTTTGCAAACAAATCAGTACTCATAAACATCAACTCTTTCCCAAAGACTTTTAACATGTAGCATGTAGTGGTACAGACAGCATGAGAAGTGGACCTTTGACAATATTTGATCTTTTCGCTGTAAATAATAGCGGGTTGCGACTCTGGGAAAGAGGTGTTTATAAATCCTGACCGTACTTTCCAGACTCACAGGAACCTTATTTCTGCTCTGCTTCAGGTAGAGTTTGTGTTAGTGTTAGGCAGCTCTCAGAGAGGACATGTTGGAAATGCATGGGGAGGTTTGATCAGTTCTTCACATTACCATTTGACCCTACAGTACAATAAGCATGTATCAAACACAGACAGAAATGTCCATTTTCTCATGTGAGCGATTTAAATATACAACTAAGTTAGGCGGAACATCACATATTCCGCTTTTCTCTGAATACGTACATCCTGCACGGCTTCTCCATTTAAAATAGCATAACAATAATCAAAACATAAATTAAAATGCACTACAAAAAAACATAGTATTCATTTCTCAACACTGACTAAAGAGATGCTTTAAAGACATCGAGGGCCGTTCAGAGAGTTCGCCCCCTTAGTAGCCAAGTCCGTGGTACGAGTCTGTTGGTACAGCCCCTGAATGGAGACGATGCAAACTCTACATCCACCAATCAGGATCTAGAGCTGCTTCTTTGAAAAGGAAAACTCTGCAGAATGAAGTTAGGAGTCAATTTAGGTCTGGAGGAGGAGAAAAGAAAAGAAGAATGTCTTGTTTCTGGCATGTGAGCATTATTTTTTTCCCACTTCGTTCTCTTTGGCTTTTACACCTGTAATTCAGCAGGGACGTCATGGCTGCAGAGTTCCCCTTTAAGGCTGAGAGAAACACCGGGAGCTGTGCTAACATACAGCCCACCCATGAGGTCATCATGTGGCTTTACTACTAGTTTAGTACAGTATATACAAGAGTCATGTGCATGCTTCAATTCCTCTAGTTTCTTTTCCCTCCAAAAAAAAAAGTGGCTTCAGTTTTCAGTACTTCTAAAAGTTGACGACATATACAGGATGTAGTAGCCTAACGTTTTCGTTAGTTTCGCTAAAAGTCCTTTTTCTGATTAAAAAAACAAACAAAAGAGATGCCCCCTTTTTTGTGTTTTGAGACATGATTAGCAGTTGCTCTAAGTAGGTGAGAGGACTGTGGCGTGCTGTGTGATTTCTCTTCACGTTAGTGTGCGAGTGCAGGTAAATAATCACAAATTGCTGCAGATGTGAGAACTGACTGGCGCAATTGTGTTTAAGTGTGCGTGTCCACTCTGCTGCTGTGCACCTGCCTGTAGTGTGTTCGAGTATCGTGTGTGTGTGTGTGTAACTCCAGTGTGCATGTTGCCAGGTGGTGTGAAGGAATGCTTATGTGTCCGTTTCACACTTGATCAAATAGTAATTGCATATATTTTGTGGTTAGGTTTAAGAGGCTGCAGTTACACTTCTGCTCTCACAGGAACACTGGCATCACTTAAATCAACGGGTCCGTAATTTCTTAATCTTCTAAAAAGATTTTGAATTTCTGTAGATAAACAGTTTAATTCCCCTGCAATAAATTAATTCAAATTAATTGTTAGCATAATTTCACAAGTCTTAAGTCAGTACAGAGTCAGTCAGCTAAATACACCCCCCCCCAAAAAAAATTGTGTTTAATTACAGCCATCCTTTAAAGGAAATTCCACAGGAAATAAATACCTGCTTACATGCTCACGTTAAGACTGACGGAAAAAATTTCCCTCTCATTTCACCTGTAATTTTTAACCAAATGATGTAGCTTTTTCTCGAGAACTCCCCAAGATTTTACTCAAAAAACTATGGACCCATGAAATAAAGCATTACCAGTATTTTTCAATAGCCCTGTCATAAAAAGGAAGCAATAAATGTCAGGTCTCGTACATAAGAGACGATACATGTATTGCTGTCAGATCTAGATTTGGGAGTGATCAGGCTTGAATGACGATCAAAGCATTAGTGCAACTGAAAATCAAAGTGCAACTGAAAGTTCCTCCACGTCTTCACATGAGTCATGTAAAGAAGTGAAGAAGAGTGTAAAGGCGAAATAATACTTTGACAAAATCCCAAAAGAACACAGTGTCTGTTTCCAGATCACGTGTGTCTTTGCGTGAGCTCTTCAAATTAAACCCTTGTGATCACTTTTAAACCCGGAGTGAGAAGTGTAACTGTGTATTTATTTACTTTTAAGAGTGTCAAATGTTAAGGTTAGTCTACTCTATTCAAATACTTCCATCCATCTGGTGATAAAACTAATTATAAAAACATAACAAAAGAACTTATTTACGACCACTATTTGATCAGGTTTGCTGTGTGTGTTTGCGTGAGGATTACAGGGAGCTCAGGGGGCCCTATAGCAAGGCCTTCTCCGAGTAAGGGGCCTGTGAGGCGTCTGCTGAAGGTGCTATGCTCGGACCAGAGGGGGTGCTGTAGTTTGGTGTCTGCGTCATGCCTGCGGGAGTCGTGCCTGGGGCGGGGCCAGGGGCGCTGGCTGGGTTCTGGTAGGACTGAATGTCTGCTGGGGCCATGCTGCCCGGAGCTGCCGTGTAGACTGGCGGCTGGCCCATGTACATATGAACGTCACTACGGCAAAGAGAGGAAACATTCACAACGGCACTACAACACAGAGAAAGCAGCAAGTATCAGGCGTAAGGCTGAACTCAGGATACCGTAAACTCTTTAATAGAAGTCAGCATTGAAATAATGTTTTAAGTGACAGCTGTGACCAGAATGAACAGTCCCAGACAGGTCGCTAATAAAAGCTGGGTAACACCAAGATGCAGGGTAATGCAGATTTCCACAGTGCTAATTTCATCAGTGCAAGGACAGAGCAATGCCATACTCGTTAATCTGCTGCTCTGCATTTCTCTTTTTAACACAAGCACTTTTTATTCTCAGTGTGACAAAATGCTGCTAAATCGTTGTCAAGAAAACTTGTCACTTACTTCAAATGTACAAATTATACGCCATTTGAGCTGCCAGGAGGCTTTCAATGTTCAACATGAGCAGAAAATGTAATTTACAATAATTTACCAGCAAACATATTTAGATTTCATGAATAAGCAGAACAAACAGTATTTCTGTTTGAGAAGCAAAACTCAGGCCAGCAGTGCTTGAGTGAGTTTGACATGAAATGGTCTGTGCTGTGAGCAATTAGTGCTGTAAATTTGAATTTTAGTGAATTTATCTTAACAACAGGAGTGCTGTGTGTTGGTGCTAACAACAAACAGGAGCTGATCAGTAAACAAGAGAGCTTCTTACTAAAATATGCAACAAATATACACCAGGGGCAATAGAGACAGAAATACGTCTGTGACAAATAAGGGCTCATAAAGGCTGGTTCATTCTGCAGTTGGGGTAGATTAAGGCTCCAGCTACTGTTTGAGAATTCACAATACTATTAAAGTTGTCATGGAAACTTAAAAAGGGTTATTTCAGCCTACATGAGATTTTCAAGTACAGAAATGAGTAAAAAGCTACAGTATGTGAAACTCACCTTGGAGCTGGCTGACCAGGTATGTGGGCTCCAGCTGGAAGCTGCTCCATGGGAACCGTGTAACCTTGCACCGCGGTGCCGCTCATGGCATACGAACCTGACGCAGGCTGACCAGGGTAGACCTGCGCTCACAAACATGCGCAGAGCACAAACTGAGTGTCAGTGAAGGAGCAAGACGGATGTGAGAGCGACAGGATATTAGTAATGACGTAAAATAGCAGAAGGGTATTCAAGGTCAACAGAAGTAATCCAATATTCGAGAAATCCAAGCCAAAAAAAAAAAAAAAAAAAAGTTTTGACTCTGTTTATCTTATTGCTGCATTAGTTCACGACAACAAGCTCCTGTTAGCTTTGAGGCAAATTATCCTTTCACACTGTGACATTTACACTGTTCCTGGGAGGGGACAGTGCACCCAAAACTTAATTATCTTCTTATCTGGATTGCAACTGAATGCCATCCAGAAAACTTTTAGTGTGATTTATGAGGCTTGGCGATGGAGCTTCAACCAAACACAGCAGTAAAACAACGACATTCTCGGTCCGAGAAGACAAATTTGAAGTTAAAAAGCCTCAGTGTATCTGGAATAAGAATTCATCATTTGGACCAAGTTATGAAAAGTTTCTGCTTTTGTGCTACAGCGCTAAGAAAATGGCACTACCAGTTAAATGCGTTTTGTGTCCCTTTAAGACTAGTAAATTGTCCACGTACAGAATTCTGCAAGCAAACATTTTTTTGTGCACAACTGTACCTGTTGTGCTGCACTGGCAGGCTGCTGCATGTAGTACTGTTGGCTCTGCAGCTTGGCATACATGGCGTAAACTGGATCTTCATTCATCAGCTTGGCGTATAAAGATAGAGCTTCCATCACCTTCACATTCAGCTCTGACAGCTCCGAGTGCTTCCTGATGATACAAACACACACACACACACACACATTAGGTAGATCTGCCTTACTATTTGTGAACTGCTTGAATTAGTCAGTTTTATATGTTTTATGTCATTCATCTGTAGTTTTCTGTTTGCAAAACATATCACATCGGTACCTGTCTATATCCTCCAATTTCTGGTCAATGAGGGGTCCCATTTGATTGCAGGCACCTGATTAAAAATACAAATTAATGATTTCATCGGAAGTCAACAATGATCCACCAATACAAAACAAGTTACACCAAATAAGCTTCTGTATACTGACAGTGACTTTTGTCTGACCCTCCCATTCAATTCACTTTATATTCAGTTACCTTCCAACTGTAGTAACTCGACGCTGTCTGACTGGTTGTCTGTGGGATCTGCACTCTGGATCATCTGCAGTAGCTGGTCCATTTTGTCCTGAAAGATTGCAAACAAGTTTCTGTAATGACACTTCCCAGGTGCAAACGATGAGTGACTTTTTAAATCTAGTTCAGAAAGAGGCAAGTTCACTCCCTTCATAGTCTAAAATACAAAAACCTAGTCTATGTTAGTCTGTGATATATGACCTTGTGTCTCATCTTGCCAGCAGCTGAGCAGGTCTTATTTTAGAAAAAAAAAAATCTTTATTGATGCAACAGTGAGAACTAACTGCTTTGAAAGCAGATGTTCACACGAGGGAACTTACCTCGTCGATATATACTGGCTCTTGTTCGGGCTCTATGGTTTCTACTTGGACGTCCTCGCTGAACTGTACTGTCTTCTTCTCTGTTTTCACTGCAGATTTCCGAGGAACAACCATGCAGCAGCAAAACAATGTAACAGCAGAAATCAGTTCTAATCATACTTTTAAAGGCAGCACACCTTGATTTGACATTCAGTACAAAAGTAACACAAAAGACTGGTCCAGAAATCCAATTAAAAAAATAACAGTTAAAATAGGATTCAAGCTACTAACAAATCATCTTTAAAATGTCATGTTAATATATGTACTGTTATTTTTTGTGCATGCTGTTGTTCAGCAACACACAACAGTCTAAAGCTGTCGCCATGTTTGCTGAGTGTTTCACACAAATGGAGGAAATAATGATATTAGGAAAAAGCTCATGTGCAGTATGAGTGTTTACAGGGATGACACACTCGCAGGACAAACATTTGGAAAGAAATGTGACAAACTCCCACCACCATGGAAGTTTTTATGCTAGATGACGAACCTCTTCTTAGATCATTTATTGAACATCTTAATACAATAGAACAATATATGCTGAATCTGCATTAAGTACTGAAAATGGTATTTACCAGCAAGAAAATGAATTCCTCAAAAAACAGTTATGAGATTTGTGACTGAAACTCAGATTTCCTACATCTCACATGACACTGAACAGACAAAAGATGTAATACACTTTACTTTGCATACAGCAGCGAACTAATGTGCTTTTGCTTTGTAAAACCATAGAGGGATAACGGCGCCTGAGACAGGGAATGAAGTCACAATTTCTTTGGGTTTGTTGTAATCTGAGCCTCTCTGTTCTTTGTGCTGATAGCTGGTCCAGCTGCACATGCATTATAAGGTCATCTGAGGCTGTCTACGTCCTCCCTGCATCTGTTTCCAACATGGTGGCCTTTCTGATATTACAGCTAAACAGTACAGTGAGTTTGTTCAGATGCAGCTTTCTTTTTTTTTCCCAACTTTACTGTGTCAACAATACGTGTGTTTGTTTTGGTTTGAGATGTTGCAGCTGTAGTGCGATACCTACTGGCAGTGAATCACACAACAGGAAAATGCTACGAACAAAAGAACTAAAAACAAGAAAAAAAAAAAGACTCTGTATCACGAAGGCAAACAGTAAAACGTTGTTGTTTGTGCAGAATGCTATCAGGCAGTGCTGGTTTTATTGCATTTGATAACCCACTGATCATTTTCAGTCTATGCAAATAATGTCTTGATCGTACGGAGTTCTTGTTTTCATTCATCAGCAAAGTTTAAGAGATAAAGTATTTCTCACTTTACGATCAATAAAGCAATATTGCTAATGGACTACATGCACTGTCAAAGGACTAGGGATGACATAAGTGGATAAATGGTGTGTGTGTGTGTGTGTTTGTGTGCGCTCGTACTCACTCATCTCAGGCTCTGCCGTGAGGTCAGCAGTGACAAAGTTAGATGGAAACAATCCGACGCCCTGGTACGTTTCCCCTTTCCACCAGTTGGGATCACTGAAACAAGGACGAAAATTCCTCAGAAATGATCAGAAACTTAAACGTGTTTCAGTGTTTTTCTCCTCAGTGTTTCAGTAAAATGTCACTGAAAAGACAACAGATTAGCTGAGCAGATTAATTTCCTACTGAATTTTCATTGTTTCAAGGTTCCTTAAGACATCGGGATATCTTATTAATTCTTACTAAGTGTTTCCCTACTCAGAGTTCCACCGAGCTGCCCTCAATCCCCTCAGTTATTTGAAAAATCCTTGTGTGCTGCTTTTACCCTCTTATTATTTATGTGCGCAAAAATTCACCTATCATCCAGGATAGTGATGATTTCTCCTGATTTGAAGGTGAGCTCATTGTCCTCAGCGGCCTCAAAGTCATAGATGGCGCGGACTTTCCTGCCGTCGGACTTGTGTGTGGACAGCAGGCCGGTGGTGTTGGGGTAAAGGCTCGACAGGGAGGTCTGCGGCTGCTGACGCTGCTCCTTCAGTGAAAGCTCAATAGCTGCATAAAGAGGAGACAGAAAAGCGAAATTATGTGTTTGCCCTTGAAAGTCCTTAAATAGAGCTGAACATCTGCAATGCTCAAATCCAGTGTAAACACGGATTTATCTCCACTGACACCTGAGAATTAAAAAGGCTTCTCACCTTTGGCCAAGTCTTCTTCTTCTTTTTTGTTTGTTGAGGTGGAGGGATCCTTTGCAACTAAAGCTGGGCTTGCTTTTGCTTGCTCTGCAGCCTGTGAAAAAATAATCGCATGTTCAGGTTATTCAACAACTAGAAGAAGAAAAAAAAAAAGGAAATTTCTGGCTTTTCATGTTTATGCAAAACAACCTAAAAGCCTGCAACTGAATTAAGAAAAATGTGGTAAATACTTTTGCGCATTTTGCCTTTATTTGATTGCAATAATTTGGATGCGAAATGCAACAAAGATCCTTTTGTTGTTCTTCTTCTTTTATTTTTCACAAAATCACCTTTTTTCTTATAGCCTATTTTTTGTTGTAGTGTTTTTTCTCTCTTTGATATGTATTGATTGATTATATTGTGGGGAACCTCACTTGTCAAGCCCCTTGAGGGTTTTCTGAGTTTCCGCTGCATGTCTCCTACTGTTCAGTTTTTCTTAATTGTGTAATTGTACTATTGTCCCTTTTAACATGTGTGAAATCAATCAAACTAAATCTAAATAAGGATGTTGCAGTTGTACGATATGGGTCTCAACAACCAGACCACTAGGAAACCCCTAATACAGCAAAATGTTCCCTTTACATCCTGTGTGTTAAAGCTAAAAAAACGAAAGTCTGTTAAACACCTACCTGGGACCCCACAGCTGGGAAAGTGACACCTTGCTCCCGTAGATTCTTGATCATAGCCGAGATGAGACTGAGTTGGGGATCGTTGCGGAAGTCCTCTGCCCACTCCACCATCAGAGCTTTCAGCTTCTCACACACTTTGGGATGGCCCTGGGGACGATCATAAAATGACGCATCATAAGAACAAGGGAGAGGAGGCAGCGCAACACAGTGAAATGAAAATGAAATCACATACCTTGTTTAAGACGTTACTGACTTCACTGGCAAACTCTCTGGAGCACACCTCCAAGTGGAATATCTTCCCACAGTTTGAGACACAGGCACCGAGGAGCTGCGAGGACATCAGTACAAAAAAATAATCAGACTCACTTTTTAATCAAAACAAAGGCAAAGCACATAATAGGGAAAAACCTAATAATAAAATACAGTTGATTACACCACTAACTGAATAGTCACAATTATTCCAAACATGGTTGTTTGTTTACACTCTGCTGCTTACAGTCAGTGCCTGCATGGCCACATGAGGATCCTTGTGGTTCACTCTTCTCATTATAGAGCGGAGACATTCTTTGGGCCTGTGAAAGAACGATAAAAATCTAAGGTTTAAAAAGGCAAAGACCAAAACAATCCAGCTATTTTCAGCAAAATATTTAACTACAGAAGTTTTTCTAAACATTAAGATTTCAACATTTAACTTGAATTTATCCCTGTACACTTCTTGTCCTTGGGTTCTATGTCCAGCCTCTGGATTCCTGTGTTTTACAACTTGCTGCAATCTCTGAAAAATAGGTTTGTGTGTCATAAAGACAGTTAACTAACCCGGTGCGTGACTGCCCTATCTTATCACATATGTCAAGAATGAGGCCCCAGTCCTCAGCTGTGTTCATCTCACTGGTTGCTTTCTCTGCAGGAAGGAAGCACAACCAACATAAGAGAAAAAGTTAAGGATTTACAGAAAAGAAACCACTTCATGACCTCATTCTGTCTACAGCCAGACAGAAGAGGTGAAGATCATTCTTGATTATAAATAAAATACATACAATTACAGCTACTTGAAACAAAGTGGAGTGCAAGCTGCTAGTGAGTGTGACATCATTTTCTTTGGTCTTTTTTGTTTGTTAATCACACAAATGGGTATAAACAGTCGAGAGGTACAGACAAAAGAACAGGGCCCCCGAACAACGCAACAGCACTGCAGTAAATATCAATCTGACAAAGCTCTTAACATTGGTTTGTGCTGAGACTTTCAGAGGAGTTGCTTTCACTTTGAGTTTACTGAGACTCTAACTTGTGCTTTTACAAAATACAGATTAGTGTCTTTGATTCGAACCCTGAGTTCCTCTGTCATTGCAGTTTCCTTGTCTTTAAAATGCATGTCACCGTGAGTTTTTGAAACTTCTCCTCTTTCAAAAGATGACAGAACTTCTACAGTGTCAAGGACCACTACTTCATGCAGGAAGTGAAGTGTACAGCCTCTGTTTGTGTTCTTGACCTGTCCTGCCTTTTCAGTTACCCCATTACTCCATAAAAAAAATTGTTAATAAAATGATAAAACTAAGACCTCTTGGAAAGCTGACACATACTTCTAACCAACATATGACCCATGGTTGGTTTTGCATTGGTGATGTACTGTACATGTAAGCCAAACACTGAAAAATTGCATAGGAAAAGTGACAATGTGGTCGTTAGTAAGATGATATATACTATGTGAAGACATGCATTTGCCACACTATTTATACTTTTGTGGCTATTCTTGTGATATTTCTGAGTGTATCAGAGTATTGAGAATAATACTGAAAATTACTGAGAAGGAATTTATCTACCATATTGGATTTTTATATTATTTGTACCTCAATGAGATGAAATAAATCGACCTCTTGAAGTATTTCAATAGCTAACTAACCCAAAAACAGACATTCCTGTGTTTGTTTGTTTTTCAAAAAGAGATCAAACAGCATGAAGATTAATAAGGACAAGCTGAAAAAACACCTGCCAGCAAAAGCCTCCAAATCATTATAAGCTTTACCAAAATAGCATTTACTGCTGGGTTTGAAGGCTACACTATGGTGCTGTATTACGAGGTGTTTATGTACTTTGGCCCCCTCCTGCACGCTGTAAATGCTAATAAAGTGGTGAACCACTCGACTCAGAACAAAGAGCGCAAAAGGACACACACAGAGAGCGGGCAGGGTTTCACAGACCACCGCATCCGATTTCACTTGCAGTACGTTAGATGTGAGATGTCAGGCTCATCACGCTGGTTAGCCATCATATGATGGGATGCAGTAAGGCAGTGATGAGGCAGATGGCTAGCTAGCTGCTTCACTTGCCTGATAACAACATTATGACCCACATAAACAGTAAACCTGAGGAAAAGATCTCCTAACTAAAATATGACCTAAAAAAACCCAAATATTTAATGTAACGAGATTAAAAAAAGCTTTACAGGCTTCTCGATGCTACCATCAAAATGTTATTTGCTGGCAGCTACCGCTATCCTAACTAGCTAACGGTAAATCTTCTCATAATATAAGGATGTAAGCTAGTTAGCGAACTGTGCAACGGCTAACTGAGCGAATCACAACAAACACAAGTAAAACACACTGTTATTTACACATATAACTTGTTACAGCTCGCTAGTTTATGTAGCCTCAAATATAAACGCAAGACAATCATATAACATCATCAGCATAGCTCTGCAGGGTAACATTTAAGCTAGGAACAGCTAGAGAGCACACAACAAAGCTGACTGATCAAAGCTCCTTTAGCTAGCCTGTTAGAACTAGCTTCCAGTCCTCATTACTCACCAACATCTTGGTCGAAGGGATTCGTCGTAAAGAGAGGCATTGCTGGTGTTTTGACAACAACAAATTTCGCCTTCCCTTGTTATTTTCTTTTCTTCTTTGCCTTATTTCAAACAATAAAAATGCATAGTAACGTCAACTTCATGAATGTCAAATGTAGCTGACTGACTCTATTCTACACAGTCACTCCTTCGCCACAGACGGCAACAAGCGAGGCATTCTGGGTAATTGAAGCGGACAGAGCCCAGCATGACAGAGCCGTGTTAAATAACCCGCTGTCATCAAATATAATTTAAAAATCACAGTCCCCCAGGTGTTGATGCGACTGTTCTGAATGTACACTGGGCAAAATGGACCATAAGCTACAAATTGCCGCAAAAAAACAACATGTCATCGTCAGGTGATGGTGATCACGTGACGTTTGCTCATCGCGTTGACCACAGAGCTCCAGCTGCGAATCTGAGTAACTTCAAAATGCTCACACAGAGGTTTTCGCACTGTAGCTGCATTTGTTTTAGTTTGTTCTGACATTTTTAAATTTTTCTGATATGCTAATCTTTTTTAAAATTATTTTTATTATTATGGACTATCTTAGGCTTTTGGATCTCATGGCATAATGTAGCCTGATTGAATTCTGTCATGTCTGGAAGATCCGCTATTTTACATTGTAAATGTATTAGCCAAATAGCTTAATGCATCAAAACATAAATAGGCAACATATCTAATGGATCTTAACCTCTGTTAGTAAATAAGCTTGAGGTTTGAGGATGTAATTTGATACTTCAAGTCACAAAATGCATTTAAGTAGCAGCTGAACTGTTGCCTTATTTCATTTTAATCCTCCAAGTCCAAAAGATTTAAAATAATTAAGTTTGGCAGCACACACTAAGTTTTTAGAAATGTCAGTTTTGTTTTTTTTTTTGGGGGGGGGGGGGGGTTAAATTTTGTAAATTTGATATAAAGTTTTCCACTTTATATAGCCCAGC
>JAPZDX010000004.1:17640884-17650911 GCA_029783625.1 Naso annulatus | reverse complement strand
GTTGTTATTTTTTTCCCCTTCTTTGTAAACCTTTAATGTCGTCTCCCTCTCTCCTCCTCAGACTCACTTAGCTCTTTATTGAAAACACGAGTGTGTGATCTTTTGACAGAGCACAAACTGCATGCATGCATGTCCTTTGGGGTGTGGGGGGGTTTAAGTAACAGGCAGGCATTCTGAAAAAATTATTCTCTGGTAATAAAGTCCCCATAAATTAAAACCACTTGCTGTTTTACTCCCAAAAATAAGTCGGGCAAGGAATGTGACTCCTCAGCTGAAAATGAAACTGTTGACAAATGATTCCCCCTTGAATCGGTAAAAATAAAGCACATTAGAAAAACCAGACACAACAGCTGAGCACGGAAGAACACTAAGACATAGAGAGCAGTTGTAAAATCTTGAAACAAATAATAATTTTTTTGTGAAATCATCCCCCCTTGAGGTTGCATTTTTCTCTTTTTCCATCCCCTTCTTCCCGCTCTCTCCTTGGCACATTGCTGACACAGCACAGCCCAAGCACGGACCCTGAGGACTCACAATGCTGCTCCCACTCCAACTCTCTAAGTGTAACAGGTTTGCACTGAATAAACTTCCAGTATGGACACAGGAAGTAGCTCAGCAACTTCTCAGGTTTGGACACAGTCTCAGTGGAATAATAGACCTCTTGTGAAAAGCAGCTGTCAGAAGCCATCAAGGGCCTCATTACCTCTCTGCAAATAGAAGAGGCAGGACAACGAATTTCTCTGCCAGTGTGCCGAAGTGTGTGGAACTTATGGACAGTTTACAAATGAAAGGAATAGTTTGACATTTAATATTAACATTTGACATCTTGGGGAGAGTCAGATAATAGATTAATACCACTGTCAGGACGTTGCGTTAAATTTGGAGCTGGAGCCAGGAGGTGATTAGCTTAGCATAAAAAAATCTGCCTGGTGCTGTTTCAAGTTCAAAAATATGTCTATAGCACCTCTAAAGTAATTGACACGTTTTATCTCGTGTCTTCAAAGGAACAATGTTTAAAATATTCAAAAAAAAATTAACTAACATTATCAAAAGAATGCAAAAAATGTGCATTGTGTTGAACAGAGAGCTACTTAAGTTAGCAAGCTATCCAGCTAGCCTTAGCCTGTCTTGTCTTCAGCTACGTTACTTTAAGTCGAAAACCAAAAGAACTCATTACATTGTTAACTCATCGTGAAACACACAAATAGCCAAAATAAACCCTTATGCATTTCTGTACTATTGTCGTCACTGTGGTGGACATGATGCAAGTGTTGTTCGTCAACAAAAAGATGCACCAGGCAATAGTTTCTCTCTGCTACCAGTCTTTAGGCTAAGCTAAGCTAATCACCCCGTGCCTCTCACTCCATGCTTGACAAACAGATATGAGAGTGGTATCAATCTTCAAACTTCAAATCATCTAATTTTCAGTACAAGAGACACAAAACTTTACTGTTTACTTGTTAATTTCTGGTGTTATATGAGAAGTTACTATTGACATTTTAATGTGTTTGGATATGTGTCAAATGTCTTCTGCCATTACTCTTGTACAGCAGCTTAGCAGCCACAGGTCAAGTATCTGAGTAAAAAGTTTGGATGTTACAAATAAATAATGTACTTTGCAAATCCTGTCTGAACCACAAGTATTATTAAAAACATTTGGTTTGGAACCCAGAAAATCCAAACTCTTCTCTTCTTGTAAAGAAAGTCAAATAAACACTCACATGCGCACACGCACACACATTCAGGGATAAGGCAGCAAGACGTGTGCACGTGTGTAAATTGATCTTAATGACACACAGTGTGGACTCTTCCTGCACCCACACTTTCTGACATTCGACTGCTGAGCCCTTGGATGACACACATATTCTGAAACACATCTTAAACCAGAGGGACCGCAGTGACCATTTCAACCCAAAGTGTTGAAACGAAATCTCTGTTTGTGTCATTCTGTCGGGAGACACCAATACATCACACTGAAGTCATGGTTCTTCACAAAGGCAGAAAGAAAATACAGCAACAAGCAGGACACACTCTTGTCTAGAAGAAGTGAGACGCACTGATTTAAATAAAAAATGTTCAGTATATACTGGTGGGTGTATAATAAAACAAAGTAAAAGTATTTGTACTGATATGTGACATTTGCCGCTTTGTGAATGACATAGACCAAAAGAGGCAAAACTACACTATCACTGTCATCTATTACATTGTCGTACATTGGCCAGATGCACCTTAAGGCTTATGATCAATAAATAAAAGCTTTTTTTTCTTGAATAACTATTGATGCCAAAAGAGCCCAGTATTTCTTCCAGGGAAAAACCTTGGATTAGTTTTCAGAAGTGGGTTTTGCATATTTTGCTAAAATCTCTCTCAGAGGAAATGTCTGTGGTTCATGTCAGCAGATCTGCTCAAACTCAAAGAATGTGTTAATGTAAAATTTTTGAATGTGCTACACACAGCAGGGGAGTTACCAACATCTGGCCAGTGGGTATGATTTTTATTGCCTGATGAGTGGGTGAGATTATGAACCTGTCTGGAAAATGCAGATCCGAGAAACAGATACGCTAAAGATAAACGAAGAAGAGGAAAACCAGCAGACGCTTCTCGAGACTGATTTGTTTGGTTTCAAACCAAGTTATTATGTGCAGTTTTGTGTCTGTGAAATAAAAGCACACTGACACGCTGATAAGGTTGCAAAGTCAGTCGAACGGTCAGGAACACCCAGGATGCTGCGGTTACCTTTCCCCCGTACACCACCGCTGTCATAACAGAGAAATAAAAATGAAAGCAGCTGCCAAAAATAAGTTACTTTCTGGGAAACGAGGTGTGGCCTTTTAACCTTGTGCATTATTGTAGGTGGCTTACAGCCAAGCAAAACACCGTATTTAAAGAAAATATTCTGTATGCAATAACATGGAGAGCTGACATTACTGACGTGTCATAAGGGATATGAACCAGTGAAGGTGGTCCTTTACATTCACGGCTGGAGTTCGAGAAGACTCTTGATACTTACCAAACCTCTTATAACCAAAGGACTGCACCTCCTCCTCATCAGCAAAGTCGTCTGGACACACAGAAACAAAAGAATGAATGAGCTACGAACTCGTCAAACAGTGAAAGCAGACACTGAAACACTATATCATTAAAATGACACATATGTTCAAGCCCCTAAATTTTTAAATAAATCAGAAATCAAAGTCCATTTTAAAATGATCAGCTGTGAGGATTATTCCGCAGCTCTTCGTCAGTACATGGAGTTTGCTCAATTTCTGCAAACTCAGCAAACATTTTTCTGCTGATGAAGACAGTGAAATGTGTTTGAAAGCTCCAGAAAAAATCTGGCAAGTTGAATTTGGGCTATTTTTTCTCAAACTATAGTTCCAGTTGCAGCCATTTCAATCCTAGTAGTCTTTTTCAGTGGACTTGCATCGTTTTGATATACATTTTTTAACGCCTTAATGGTCACAGTGACGCAGAACTTGTTTCACTGAGGCCTTTTTCTGTGCATTTCTTCATATTAAACAACAAACACGCTCTATTTTACTCAGATTAGCTCAAGCCTTTTGAGTAAACTCTCTTTCTGTCACTTGGTGGGATCAGCCTGAGTGTCGTCCCCTTTCAAGCGGCCGCCAGTGGGAAAGAACTTTGCCAACTCCAAAAGCATTTTTTCTCTCAACATCCATGAAAATAAAGATACACCAGGTCTCAAGGATTTTTGAAAGAAAAAAAAAAACACTCTTTGACTTTCTCAACACCCCGACGGCCTGTTTCCTGTTTGTGTTTCTAAGCAACATGACTGTGTCCCATTACAGCGGTAACTTTACCGTAAAGTATGTTTGGATTTTCAAGAGCCATTCAGGGAAAAAGATTTCATAACATTTTACCCAAAGGGTTGAAACTGAGTGTGTTTGAAAGAAGACTGACAAGTCAAACTCAGTGTCTGTTGGATTTTACAATGAATATTGATGTATGGGGCCATGAGAAGGATTTGTTTAACGTAACAAGTAATTGTGCAGGTCAAAAATGTCTGGGCAACTGCGTTAAAACTGGACTAACTTTGGTTAAATTGACTATTTTTGACGTATTTATCACACATAATTTTGGTTTGGTGGTTTTGTTAAACCACATCACATGACTTTGTTACAAAACAAAGTCATTAAAAAGCTGTTGAAACAATTGTTATATCTGATAGCTATACAACTAAAAACTCTCACATTTTGAGCAAATTTGGTCTAACTTACGCTTAGACAACAGTTGGCCTGCAAATCACTGAAGAAGTGCTGCAATAGGTCAAATTTTTCTTAACGGAAATAACCACAGACTGTTATGCTGTTAAGCACCTTGCAGGATGTCAGTGTTTGCTCTCGTACTGGCTTTGTCAACCCAAAAAAATTAAACAAGTTTGACCTCAGATGATGGAAAGAGGAATTAAGACTCCATGCAGGCAAAAGAAGTCTGTTTTTCATACTTGAGGTTTTTGCAGTTTTATGACAGTTTTCATAAACTCTTACAACAAAGTCCTCTTCTTAGTTTTCCTGGTGCTTTAGGTCACATCTCATGGCTTTCATCAATGGATGAGCAAATAACAACTGATCCCCAAAAAGCCTAAATTAGATTATAAGAGGGTTTTTTTTGTTGCTGTTGAACTTTTATTTCCAGGGTCAAACACGAACCTTCAAGGTGAAGTTTTTGTATTTTTCTCATGGTTGATCTCTCTTTGGGAATCAAGCAAAGAAATAATCCTGTAAACAACAACAAACCTTTCCAGGTGCATGCTGGTCTTACAGTATACCTGCCTAACTACACTTATAATATAAACCTGAGGTGTCTGCAGTGCTGCCTATTTTTTAATTAAAATTTAGTAATGAAATGTAAGAAAAAACACAAAACAAACAAGAGCTTCCGCTACAGTCATCTTTAAACAACACAATAATATTCCTGTGTGGCCTCTCACTGCAGCTACAGTAGCAACAGGAAGTGGCCAAAACGCCAGTTACATCACAGATGTACTGTGAGCGCAGAGAGCTGTTTACATTCATGCCCACAGTGCAGAGCTCTGTGTTGCTGTTCCAAGATTGACCACAAGGTGGCAGGAGTCATGTAGTGTTTACACAGTGTAACAAGCGACCGACCGGCTCTTTACCATGCAGCGCCTTTGTGAGCGGATGAGAATGACGTCCGCGAAGTTAATTAGCCCAATCAAGCAACGTTTGAAACATCAGCACACCACGTGAATCGCGTCTGGTCAAACTTTATAGAAACTTCTATTTAAAATGAAATGATAATTTGTAACCCGCTGACTGCCGTGACGCAGGCGCTTTTTGGTCTGTTATTTTTCACGTAAACTGTTGAAACTGTTGAGATTGGCTAAAAGGTGCATGCGCGCGCAGTTATAACAAAGCTGTTGGTGTGCGCGAGCTCAGCCTGACTCACTGTTTCCCTCTGCGCCTTTCATTTCTTTAAGTCAATGCAAATTTATCCGACACATACGAGGGCAACGTAAGAGTGCAAAGAGAGCAGTTTTAAAGCACATTCAATCAACTTGATCATTTTATTCGATCACTTATAAAAAACGTGCTCTCTCAGTGAGGCTGTAATCATGTTTTGACTCTCCTGTAAACAGCTCTGTTGGTGCAGGGCAGTGTTTGATGTGCAGCAGCGACCAGATGCAAGAAAAAAAAAAAAAAAAGTTCCTTAATTGAAACCAGATGCGAGAGGCGAGTTGTAGCCCACACATTCCTCACGTCTCAGACTGAGAAAGAGGCAGAAAAGTGACAAAGAAAAAACGGCAGGAATGTGGAACAAGTACAACACAGTCACCACTGATACTACACTGTGCGCGTCAGATAAATAACACTTTTCTGCCTGTTTTCTGTAGATGAATCCTACCTTTCATTGTGGCTTACAGGAGGACTGTACCGTAGTGAAGCTGTTGTTTGAAGTTACATCCACAGCATCGCAGTGGCATTTGCCCAAAAGCTCACTGTGAGTGCACCTTGGATCCGCCCGTATCCAAAAACCCAGCGTGGTTTCGTTTTGCAGATGTAAGAACTCAACTCAAAGCTCCATCCGTGACTCTTTTCTCTGGGGACGATCTCCTACAGCGCAGGTAACGTCAATGTCGCACTTCAGATGCGGCAGGGAAAAAAAAAGGGAATGAACTTTGTTTCAAGTAGAAACTTTGCGGGAGCAACAGGAGCAAAACAAAAACTCTCTTCTTCTTCTGTGTGCGGCAGCGGGGGGAGATGCAGAGGTGAGGGTGTATCCTGGTGCAGCTCGGCGCTATGGTGGTACCCGCAGCAGTAACCGGAGAAACTGAAAAAGTGCAGGAATCCAAACGTGAGAGGAAGTGGTGCGCCCGTAGGGCTGCTCGCAGAAACCACGTGCTCCCACATCTGGGCGCACCGTCTGCACCCCTGGCTGCTGCGCGCGCGCATATACTGTGCGTTTAATATTACACAATTACGCTGAATAAGCAGCAGCAGTGTCGGTTTGGATTTATGTAGTGTGGCGTTGTACAGCGAATCAACAAAAAACAGGCAAATCTGAGCTAATTAAGCAACATGTGGGGTTTGGATGACAAAATAAAAGCACGTAACATACTGGAGGGCTGTCTTTCGTTAAAATCAAAGCTTTTGCCTTGTCATGGGAGGACTATATGAATGTGAAATGTTCTAAGACGCTGTAGAGGTGAGAGGAAGGGACACCTCACATTTAAGAGTAATTTGATTTACTGTTAAAGACTGATCACTCAGAAAATAACTGCATGAACCCACAACAGAATGTAACTCAAAGTCCCAAGAATATTTACCCCCAACTGTTAGTCAGCCATGAATTAAAATAGTTTCCATTCCTCACACACTTGTTGCATACTCATTAGTGTATTCTAGACTTTGGAAACATCTGCTACAAATTCTCCATTAGGCTCTGAGCTGCTAAAGACCTACTTCCATCAATCCTGTTTGCTCAGACAGCTCTCAGCTCTCAGTCTTTAACTGTTTCATCCATCACTTCAGGTCTCTGTAAAGCAGTTTAGCTGCGCCTGTTTATCTCGCCACTTCAGGACTCCATGCTTTGATCAGCACATCAAAACTTGAGACGAGCCTACACATAAGATGATTATATGGACTTGCTGCTACACTTTTAAGTTTATAAAATTCTTTAAAAACAAAAAAAAGTTTACATAATTGAACAAACACAAAAATTCCTCCGTTTAATCTTTATCCAAGCATTTGATTTCTGTTTATTCCTGCCAGAGTGATTGCGTGCATGCAGCCCCAGAGCTTTTTATTGTCAACTGTTTTAAGTTTAGGTCAACCATGGGAGAACATGGGAGGAACGTCTCTCCCCGAGGCGTTATAGGAACCAGGTGTTGAAGGTGTCAGCGAGGCTGCACACTGAGCTGAAGCACTGGCTGTTTTGGATTACGATCCGGTAAGGACCCTATTTTCTGGGTCACAGCATGCAAAGAGGGCACATTTTTTTAAAAGTAGATGGGGCTCCAGAGAAGAGATGGGGACAGAGGAACCCTTTCACCTCAAGTCCCTCACATTCAGTCAGAAGTGGAGATGCTAAACAGCTTCCTGCTGAGAGGAAGGTCGCCTTTTACTAGAAATACTCTAGATTCACATCTGGACATGGATCCAATAATAGCTGACTGAAGGCGGTATCACTTTAAAACAAGCCTTTTGTGGATATGGGCTGGTTGCAGATTCACAGTGGCGTATGTGTTGAAAGGATGCAGCTCAAGAGCAGTTTGCACTCTTATGAGATCAGCTCATGGCTCCAGACCAGCAGAGCAGTCTTCTCTGATCATGTGATCTCTGCTTATCTCTTCTTATAATAATCTTCTCCTAATACTGCCACACTGACAAATGCCCTCATCAATCAAATACCAGAAACAAAATGATATAAAGAGCAGCTCAGTGTGATGACACCATGTCTGTGGCTCAGACTGAGCCTTGTGTGTGTTTCATTAAGGATTTCCCACTGAGAGATAATTTAAGAGCTGATGTCAGTGCACCCAAAGGGCCAAACCCACCGCAGCGTGTAGACATATTAATTTAGGGGGATAGTTTGGATTTATTGAGGTGGGGTTGTTACTTATCCATGGTCAGTGGATCACTTTCAGTGGAAGGCTGCTGGCACAAACTCAGTTTGGAGAAGCTGCAGGAGGAGCAGAGAGGGAAGCTAAGCAACAAGCTGCTGTGGATTGGGACAGCAGCAAAAATGCATTTTAAATAATCATAAAAAGACTTACCCAAAAAAACCAATATAAGCGTGTATAAGTGTATGCTGTATTAAGAGTATTTTCGGGGCTTTGCCTTGTCATCAGGCAGCCTTTTCCAATGGGGAACTGATGTTGTTTTACACATCTATGCCAGTGGTGTGGTGGTGTCTGGAGAAGTGGGTATACCCTGTATTTATGCCCCCAATTTTTTTTTAAGCTGTCCGTCCAGCAATGGGATAAGCACTTTTTTAAACAGGCATTTTGTGAACAGTGGCGTGTAAGACCACTCTTGCATATTTAGTTCATCCAAAAATGGGATAGTAGTCGGCCTATTTGCAGATCGTCACTTCACTTCTGCTGTTTGACTTCAGAGAGTAAAGAGGGTCATTATGAAATCATCATCAGCCACATCAGAGGGGCAGATTTTGCATTCACACCGGCCCAGAGTCGGACTGCAGGGTGAGGCAATTATATCATTAGGCATTTTGATTGAACTATTCCTTAGTCATCAGCTCATCCAGACATGAAAAAGTAACCTTGCAGGTGGTCCATGGGAAAGTAGTTTCTTCTGTAAACTGTCTCTTGGAATAGCTGATTTGCAACAGATAGGATCAGAGGGGATTTAGAAGTGGGTATACTCAATGCAGAGTGACAGATAAGTGTGTTTACTCCATATACCTGTGTTATACCCTGGATAAATATATGTATATTAAATGCTAAGCAGGAGATTTTTTTGTATTTTTAAGGATGAGAGCCTCTATCTTCAGATGTAAAATACACTGTTTTTGTTTGTTTTGATCACAGAAGCAAGAAGGGTGCACTATGGGCCGCCTGGATGGGAAAGTGATTGTGTTGTCGGCTGCCGCGCAGGGGATTGGACGTGCCGCAGCAATAGTAATGAGCTTTAATAACAACTTCTTACTGATACATTTCCTACCAAATCACAGACACAAATTGTTTATATAATAGCCTGTGGTTTGCGGACTCAGAGCAGTGTGTATTTTGACTTCTCTACATATTTCAGCCAGGTTTTGTTCAATTACGTCGGTGATGAAAAATATGTTTTCTTCCAAATTACTTACACAGCATCACAACATCCATTATATTTGACCTATGCAAGCTGTTAGCGTAAATAAAAATCATGAAGGCAGTACTTTATAGAGACAGCTATCTCCCCTTTGCGTAGAGATGCTATCACTCTACGTGCGTGTGCTGTAAAATGCTTGTAAACATGGAAATAAATGACAGTGGTATTCTTGCCAAACTGATAGTCCAACACTTAAAAAAATCTCACACCTATTCCTGTACAGACTGGATCATCAGTTCTCTTCAAGTTATGTCATGGGGTTGGTAACACCTTGTGTCTTGTATTACAGGGATTTGTGTGGGGTGAAGGAATAAAAATACAGAAGTCTATTCATGTCTTAGATCCTTACTAAGGGGTTTGTTGAGCAGATGCCATTTTGACTATAAAAGATGTATTTTGCTGCCTGTTCGGTGTATTGTGATGCAGTCACTCCAGCAGCTGTTTTCTGACCAGAGGTAGATGGAGTTTAAACTTGAGGGCTGAAAGATTAGGCTCAGAAACTAACGTTTAATGTGTAGAAATGTGTGGTGACGATATCTTGGTGTCAATACTATGGCCTGAATTTTAGCCTGTAAAAGTGCCTCTCACTGGTTGCTAGGCTTTAGTGTTTTGAGAATCCAAAGCTCATTTATCAAAACAGCCGTGATTAATTTTAGCATTTAAACATATTTGTTTGTAGCACTGTCAATATTTCTCTGCAGCTTGCGTACCAC
>JAPZDX010000004.1:17609056-17619927 GCA_029783625.1 Naso annulatus | reverse complement strand
TAGTTAGCGACCGTGGCTATGTCAACTGCTAGACTCACATCATTTTTCAAGGTATTATACATTTTGTTCCCTTTTCATGCGATGACGTCTAACATCCCCGTAAAACACTTCACTCTCATTTAGCTCTTTGTTAGCAACTGCGTTTTTTTAAGACGAGAAAAACCTTAAAAGTTTAAAAATTGAGCTTGTGCTACCGGATTTTATGTAACAGAACAAAATGTCGAAAGATCCTTAGCCTGTGTTAACCACAGACCTTATTTTAGGGCATTTAACCAAAAACCCATTCAAAAAACACACAGGCTTTGACAGGGAACCGGACGTGCAAAAATGCTAACTGACTGCCGGGTTTTAAGGCTCATTACTTCACTCTACAAAAACAACAGTTTATAGTCTGCACACAAGCACAAATAAAGACAAAAAACAGCTTCATCATTTGTTTTTCTATTAAAACAGCAGATTAATCATTACAGTGCTGCTTTTATATCTTCATACCTTTGGTCGTTTCACTCTCGCGTGCCAAAAAAGTGCCCCGCTGGTTCCCTGGAAGCAGCAAGAGGCGCTCTGCATCTTTGCGGCCCATTTTACCAAAGTACCATCTGCCAAAAGAGAGAAAGTCAGACAGTCAGATCACAGGAGGAGCTCTCAGTATGATATCCTGCACGAAAAAATATGAAATAAAAATATAGCGGTAGTAATTTGATATTTTGATGTCAGGCATTTGAAAATTCTCTGGCTTCCTAAAGATACTGTTGTACATCAGAAACAGATGAACATGGAAAATAAATATATCTGATGTCAGTTGATATAAAAATCTGAATTTTAATCACTTAGATCCTACTACTATCATTACAGCTTATAGTTAACTTTGCTCTGGGCAACATGCCTTTAGCTTGTTCCATTACATTTAGATGCGCCTTAAAAAGGTTGATTCTTATTGCCGTGAATAAATAAGTAAAACTTTAGCTCACGGCTGTAAACAATCCTAAGAACTGTCTATTCTTCTCCTTCTTTTAAGGAGCACACAGACTATTTCAAGACATCATTACAAGTTCAGTCATGTTGAGGTGGCTCACCTCACAGGCACATTTTTCTCCAGACGAAATTGAGCAAGAACCAAAAATCCTGAACACTGTCAATCAACTTAATTCACTCTTTCACACTAAAGGCAAAGTTCACGGGCTGTTTATTATTGAGTTGTGTATTAGTAAAACATCTTTCAGCCAATAAGAAACTAGGCCACAACTGTCTAAAAGCAGCACGGCACAGTTGAAGTTTCTGTCACACCGGATGAACAGCAATGAGAACGCCACCGGCTCTTAGTGACAACTCAGGTCTCCATTGTTTAGACTCTCTGCCATGCTGGTACACGATGGGCAAGTCAGTATGTGTGAGCGCCCAGCCGTGTCGTGTCGTCTTAATCAGAGGAGGAGAACAAATCGAGCAGGGTGACAAACATGAGAGGAATGGGAGTGAAAATAAAAGCGAAAGAAAATAAAGCGCCGGAGGATGACGGAGAGAACGTCGGCAGACGGGGTGTTAGAAAAGGTGGCGAGCTCTTACTCTTCAGCCTGTATGGAGTCGGCTGGAGCCACGTAGTTACTGGGGATGTAACCTTTCTGTCCGGTGTTGATGGAGCGAGCCTCCCACCAGTCGCCTTCCCTGAAGACAGAAGAAAAGTAGAAATCACACACCAACAATACGGACACAAAAACATGAGTGGAAGATGCACCTACACCGACAGACTAGAGCAGGTAACAAGTGAACAAGAGAACAAGGTCATTCAATCAAGTCAGTACCAACATCGCACAGAAAAACTCAATTTCAAGTTAAAGTTGTATTTAAAATTAGAGCTGCTTGGGGAATTGACAAAATAAGAATTTAACTAGGATATTGGCTGCTGATGATTAAGGTAAAAATTAGGTAAAACGGGGCCTGACTGATACATATCGACTTACTAATATAACTGGCTGATTTGTGTTCTCTGACACACGCCAACATAAATACAAAATACTCTCTATGCTAACTGTAGGCAGGCTATCCAAATCAAGTGTAACCAAGTTATTTTAGGGCCGGAAAAAAAAAGCTTGGACTAGTGATTTGAAATGGTGTAATTACATAGTTTGTCAAGCAGAGGGTCCATCATTTATCAACTAACAAGTGAAGTGTTTCTGTTTACAGCGATGATGTTTGGAATAAAGTTTTTTAAAATCTAAGATATCCTGCCTCCATTACATATCTCTGTCAAGTATTTGACAACCACATTCAGACAGTATTATATAAACATGTAATATCAGCTGATATATCTATATCTTTCTTGCTGCCTAATATCAGTGTCGGCATCAGATATCAGTAAGGCCCGAGATAAAACGATAAATAAGTTGCATTCCGTTTCAAATTTATGCTCTGACTCGCTTTTGGGGGCAGCCTCAAGTGGCTGTTTGGGGAACTGCAGTGTTTGGCACTTCCGTGTTGGCTTTATTTTACAGCCCAAGAGGTCAAGAGGTTGCCACTTGTGTACAAGTAGAAGACAGGGAAAATACTCAGTAATCTACATGTACTTAAATTTGACTCAACTGAATGTACTTGGTTGTTCTCCACCACTGATTTTGAATTAACTGAAAGGGCAAACCGGAAAGTAAAATTACTTTAAAATGTACTGAAATACTTTTTATAATATGCGCTCAACTTGAACAGTTTCAGACTTTCAAAAACAAGAGGCCTGTTTAAATCCCTCGACACTTTACAGACTGCTACAGAAAAGAAAATACTGCGTTTACAGAGAGCACACATGTGGCCACGGCTCCTGGTTGAACAGCAGATGTGCGTGCCTACAGTCAAAGAAGAGGAACTGAGGTGGAGAGAAAATCTGTCTACTGGCGTTTTTGAAAAACTGAGCAAATCTGTCCTCCTCCATTCTCCTCTCCGAGAGCAGATGGCATTCTCATCACAGCGAACGCATCGTGTTCACGGACTGTGGTGGAAGACTTGTGTGATGAGTCTGTGGAGCTTTTGGAGCTCTGCCTGTTTTCACACCTGTGCACGGCCGCGAAAAAGATGCTGCTGCGGCAGTGGGTGGAAAGGAATGAGAAGGCAAGATTTTTTTCTTTTTAGTTTAACTCACGTCCTTTTATTTTATTGTGACGACGTGACAGAAGTGTCGTTCAGGAAGTGGAGGACACAACAAAAAAAAGAGTCATAATGGAAGAACTTGTTCTATAATATTCTGAATACATGGTCTCTAAATGTTAGTTATTCATCTTGTTTTATGTTGCACATTGGTTGTATTTCACTAAATTAGGGAGGACTGGTTTGTTGAACGCTGTAACCCAAATGTAAAACCTAAAAACTGAGGGAATGATCTGAAAAGTGATGGGGACGAAACAGATGGCCCATTAGAGAAGCCCATTAACCCAGACAGATTTCAGCCTTAATATCAGACCTGAATACAATGAGGGATTAAAGACACTCACACACACACACACACACACACGCACACACACTTAGTGACACAACCATGTCAACACAAATCCCCGCAGCAGGAGTTTGTCGGTGTAAAAAGTCGATGCACTCACGTGTTGTTGATAATCTGGAAGCGGTCCCCTTTTTTGAATGACAGGTCGTCTGACGTCCTCGCTTCATAGTCGTACAGCGCCACGAAAAATGTCACACCACCTGAAAGCAAAATAAACGGAGTGTCAATCAAGTCCTTTTTCCATCTTGCGATGTTGCTCAACAAATGAAGACAGTACCAGGAACCTCTGACCAAATACAGACGGTTAAATACTAATCATCACTTTTGGAATATTTTAGACTTTCATCAAGGTCTTATCTCACTTATTAGATTATGCTAATAAAATACAAGACTGTATCACAGACTTCAACTGTTTTCCTGTTTAAAATATTCCACTCTTGCTCCTTTAGATTCTGGACTAAAAATACAACCAGCAAATCCCCAAACGTTAATTTATTTTGAGAAAACAGGAGGAAACAGAACATTCCTTTCACAGTTCTCCAACTCGGTGGCATCACCTCAAGTCAGTGAATCAAATTGATGTCACTTAATCTCTTCAACATAATGAGAAGAGTTGATTTGTCCTTAGCCTAAAGTGACAGAGTGCAGAGAGACAACAGGACTCTCGTGTTTATCTTGAGGAGGAAATTGAACAGGCAGGATTAGATCTGCAGCAGTCCCGCAGGCCAGATTATCCTCCTTGAGAGAGTGAGACCGGACTGATGGATGTGTGTACGTGAGCGCGCGCGCGTGTATGTGTGTGTGTGTGTGTGTATACTTTGGGAGGAAACATCATTCCTTGTTGTGTATATTTCCTGTGTAATTCACCCATCCGATCTACGATGTATTAACCACCTGAAATTTATGATTGCTTTTCAAGTCAACAAGAGTTGCTTTATCACAAACAAATCCTTCATCAAAAAGTTAGTCCACGTCAAACTCTTATTAAAAATATAAACTTTTAATGTGCATGACCAAAGCTATTAAATTCAGTGTACGTAATTGTTTTCCGTGGCTCTCGAGACGCCACGCCTGCTGCTCTGCTCCCCATATTACGGGCCTATTTCGGGCTTGTCTTTGGTCTTGATGTTTTGGCTGACTCGATTTAAATGCCTAATTTGCATAACATTTGCTGCTCATTACGTCCGGTGCATAACAAATGTTCAACGGAGTTTATTCTGAAGGTGTACACTGATTCACACATAATGACACCACAATCAAAAGTTACAGAATGGGTTAGAAAATTGTTTCAGAAGCACAATCCTTTTTTTTGGTTTTGCAAATTAGTTGAATTAATTCGGGTCCTATTACAAGGCAGCACAGCTTTCTGTTTCTTCTCTCAAGGTTATGTGAATTTATCAGAATAATAAAGAACATTTCATTGATGCTTAGAAATTTTCAAAGCCTCTCCTTTCAAATACACAGACGCCCTTGCTACTTGTTTCTCCCACTGACACCTTAAATCCTCTTCACGAACTGACCTGTGATGACACTGGGGAAGGGACTGCTCACAGCCACTGAGGTGAAGGAGGTGGAGGCCCCGCCAAAGGGAGTCATGACTGAAGACGCCCCGCCGAAGGGCGTGAGGGCAGCTGTGTGACTGTTGTAGCTGTTGTTGTGTGTCTTCATAGCTGGGGAGTGACCCATCAGGGTGGGGTCGGGCCCGTAGTGGCCCAGATGGGCGTTGACCGGCGTGGCGTTGGCATTGGCATTATCAGGTCTGTACTTCAGCGCCGGGCCCTTGTCTTCTTTGCTCCTGACGCATCCCATCGTCAAGCCTGCAGGAGGGACAAAGGAAAGGAAGATTGTTTGTCTTGAGTTTGGTTTTTAGTTCTGGATCACGGATTGAGACGAACCAGGACAAAATTTAAACACATTTACTACAAATCAAGCAAGATAATAACCGTCAAGAAAGTAAAGATCTGCCTCCAAAATAAATATTAATTGGAAAAGTTCCTCAGTTTATTAGAAGACGTAGTTATAAAGCAGATTTAGGTACAATGCGGGTATAAAACGCAAGAGATGCCTGTTGTAAATGTGCCTAAAGCCACGAACAGAAACGACTGAAACCTGCAAAGACGAGACATCACACTCATGCTCACCAACATACACAGATTCTTTACAGAAGTCTTTCACAATGACTTAAACACACTGAACAACAGGTAGGCTATGATTAGAGCTACGTCACAAGGTAGCCGACAAAATCCTGTAAGAACACAAATTATATCTTGCTGCTTTGTGTTGATGTACCAACCGAAAATTAAGTTTTAACTTAAGAGGATTCTGCTGAACCACAAGTGAGAAAACGCCCAGACTGCAGTCAAAATCGAGCACATTTCAATCTACTGTCTACGTATTTTAATTCTGAAATGTGTGTCCATTGTACATGTGTACATTAAAACAACAGGTTTAACCGACAATTATTATAGTGAGAATATCAACATTTAATAGATTAACTAACACAGTAATGTGGAACCAGGACAATTTGGTCTGCTAAGCTTGAGGTAAATAAACTTAACTTTCCAAGCATGACCACACTATTCACCAGTTCACTGTACTGGTCCCAAAAATCATTCATGTCCTGCTAACACAAACTAGCACAGACAAGAACGGAGTCTGTCCAACTTTTCTTTAATCCTCCCAGTAAAAAAAAAACCAAAAAAAACCAAACATAATTACAGCCTGAGCCTTCAGAGATCGTCCGTCACTACTCAATGTGATTTCAACACTTGGAAATAAATACTTGCCCAAAAACCAAAGCAGTGTTTTGTGTTTGAATCCGCAACAGAACCTAAAATGCCTGAGCTCGTGCTTTGTTGTGAGGCTGAGGGAAGTCATTACGATATTGTTCATACTAGCCTGGAGCTCCTGGGGGGTCTGGCATAACTCTGCCAACAATAAAACAAAGACGGCAAGCCAACAAATGACCTCATATGACTTCACAAGTCCCAACAAAAGCCTGTCAAGCCAGCCAAGCTCAAAACGAGATCCCATTACAGCCTATGGCCATTGCAACTCTCCCCTGTGATAACACTATCACTGACACAGATTTGTGAGGAGCAGAAAGCCCCCCAGTGTTAAGAGTCAAAGCTTTGCCCTCCTGAGCTTTTTGATATATGAGACCCCTGCGTGTGCGTGTGTGTGTGTTTGTGTGTGTGTGTGTGATTTGTGTTTGTGTGTGTTTGCTGTACTTTGAAAACTAAGACTGAATGACTTCACATAAACAGAGATAAGAACAAGTTTGCTCTGAAGAAATGTTCTGGTTAAGTTGCTGTTTATCTTAAAGTGGAAAAGATTATGCTTAATGTTTTCAGGAGTTGCTAAGATGTTCTCACCAGAAGAGTATCTGCTTAAAGATAAATCCGCCTCAGTGCACATCAGTGTGTAAGCGAGTGTGTGCTGTCACGAGTTGACAGCATCCTCTACAGGTTCTGCTCCGTTTACCCATTTTTCTGTCGAGTTCGGCCTTCTTGTCAGGTTCTTTTGTGTGTCTTTCCACATGCACACAGTGAAACAAGCCGCTGCCGTAAGACTCAACTTCAGGACAGATCTACTGTCAGTGACTCACATCCTGGCATTTGCGAAATGTTACAACACAGTTTCAAATGTCCGTCAGTGTCAGGTCATAAACTGGTGTTTGTAACAGAGGTGTGTGCTGCTGTCATTGGTCATATATGGAAGACAAACAAGGCCAAGACAAAAAAAAAGGAGGCACAACAGGCCGTCTACTAATGCAGGTAAATACTGTGATCTTATTGGGTAACTTTTACATAACAAAAAGTTACTGTACTCATATTTCTGTGTTATGTAAGCTTCAATGCAGTAAAATAAATCTGATGTTTTGGTTATTTTTAACTTCCTGCTTTGAGGTTAACATATATTTGGTGTGCGAAAGTTTTAACAAAGTTGGACACTTGAGTGTTTTTGCATGTTTGACGCTTGATTTTGCCATGTGGAGAAACAGTTTTAAAGCCTCAGGTAACACAAGGCAGCGTCATTACTTTTTATTTAGACTGAATCTACCTGTGTGGAGGCTTTACAAGCATATTTGCTCTGCCTGCACAAAAAACATTTTTGATCTGAGTTTGAAAGACTTTGTACAAGTCTCAAGAAACGTCCTAATAATTTGTGGCCTGTGCTAAAAATCCAGTGCCATGTGCACAGAAAGTTAGCATACAGCTTCTGTTTATTCTCATTTATTTTTCATTTGGATGTTTTGCATTTTTTGTTTATTTTGAACCAAGGAAGTAAACCACGTCTTGCATTTGCTCTGACTTATGACTGAGTGTTTTGCCACACTTCAACCTGAAATAGACATGATTTTTGGTCATTATTGCCCGGCCCTAAAACGGCCAAAATCTCTATCATTTATAAAAATGAAATTCGTAATAGATTTAT
This sequence comes from Naso annulatus, assembly GCA_029783625.1. NCBI lineage: Eukaryota > Metazoa > Chordata > Actinopteri > Acanthuriformes > Acanthuridae > Naso > Naso annulatus. Next base: position 17,612,018 of record JAPZDX010000004.1, on the reverse strand, counting down.
TTATTTGACAGTTCTTCAATTAAAGTGAATTCTCTCTTGAAGAAAACAATTCATTTAGTCTCTACTGAAAGTACTAGCTCGGTTTGTGAACAACAGCACAACAACCGAACCTAATGAGGCTCAACAATCAATCTATAGATAAACTTGTTGGAGATGGATGGTGTATTGACTTTAGTATTGACTTAAAGCCATTGCTGAGGCAGCACAAACGGGCAGTAGGATGAATGACGGAGGGGGAACGATGGATGGAGATGAATTATGATAAAAGGAAACATGAAGGACAATTAGAGAGGAAGACTGACTCTGTACAGCACAGTCATTGTCTAAAAAGCGAGTGACGAATTCAGCTCAATAACTCACATGTTTTTATTCCTTGTGTTGTCATTAAAAGAGTCAATCACTATTAGTTCTGTTGCATTTATTTCTCTGATTAGCAGACAGCAGCGTGTACATTAACCTGCTGCACTGTTTGTTCATGTCAGACACAAAATGTAAGAAGTGATGAAAATGCGATTTTATTTCAAGCAAATGCAAGTACAATCAGGCCCTGATATTAAAATCATGAATACTGGCCAGATAAGTGGTCCATTTAGACAAATTATGGTCTCTCCGGAAACCAGACATCCTCCACAGGTCTGTTGCCACAGACAGGACGACCAACAACAGCTGGTGCACACAGCATGTGATCTGTGTGAGCCTAGCATCACAACTAGTCCTAGCAATGTGTTAACAGTTGGTAGAGATGCAATGCAAAATATCAGAGTTTTTTTTAAGACAGACAAACATAAACTGTTGTAAAGACTTAATGAAAATTCTCAGTTCTCCCATTAACCTGAAGAAACATTATCCTCCACTGGTCTATTGCTGTATATATACATATATGTATATATTATATTACATCAGTGTTTGAGTGTCAGGGAAGCCCTAAAACTCACATTTGCATGCATGAACCTTCAAACATGCAAAGTTGTCTTGTGCAGATGTGCACACAGATGTCAGCAAAAGTGCATACATGTACAACAATCAACGAAAAAGTAAATAAAAATGGGCCATCTGTGTGCTTTTGCCATTTGATTGTTGAATTTAAGTCTCTGCTCAACTTATCGGCTTCTGGTGAATTCAAGAGAGGATCTAAACTTATGAGGTAAAGTTGAGATTTTGTAGGTCTTTATTCTTATTTTTGGGATTGTGGGGCGTTCATATAGCAACTTCATCATCCTCTAATAATTTTTCAAGTAAAGCTGAAATGATGAGTTGGCTAATTGATTCGCTGATACCAGAAAATGAATCAGCAACTATCCTATCCTCATCTGCAGTCCCTGGCAGGTTGATGGTATTAAACATAAAAATGATATTTCCAAGTTGTGTTGTTGTTGTTGTTGTTGCTTCTGGTCAAACCAAACAAACAATCTAAGTACTCACTTACGGCTTAAGGAAACTGTAAAGGGCACTTTTCACCATTTTCAACATAACATTTTATACACCCAATGAATTTTATGGTCTGTAAAATAAATACTTGACTAATACATCAACAACAGGAATAACTCAGCTGGTACAATGAAGTGTTTAAACTTCTTGGTACCTACTGTTTGGGCATTATCTCCCATTAGACTAAACTACACCATAAATAAATGTTTCCTACAACATCTGGGGCTCACAGCGTCATAACAGAAGCCACTGACATCAGAGCTTAAGCCAACATAAACATGGGCGCCACCTTTGACCTTTTCCTGTCGCACGCTTCAAGCCTGACATGTTTCCAAATGTCAAAAACACTAAGTGCCTGACCTGAGAGCTAATGCCAATACAAACGAATGGCTGATCTGAAAGAAAACAGTGGAGGAGTGTTTGTGCGTTTCCAAGAGGGTGTCAACGGTTCAAATCCTCCGCTGCGTCCTGGAATCAGATACTCCAGACTGGGGCTAATCCTGCTGAAACTAGACTACTGGTGATCATGCTGACTGTAAGTACACAGATTCTGTCTCTCGGCGTTAATACTATCTGGAATATCTGCTTTACAATGAGGCCAACTAACAGGATCAACAACACGAATGACAAGTGCCAAAGCACCATGACCTGACTGGGATCAGTGTCTGGACGTGTGAGTCAACGGAAGCACTTCAAACCGTCATCAGTTATTAGAAGTTTCACTTTCTGTATCAGAGGCTTGTCATGGATGTTTCCCGATTCTGTTATGTAGTTACAAGCTAATGTGTTAAAAACAGCCCTTTCTTTTATGATTGGCAACCTTTTCCAGTTTCCCATTATGCACCCCGAGGATTTGCTCTGAAAATGGCCATGAATAGATCACAAGCCTGAGCGAGCCCACGGGGTTGGCGCCCAAACTGGTGTGTCAAACTGGTTCAACGCCCACAAGCTTCACCTTGGATCGCTTCCTGGTTGGCTCGAAATACAAAACATGGCCTACAGCAGAATCCAGAATTAATCTAGGGATATCATATTAAAATTCTGCTTTATTAACAAACCAAAAAGTATGGCATAAATAAAAAGGTCTTATTTCTTGGGATATTCACTTTTCTTGCAGCTAGGGAGACAAAACAGCTCATTCTTTTAAGACGAGTACCAAAAAAGCCGAACGACCAAAGTCATCCTCTCTCACTGTGTCAGTTCTCAAGGTTCTTGTTAAGATCATTTTTTAAAAAAAGCTTGATTTTAAGCTTTAATTCAAACGACAAAACATTTCATATGAGAAACAGCTTTTGAACCACACATGGAGAACTGAGCTCTGAGGAGCAGAAAAGCCCACCTCTCCCTGTTAGTGCCACAGAGAAAGCCTTTCGATTTATTCTTTTGTCAGTCCCATCCACCTTTTGTTGTGGACAAAGAGAAAGTACCTTGTGGCGCTCCACCACAGAGCGCAGCACACTCACAATCCACTGAACCATACAAGCCCATACACATGCTAACAGTGGAGAAGCAAAGGAGCCCAATGATCAATCAA
>JAPZDX010000004.1:17513033-17531571 GCA_029783625.1 Naso annulatus | reverse complement strand
TAACATGTTGATTAACAGATGGAACAGATGTAACAAGCTCACATCAAATACTGTCTCAACATTATGAAATTATGACTGTTTTAAAAAACTCTTTGAACAAGAAATTTAGTCCAAGTATGTTGAAAATATCTTATCTTAAGTTCTCCATAGCTGCCTGCTGTTCAAGTGCACATTTTCACACCTACAAGTATGGTTTTTATCTTTCAACCAATGCATTTTACAGTTAACTGAGATGCTTATACACAACTTTGTTGCACAATTACATGTAGAACATTTCACAAATTTTATACTTTTACCATTTTAAAACAGTGGCAGCAGCTGCTGTGATGTTTTGTGTCCTTAGGGCATTTGTAGCATTTGAAAATAGCACGTGGATTATCGCTTAGAAATTTTGGACAGCTATGGCATTAAAAATATCAGCAGTATCAAAAGGGGGTGGGTGGGGGGGTTGTACACTAATCAGTGAACAATTAACCAATCAAGTGTTTAAATATAAGACAACTATAGGCATGATGGCTAAGGTCAGCGTTGGTTGAAGCCATTTTAAGCAATGTGTTGACATTGTGCAGCTTTAAATGAGACCAGTTTCTGGACGTCGCCAAGACTAATGCTGTTATGTTGCAACAGCCAAGATAAGTTATCCCCAATTGAGTTAGGAGCCATTAAATGCCTTACAAAACCCAATTTCACTTCTGTGTGGTTTTTGTGGTAGTAATGGACCATTTCACATCACACAGCAATTTCGTCTTAGCCGTTTTTTTTCCTCAGTGACAGTTATATAAGCCGAGCAGTGTTTGTTTGCTGGGCTTTACTGAATGTTTGAGATAGCATAAAGATGTTAAATTAACTCTGATTGGATGCACTATAACTGCAGGACTAGTGCTGTCTGAAGAATTAACAGCCTTTCAGTAAGTTCGCTCTTCTCAGCTGGGAAATAAAGAAAATCATGAAATTTGGAGATATTGTGCTGAAGGAAAAAAGGAAAACGGCGCTGAAGGAAAGGAAGAATTGGAGGACTATCAGGTTGAAGAGACAGCAATAAAGGGAGGACTCTAATTGGCATCGAGTTTGCTGCTTGTTATTTTGCACTCATCTAAATTTTTGGTGACATCTGCACTTTTTTTTTTCCTCCCTTTTCCGAGTTATGACTCATCCTGAGCAAAATCCCTGCATTACAAAACAATTAGATCAGAAGCCTCCGGTAATGCAGCAGGGATCCAGTGCTCCCTACCTACTGCTGCGGTGAGAAATGGTGGGGGTAGAGCGGGAGGGAGGGGAGGGAGGGGCAAAGGTTTTGAGAAGGAAGCGGAGCAGGCAGGACTGCAAGAGCAGGAGTATGACTCAGATCAACACAGCCACTTTCCAGACATGAAAAGTTTCTTTCTCTCAGAAAAAAAGCATTTTTATCTCAGTTCACGTGTCACTTTATATTCCTCAGATCAGCTTTGATGTAAATGTTTGCGCTGTGAGAGGCTGATGATGACTGGTCCGCATGTTCAGAGGAAAAAACGAACCACACCGCTACTTTGTGTGGTATTCTCACTCACGGTGCTCTCTCTCTCTCTCTCTCTGTTTTGTATTTCGTCTGATACCCAATAATCCGATGCATCAAAGGATAGTTGATATGAATCACTGGTGTGTTCTAATCTAAATTTTGTTAATTCATTTCCATCGTGTATCTCTTCACAAAGCCTCTTAAAATCATTGACTGATAATGAAGCTCATTAGTGTGGCTTCGTATTCTGTCCATTTCCCCCTCTGCAGCTTACACAGTCTTGACAAGCAACACTAATAAGCAGCTGTGGGTCTCATTGAAGATTTCTTTGTATAGAAAAATATCAAACTGGAGCTTATTATCTTTAGAGCAATGTTACACGAGGATCAGAGCTGACTGCAGATCATTCAGTGGACTCTGTTCATATTACTATTCAGTGGAATATGGTTTCCCAAATGATACCGATCATAGTGTTTTTAAATGAAAGTAAATTTATCTGTTAGCCTAGTTTGTAAAATAAACTTTTAGATTTAGTCATCATGAGGTGAGAAACTGTTCTTCATTTAGGTATAATGTGACAGCTCTCAACTAGGCAGGGTGACGCATTCATCAGACTGATCGGCACATCCACATGGAATTAGCTTTGTTACACCGATAGGACGGGGGTATTATCTGACTCACCGTGCATAAATTCATTTAGGAAGTTATGACGGCTGCTTGTAGATTTAAATAACTACTTTCGATCTGTTATTGCTGTGGTGATCGTGGTTAAAAGTGTCAGCATAGATCGAAATCACCAGAAGGCAGAAATTGTAGGACCGTTGCAGCAGCTTCAGGTTATCATGTTACATGTGTTGAACCCGTGAAAAGTTGTAATTTTGATTAAACCGAGCATGTACTCCACTTCAAGAGGAGCCTGTCAGCTAGCAGCTAATGAATTCCTGCAGCATTCAGCGGTAATGAACGTCAGTGTCACAAGTTTCAGTGGAAAAGCTAATTGAATCGAAAAAGATACCTTTACCTAATTGTTCAGTGTAAAAACGGCGGTTGTCTCTAAGCTGTGTTATGTCTTTGTTCCAGTTGCAATGTTTCCTGTGATTTTGTTAAACACAACTGCCAATTACATCTGCTTTATGTCTCCAATATCACATTTTCATTGCACAAAAGCAAGATGTAATATGGATCTCTTGTCAAATCCACGCATTTAGCCTTCAAGCTTTGCCATACCTAGAGCCGCATTATTTTGAATGGTCAATCACTCCACCATAATTAGATTTTTCCTCAGTTTTGGCCGACATTCTCCCCCAGCCTGATACTGCGCATTTGTCTGTGGTAATAATATAAAAACAATTCCATGGCAGCTGAAATTGAGTTTATGCCTTTCTCATTTTTAGTAAAAGAGAGGGGCGGTAACAGAATCAATCCTATCATCTAATGCCATTTCTGCCCAGAGTTGAGATTATGTAATATTATATAATAGTGGACATAACCAATATCTTTAGACAAGGGTGCACTGAGGTGCTCCACAAGCTGATAGCTGCTCATTACTTTGGGTTTTTGTCTCCAATGTTTTTTCCTTCCTTGTGTGAAACTTGCTTTAATAAAATGTTTTCTTTGAGTTAACTTTCCCTTTGTGTCTGCTTTTCCACACACACCAACTCATACCCGAGTGTTTTCTTGCCAGTGACACTGCCATTTAATTGCCTTTTTCTAAAACCAATCATGTGGTGAATAAGGTGTATAGAAGGAAGAAGACATGCAGCACAAAACCTATTTATAGCGTCTCTGCAGGACGTGGGGGGAGAGCAACAAGCATGCGCAGTGCATCTTGCTTTTAATGGTGTATGAGCCTTATAAGAGTACAGAAGTCACTTATTGTCCTGTGGTTTGCTATATAAGATTTAGGTAACATGATAATAATGTACCCCATGACTTTCTAGGAGTTTGTAAGCAGTGTTCTCATAATGTCCAACAGTCATGCTGTTTGGAGTATGAATTTAGCCACCTGTCGGCTTCATACTCCCCCAAAAATGGGTGCAGTCATATTAACGTTCGTCTTCTCTAACCAGACTGGGAGCTCTCAGCTCAGAGCACAGGAGCACTGGACCGGAGTTGGGGTGGACCCAGCTGGGAATGCTGGCAGAGAGCGATGAATTGGCAGCAGAACTGGAACCAGATGAGCAGGCAATGGAACCGGGCTCAGTAGCCTCCCAGTGAATGTAGCCGGACTGTGACGGCTCACAGTTTCCACGATCGAAGGAGGCCAGTTTGACAGCTGAGAATATGATTTGCAGCACCTCTCACCTGAAACTCTGACTCTGAGAGGACCTCGAAAACAGAGCGGGTTCAGGCGAGGACAGCAGAGGTGTCAAACAGGAGGAGAATGTGAGGGAAGTGAGGAATCAGCCAGCGCATGCATACTGTGACCTGTAAGGGGTTAAGGTGGGGTAAGCCCAAGGCTGACAGGAGCCAAAAGTGACAAAACAACATTTTCTGTCTTGCTGGACTGAGATTAGACTTAATGCTAAAGTGACTCACTATCACTTCTTAAGGTATAACTACAACAAGACAGGACGGGCCAGGGCTGGTTGGCTGGCATGCTAACTTCAAGAGACATCTCTGAAACACAATTTATATAACTAAAATATAATTTCTCTACATTCTAACGACAGTCTTACTAACTGGCTAAAAAAATGCATTGGTGTGATGACGAGTACTGTCAATTAAATCCTTGAATAAGTTTGGCTGAACCTTCTGAACCTTTTACTAAAGTTTGCCGAAGCCCAATTTTAAGAACTTATCTTGTGCCAAAAAAAAAAAAAAAAAGAGTCATGGTGTTCCTGTAGCCAAGTGCCTTTAGCAGAGTCGTCAACCAGATCTGTTTCCTAAGGTCAGTGGTTCATGTTGTCTAATTAGAACCAGTTATTTTTTATGCTGAAATCACTGGTTTATGCATTTCTGCACGGATACAAACCCTGCTGCTGTTAAAATCTCACTGACAAACATATGAGTGGTACATGTTGCTATAGTCCAACCGGCTGTACTGCGGGGAGCTTCTAATGGTTTCCTACATAAACGTACCTTTGATGAGACCTCTCCCTAACCACAGTATATGAATATCTTCAACAGCATCTGCAACAACAATCAAGAAAGCACATGTGACACCAATATGACAGCTGGGTAAGAAATATGTTTATGAGTCATTTAAGCATAGTTCATAGTTATACACAGTGTTTTTGTCTTAGAGGATGAAACACCCGTAAAACCAGCAAAGAGTAAAAAGAGATTTTTACAATTGAGCCAGAAAAGGCGGATGTACATACATATCCATACAGCTCAGGGGAGGCATTGCAATTTTCTCTCATGCAAGGGGAGGATGGAGAACACTGCAAAATGCAAAAGATATCCTCTAAAGATTTGCCAGGATTCCCCATCTTTATCTGCAAGTCATCTCTTGTGGAAATCAAAGGGTTTCACTTGGATCTGTGTCAAGCGATGCACAGCGTCTTCATGTGAAATGCAGATTTTATTATTTTTTTTTTTTTGCATTGGTTCTTTGCCAACTACAAACGACTTCTGGTGTAACCAAGAAAGTCTGGATCCCCAGAGCTCCAGATGTGTATGTATGGGATAATGAGGATTCGGGGGGGAATGAGGGAGGAGCATCTTTGCTAGTAGGTCTATTTTTGGCTGCTGTAATTCCTGTTTTTAGATAGACGCAGTCATTAATGAACCATGATAAAAACACCCTGCGTACCTGCTTCCACACAATCCATGTATTTGAAAATAAAGACACAACTTAGCTTCTCTCTATCCAGGTAGTCTTAAGGAGAATAAGTGCATTTTTGAATGAATTACTGATTTAATTTATTCTGTAACAAGCGTATGATTTTCTTCATAAGAAGAACGCTTTGCTCTTTCTCGTCGTTACTGCATTTCCTGTCCGCTTTGATTGAAGCGTTACATGAAGACGGTTCGCTCTCTTATACGGGTCAAGGCCGTGGCCTCGGCTGGACATTCTTCGCGACCCGCTGTGATGACTTGTGGCAGCATCATCTGCTGCAGCTCATTTACTATTCCTCATCAAAGAGAAAACACCACGGCAGCTGCAAGTCCATCCAAGACAAACACCCACCCACGCTTTCACACACATCCACACACACTCGTCTCTATTAAACTAATCTTTGAGCAGAGAACGGGATTCATTAGTGGGACCAGCGGTGTGCTGCTCACTAATGCTGATTTTCATGTCTCTTTGATGCATCTCCCCTGTTATTCCACCTGACACTTCAACCCCGTAATTGTGATCTCTCAAGGTAATGAGAATGATATTAGAGTGACAAACACTATATTTCCCTCTGTCTATCAGCAAGGTGAGATAATGGAGAGTAATGTGCAACTACCTTTGTAACTTATTGACTTTTGGATTAATGGTAATAAATTAGATTAAAAGTTGAAATAAACTGCATATGAACTCCAAGGAAAATCGGCGTTCATCCTTGGAGGCGCTCGGCCTGAGCCAGACACAAGGCCGCTTTAATCAGTAACAGCACTTTCGAGGGAGATGCAATTTAGACGTGCCTATTGAAATAATTTGTACAAGGCTACACAAACTGAAAGATCAATAACAATTACAGGTGTTGATGCCTCTCTCACCTGATCAGTATTGACAGAAATATTTAAGAACTTAAAGGGATCCCAGCAGACTTTGCATTGATTAAGCGTGTCTCCTTCCCTGTTAATCTGGATGAGTTTTTGTTGTCTTGTTCAAGAAATTTAAATTTAGTAGTTTCAGTCACTCTGAGGTAACAGGCCAGGCAAGTAAAGGAAGAAGCTAAAGTAGTTTGAAAAGGTTTTTTCAGGTAGCCCACAGCCTTATCAGGGCTGTGCTTTTGTATCATCACTGAACACCGTACACCGCACAATTTTTTTTGTTACCAAGGTCAACAACAAACAATAAATCACTCATATCTGACAATTAAAGTGAAACGATATAACTTTTTTTAGCTTAACTTTGTCATTATGAGGTATAATCTGATTAAACAGCGTAATAATGGTTGAAAAATGACACCATTCGCTGCTAATTGGTCTTTGCCATCCGAGTTTTGCAGAAAATGTACTCTCTGTACTCTCTTCTGTCCCGATTGGCCGATCTATGCTGCACTTCTTAGAGGCAGCTGACATTGGCACAAGCTGCTTAGGTCTTTGAACTTTGAAAAGTTCTTCCACTCTTGTTTTGACTGACCACATGTTTTGAAGGTACATTTATACATGTCAAAGTAATTAACCCTCAAGCTGATTGAGTGAATTGACCCCTTAAGCTGACTGAATTACACTCAACATTGAATCTTTATTATTACACTGAGTGCAAAACACAACAGAAGTGACTTGAGCTACTCAAGTCATGCTTCTCCAAAGTCTTGCTTAGAAAAAGTATGAAAGAAAAATTCATAACCCCCCCCCCCAAAAAGGTGGCTGTTGAACATAAACACTGACATGTAAATACACAAACGGAAGTGTATCTGGAGAAGGCATTTTCAATCAGAATGTTACATTACTGACCCCATAGGGAATATTATTCATGATAATAGTTGCGTCATTAATTATGGCCGAAATAGAAAATAAAAACAGGACTATGTAAGCCATCTCAACTATACTGCACCATGCAGAAAATACAAGATGTGAAACTGTGTCTCTTACTACCCTTCACTAATTGCAAAGTAGAAAACTGCATAGATTAATTATTAAACAACAGCACAGAGCTGATGTATTGGCCAGTTGAATATATGGATTGTAAATAATCAAATCAGGTGTGGGGGTTAAAGCAGTTGACGGGCAGGAAATGAGCCCCAGGGCCAGAATATTGACTCAAAGTGTCTGATACACAGGACTTTAAAAGTTTAAAAGCCCCAGGCAAGAATGACTCCACGTGGCGTTCTGTGTTCTACCTGGACAGAAAAAAAAAATCATGTACTGCACTTATTCCTGTGCACAAGCAGCACAACATGGAGTGGGTGGGAGTTATTTTTTCAGGTGACACAAAACTTGCTCAGCATCCTCCTTTCTGACACCAACTCCGGAGAGTCTAGCCCCACCCATACAACATCAGTAGCCTTGTGGATTGTGTTATTGTTTTGTTTTTATAGTCTGTTTGCATTTGCAGCACTAAATCTAATGCCCCAGCGCGCAACATCAGACAGGACAGCAGTGGCCGCCACCGACTCATTAGTAAGAATCAATAAGTATTAAGTAAACGTAACCCAACAGTCAGTCACAAATATTCATCAAGTCTAAAGATGATGCGCAAGATTCCTGTGGATTCCTGTTTTACAAACTGAAAACTTTTCAGAAAGGACAAATCCAATGCTTTAATTTTGCTTTTTAGTTTTCAAACCATCTCATGAAGAAAACATAAGTTTGCTCCTCTAACTCTGCATTATTTATTATTTGTTTTTTAGGACCGAATTATGCACGATGCTATGCAGTTGTAAAAGTGTGTTACCAAAACCTCCAAGCTGAAATTCATTGTTCTATTAAATGAAGTCTCTTCCATGGAAAACTCTCACTGATACTTAATTTTTTAAGTCCAGAGTTAAGGCAAACTATTCATTATGCAATGCTCAAAATCAAGGCTCTGAATAACGATAATTATTCTTTGGGCATCTTCTTAAGCTCAGCATGAGCAGATCCTTTGAAAATCACAGCTTGAGATAACACCGGTTGTTTCTTTATAGACTTGAGATTTTGTAACTGATACCGAAGAATCTCAAAGATCTGTATTTTTTTAAATGCAAACAAAATAACTGTTTTTCATTTTTAATATACTTGTTAAACTAGTGCAGTAGTGGAGGTCCTTTAAGGTTAGAGTGTGACAAGATTGCCTCTGACTGATGTCTGACATGTCTTTTAAAGATCTTTGAAAGAAACCCTCCATGGAAAGATAGAAAAAATTCTTCAGCGTCTTGATTGTTTCTTTCAAGATTTATAACTTGATGCAAAACGTCTTTGATTTTAAGTTTGAAACCCTTTTCTCAACATTAGAGATGTTTTGGACGGCTAAAAAAATCTGTTACTGAAACACAGCGGGCGTAAATATGTGCAGAACATTTATGCCCGAAGCTACTGTAGGCTACTACTACACGGCGAGGATGGTTGAACATGAGCCGTCACAGAACTTAGAAACTAGAGTGTGGAAGTATTTTGGCCTTATAAAGTTAAATGGACCTGGATACAAGCTGTGTTGTATGCAGGTTGTATCTAATTATATTAATATTTGATTGTTCCAAATTTGCAACATTATGTTTCAGAGCTAGTATCAAAATCAAACATTTTGATGGTCATTTTTCATCTCGTCATTGTCATTTTTACCGCGGGGGCTTCTCCCTTGATTCACTGACTGTCCATTGTTGAAGATGTTGATTTAGTTTGAACACAAAATAATGGACTGCATTCATGACGAAATAGCCCTTTATCTGCTTACAGATCGCTCGATGTAATTTGAAAAGAAAAAGAAAAGTTACTATGTTCTCTAAAAGTTGTGGGCATCGGCTCACTTGTTTGGAAATTGAGGAGTTGTTCTCCCAAAGTTTTTCAAGAAAGCACTATTTGTGGCAGTAATAGTTAAAAATAATATATTAGCCTTGAAGACAAAGGTGCCAAGGTTTTTTAGTCAAAGCCATGAAACAGTAGGTATTTCTAATTTAAAAAGCATGTAGATTTTTCCTTTAAACAAACTATGAGGCTGATCAGACTTTGCTTTGAGCAGCTTTTTATACAAAACATCCCAAAAGCTCTTTGTGAACTTCCTACATTCAGTATAATCAAACATCAAGAGATTATATTAGTGGGTCCGATGGGACTGAAAACTGTAACACCAGTAATATTTCATCAAAGCATCAACCAATTTACCCACACAAGAAAACAACAAATTTGCCCACACAGAGACATAAATAGACAGCATGAGCATCATCACTGAATATGGGAATCCTCCATTTCCTGCTCTTCCTCCAGTTTCACATTGGCAGCAAAACAATATACTGAAAAAAGAAAAGGAAAAAAAAACAACAGCTATTTCCTGCCATGTTGAATAAGGGTTTTTGTTTATACTTTCTCATGTAAACATGGCAGCTTTACTCTGCTGTTTTTTCTAGAACAGAATGTACTGTATGAATCATATTTTTATTTTATGAGTCATATTTTGGGCTTGTTTTTTCACTCCTGTAGCCATTTTGCATTCTGTGCATGAATGGGGAATGTATATTTATGACATATGTAGGCTACTGTGCATCTTATGTCATGCACGGCACAGTAGGAGCATCGCATAACACGCATCAGTTTGAATGTGTGGTATGATATGCAAGTTTCATATACGCTGACTGCATTTAATACAGCTAACTTTGCATTAGCACCTTTAACTGTTTTTCCCGAAAAAATATTTTGCCATTGATGCAACACATCTGTTTTCATAACCTAAGCTAAAAAAGGTAAGAAGCTCTATGTTTACATGGTATTTTTTATAGTAAAAGATATAAAAATTTGCATAAAACTGTATAAAGAGGGAGTTTTCATTCATGTTCCTCTAGGTGACAGCATTTGGGATGGAGGCTTTTTTTTTCTGAGCCAAGTAGAGGGTGTGAAGCTATTAGAAACTGGAGTTCAGATGGGCACAGAATGGTTATTAATGGAAAGAACCAGGAAGAGATCAGCCTCGGAGGATGAGTCACACAGGCAGCGGCCCATCCCTTGAGGCCTCCACTGGGCAGTGCTTTATTACCTAAGCCTTCCAGTGGTTGGGTGGGATCTAAGGAGCTACAACAAACTGTGCTTTTTAAAGCTTTTGCTGTGCCTGATGTCTCTGCGCCTGCTTCTCAACTACTCAGTGTCCAACTTGCCAATAGCTTGTTTGCACAAGAGGCGTTGTTATAAATAAACATGTCTGGTGGAGGTGGCAAGAACAGAAGATATAGAGGATGCAGTGAGAAAAATAACGAGGAAAATAATGCCGTCATCTATATTGTATGTTTTATCCAAGAAAATGTAAAACATGAGGAAATACAAATTGCAGGAGAGATGTTTTGTCATTCTTTACAGAAACATTCATGCTAGATTTGCATTTGATTCTCTGGTCCTGCACGGCTATTAATATGTATTGTTTTCTAAATGAATCAATTAATTCAGAGTCTTTCATTGTGGGGAAAACAGAACTGGCTTCAAAGATGAAAACATCTATTAAATTCACGTCTCCTGAGAAAATATAACAAATACTTTATTTTCAAGGCTTACACAGATTTATTTGTGTTAGTGTCAGAATACAAGCTAACATTTTTTAAATTTAACATCAACAACTCATCCAAAATTAGGTATACTTCCATCTGAATTGACCCAGAAGATCAGATGTGCTTTTATTATGTGATTCATGAATTCGATATTTTGTGTGACCAGGAAATAAGACGAGTGTGTTCTTGCGACAGCGTGATTCATAAATTTAAAGTTTAAGGGTAAAGGTTATATGTGATGTTTTGAAGAGGCAGGCTTTGAAAAAGATCTGTATTGTGTTCAAATCCTTTGACTCACTAAAAAAAGTCGGAGCTGTCCTTGAAACCGGCTTAACTTCCAGCTGCTGCTCAGTGGCGAACAGCAGACGACAAGCATGCATCAAAAACATACAGCACAATGACAGAAGGTTGAGCTGTGCAGAGCTTCCTTCCCCCATGCTAAACCATGGATAATAACAGCAAAAATATCACAATCTGTGTTTATACCAGTCTATATATAATGGACTAGTTTTAATATTATGAGACATATACATGTTAAAAACAATTATCTTGGAATGTTCAACCTGTGAGAAGAACCTGAGATGTTTTTGTGTGTTTGTTTTCTTTGCTTGTTTCCATTATTTTAATTTTTGTAGACACTGCAAATCTGATTAGTGTTTGACTCAAAACAAAAACACTGCAGAGACTTTTGACTTAAATCCACAACGGTCTCCTGTCTTGATGTTTAAGGTGGTTTGCCCATAGAACACTCATTTCTTTGTGTTTTAGTTTTCTTTGATCTCTTGTCCTCCATCTTTGCATATAACTTTTGAGAACGAAACAATAGCGTACGGCACAATGTGCATTGAGGTAACCATTATTAGGTGGCCCCGGGCATGTAGCTATTGAATGGCTGTTTGGACCCTTACTGTATTTTGCATATACTGCATGTTCCCTGTTGCTTCAAAGTTTCCATAAAGAACAGAGCAAAAACAGAGAAAGCAGTATATACACAGAAACTACATTGCATACCTGGAATTACACGACCTGGCCTCGGGTGTTTTGTGCTCTAGTTTGCGGTAATTAATGAAGGTAGCAACATTACTTTTAAAGTTGATTTTGCCAGTGTCTTATACACAGTGGGCTTTAGTGCTGCTGGGGGTCTTTGGCTGTGGGGCAGTTGCACACTTTGCCTAGTTGGTAATCCAGCCTTGTCGATAACTCTACTGTGCTTTCCTATTTGAATGCGCAGTATACTTTGCAAGATATAGCTTTCTTTCTGAGGTGACTGGTTGTGTTGCACTGTCACGAAATGTCAATGTATACTGACATTTCCCAGTTTTGTTTTGTGGAATTTTTTTTTTTTTTGTCTTGTTTTTTTCACTGAGGTACATATACCTCATCCCTAGTGTGCAGAAATAGGTGCACATAGAATGTGAAGGAGGACTTTTCTGAAAAGAACAAACTTTTTCAAAATTGCAAAGTTACAAACTCGAGACCCCTAAAGTTCATTTCACACCTCCATATGCCGTCAGTAGCCAAACAAAATGTCCTAACCTTTAACTGCTACCTGACCCATTATGTCCTTCTGAGGATCACGAGACGATCTCAAACACAACAGCTCTGCAGGTTTATCGAGACTCGCTGAACTGCATTGAATGGTATGTTGGCTTCCATTATCGGTCCAACAGCGCAGCTCTGAGAGACTGGCAGAAGCTGCTACCTGTTCGCCTCCTCTCGGCTGAGCATAACACTGCGCTGACACATCAGTTGGACCAATTAGCTTTTCCTGTCACTCTGCTGTCAAAATTTTGGCTTACTGTAACACAGCCAGACACCAGAATAGACCCTGTGGGATGCTGCATTGCCCACCAAGGTGGAATCTAAATCTACAACATGTGGTTTCACTGGAAGTAGAAATCATAATGTCGGCTTAAATGGAATTAAGAGGCCTATGTGTAACCCGGCAACATGTTGAGAATTACAGTAATCTGGGGATGACTGTACTCTTCTACAGTTACGGACAAACTCTAACAAACATCATCATTTGAATTACTTGGCACACATCTCCGTACAGATTTCTTTGTCCATTAACCCATGATGAGCCTATAAAATGTTAGCGAAATGGTAAAACAAATACTCATCATAATTTCCTAGAGTCCAGAGTGACGTCTTAGAACTGGTCATGTTGTCCAACCAGCACTCCAAAACCAGCACTGATCAATTTAATCAGTAAAACAATGGATCTAAAGTGTTTATAAGCACTCCATTAGTGAGTGTATATATGTTTGTATATTATTTTTATTTAAGAGGCTAAAATTTGTGAATCCTTGACCAGCCCACCACTAATTGATCAATCAACTATATCTTTTACATTCATGTACTGACATTAGCTGCCACATATGATGCTAATTTCAAACACACTGTCTCATTTAACATGAAGTAGATATCCCTTACTCTTACTAGAGACAACATGTATAAGAAGGAGAGTGAGTTGCGGAGGAAGATCCTAAATCTGTAACTTTCCACACTTTGCCACATTTGTCAGTAGTGAGAGGCACCTGAAATACAATGTGAACTTTGCCCAAGGTGACAAAGTTGTGAAGAAACCTGTGGAGAATGCTGCTGCTTCTCTGAATCAACCCCTGGAAACCTGACAAAACAATCAGGCAGTGAAGCTTTTGAGGAAAGCTTGATGTGGAGGGCACATTTTTTAACATTTCCTTTACCTTCCTGCTGGTGAATTGCTGCTATTTCTCTCCCACTGCCTTCCTTTAATAACATCCTGCCTGTTTCAAGATGAATTCAATCCGAAATTTTATGCATCACCGTATCTGCCGAACAAACTTTTTTGGATACGATCTTCAGAAAGCCATTGTTTTCACGGGTAAATCAACCCTTAGACTGAACATTGTGCAACTCTCCACCTCCCTCATCACCATCACGATCTTCAGATTGTCTCAGTTCACCAGGGTAGGCTCCTTGGCATCTCACACGGATCTCCATTTTATGAGGATGCTACCCAGATGTCAAAATCCCTGAAATATTTTTGTATTATAAATATATAAAACTGTGTTACATGTAATATGGTGTCAGTCTCATCACTTCCAAGGGATTCAGTCTGGATGAGTGCAACGTAGGAGGTCACACATACCATTTCCAACATATGGAGAGTTTGTATTTGTGATAAACAACAGTTGATGATACCAGCTTTAGCATTCCAGTGTGCCCTCATATGTCTTTTATGTACGTGAGCAGTAGTTGTTTAAAGGGTTTTTTTGTGTAGGAAGCACGTCATGCTCACCACAGACACAGCAAGGAAAAAAACAAACAACAACAACGCATGAATAAAACATGAGAGTGAACTAACCTAGGGACCAAGGGCGGAGGTTTGACGCATATTTAGCAGCAAAAAGTGCTTCAGAGTAATTGGGATGGGGTGAGGTGGCATTCGAGGAGGGGCTAAAAATAAAGGATGCTGCTCAACTTATGTAATAAAAGACACATCGAGACCAGACGGCATGACAGCACACTTGCACATGGTGACACATAGTGCCACTTTCAGTCCTGATGAAACAAAGTCGACATTAAAATTTTAGTTGTTTGCCTTGCAGCCTCACTGAAGGATGCTGGGGATAAAACACATCCTCGAGGTCCAATCTGAATTACAAATCTGTCTGTGAACCCTTTCATATTATCCAAGAATCTTTAAATAGTTAGCAACAAAGGATGCTCATTGTTTTGACATGAGGACATTTTATAAAAGCAATGCCATTTGTTCACAGTACAAGTAATAACTTGGATACACAAGCTGGTATTAAACATCTTCATCCCCAGCTGGAAAGTCGGGCCAGGTGTGTAAATAATGTGCATGAGCAAAAGACTTGCGCGTGCAATTTGCTACACCTAAAAAAGTGTGAGCAGGTAATTTGTAAACTAACAGAAAACGACACTTTGATCTGCGTTTGATCAGTTTTAGTTGATCCTTGTAGCACTTGTTGTTTGACGAAAGCAGCCCACCTGTCCGCTGAACCGAAACATATCATCCACTCTCTGCAACCACGATTCATGCTCGAGCTCTTAGGAACCCATGTGATACTACTGAACACAGTGGAGGCAAGTTAAAATACACCGGTGGAGATCCACAGGGGCAGACTCACACAGGGAAATCAAAAACCAAGGAAACACATCCACATGGGGATCGAACGCCACGGAAACAAATCTATGTGCGACTACGCAGATTCCAGCCGGGTTTGGAAGTTTACAAGCAGACAAGGTGAGATTCCTCCTGAGAGCTGCTTGCTCAGTGGTAAGCTGGACAACAATACAATACGATTTATCACCAACTTCACACACACACACACAGTTCATTGAAAGAGGGACAGAATGCACTGGTACCCAGAAGTGCCCATCAGCAGGAGATACAAAAAGGTTCAGCATTAATGCCAGGATGAAGTATGATATTTGCAAGTCTTTTGAAACGTGTTATCGCTGCTGATTGCTGCATGTTTGCCAAATATCCCACATCCCTGCAGGCTAGGAGGAAGCCACAAACAACTGCTTTAAGGCATCCTGATGTCAGTGTTAATGCACACTGCTGGCTAATCATTCAGATGCTTCCTATATACAACATGAAATAATACAACACCACAATACTGCACAACATAAAGACTTAAATGTGAAAGAAGGTTTCTCGGTAGAATTTTCAATTTGCTGGGAAAAAAATTGATCTGAGTGTCGTTTTCAATCTTTCTGCTTTTTAATTTATGGACTTTTGAGGACTCAGACTTCCACTTTAAGAACATTTTGGGTCATCCAGCCTTGAGTGCATTACACCAGTGTGTTGGTGTCACAGCAGACTGAAGAGATGTGATATGTGATATCTCAGAGCCTCTTTTTCAGTACGTTGCCAAGACTGTGAGTGGGCTAAAGCTGAAAATAGAAAGCCGTTTATAGGGGCAGGTCAGATTGCTGATAATAGCAGCACTCTACAGTATATAAAGTCTTTCATCATGGCATTTGCTACTTAAATCGCCTCTAAAATATTTCTGAATTCCAATCACACTAGCTCATATAAAAGAGAGTTTTTTGGTCTGAAAGAGTGAAAAGTTACTTTGGGATATAGAGCAGTTCAATGTCAGACAGTGACTCAGTTTTTCTTGTCAAATGCGACACAAAACATCTGATATATTTATTCTGCTGCCATCTGGTATAAATTCACCTTGCACTGATAGACATTCAAAAAATAGTCATTACTAAGTGCCACTGAAACAGTCTGCAACTACTTTGACAATTGATCGTTTGAATCCATTTTTACCAATAATTGACCTAGACAGGAGTGACAAACCGCTTACTGCCCTTCATCACACTGCTCACGAAGAGCAGCACGCTTGAAATATCACCTCAATGTGTGTCCATTTAAACACTCATTCTTGGAGCCCTGCAGTGTCCTCACGGTTTGTCACTCCTTTCTTGATGTTTTTTTTTTGTGTTTGGCTCAACATCTGCCCTTGTCGGTGTTGGATGTGCGTGTGTTTATCCACGTTTACCTAAAATTTCGAAAAAGAATCAGATTCCAGCTTCTCATGTGTGAGGATTTGCTGTTTTCTCTCTCTCATTTAACAGTAAACTGAATCATTTTGCAAGAAGGCATTTTGAAGACACCACAAGCTATCTGAAGACCTGATCTTGAGCTTTAAGAAACTGTGATTTTTTTTTACTATGCTCGCAGCATGGCGGTTGGTCCGGACTGAAATATCTTAACAAGGACTGGCTTGAATATCGTTACACTTTGCACAGTTGCTCACAGTCCCCAAAAGATGAATTCTACTCTTATAACACCCTGAAAGGCCAGATTAAAATCTTGCCCTATTAAGAGGTTGACGTTTTTTTACTAAAATTCTAAAAACGAACATTGCAAGGATGGTTTGTCTTACTTTTTGTGTAACTTTTAATTCACATTGCGCCCTGCATTTCCTAGCTGTGTATGTAATGACAGGTTACCATTACATACAATTCAGTTGCTAGTGCTGTCAGTGATTCTGCAATTTTAAACTTGATTTCTGTGAAGCCGTCACCACTGTTGTCGACTTGTTGTCAATAGATTTTGCTATTTTAATCACATCACCCTGACACCCTCGTTTATAAAAAAGAAATTCGCAACGAGTCAAATCTGTGTGCAAACGTTATAAACATGGTGATGTGTCGAGTGACTCTGAATGTAGACAAACAGTGATGAGCACTGCATGCTTGTCTCATCTAAAAAAAAGTCGAAGTGCAAGCAGAGACCCTCCTCTGCCCCGAGTGGGCAGCAATCAGGATCGATTATAAAAAATATCATTGACATGCAAGTCAAAGTGTGATGTTGCTGGGCAACCTGCTCTAGTGGGTTGATTTCGTATTTTGGAATACATAACTAATATTTTTTATTTTATAACCATTATTATGCTCTTTAATTCTACATATACCCTTCCTTATCAATATGGAACAAATGAATAATTCACCAGTGCGTGTGTAAAACAAAATGTATGTATATGTGTACTGTTTCACAGTTTTGTTTTATAAGACTTGTACGCCTTTGGCTGAGTGAGCCATAGAAGCTGCGATCCTTACCACTGAAATGAGGAGCAATTCAATTAGTACAAAACGGCTCCGGTTGTCAGGCAACACCAAGGACACACCATTCTTTTGCACAGTGGCATTCAGCGTTTTCGCAAACTGAAAAGACATTAAAAGGAAAAATCACAGCAAGGATGATTGCAAACCTTGTGAACAGCTTGGATGAATTGAGGTCCTCACCCACGTCCTGTTTTGTTTGATTCGGTTAATTGATGTGGTAAAATATGACTTTTGGATTGATAGAATCACCTCCATGAACACCAAGAACTAAATCAGGATGTGCGAGAGCCGTGGAAATACTCAGAAAAAACGATATTCCATTGCAGCGTCTGCACAGCCTGAAGCAGACATCAATTAGTAAAAAGGTAGAGTTCACAGACAATATCTTATTTCACTGAGCAGAACAGTAAAAAGATAGTATTACGCCAAAGGAGGACTTGTGCTGGGCAAGGTCAAAACACAAGGCTTTTCATTCAAGTTTAAATAGGAAAAAATAATAAAAAAAAATAGAGCTGACTTCTTATAGAAAGCTTCAGCACACTCACCCACAGAAAAAATTTTATTTCATTGTCCATGTATGTGACAAGGTCTTGTATGCTATGTGTTCTTAAAAATAAAAAACAGAACTATTCTGCATTCACATGAAATATGCCCCTTTTTTACAAGGCCATTTGCAAACAAACGGCATTTTTAAAGCAAGTTCCATTCAATTAATCCATGTGCCCTTTTATCTGAGGTCACAGGGGGTTGCAGCCAGTCCCAGCATGCACTGGACAGGAGGAAAGGATCGTACCATAACAGGTTGCCAGTCCTTCATGGCTCAGGACGGACATCCCTCTAGATAACCATTATTCTGACATTTTATGTGGTGTACATATCTCAATTTAGGATTTGGCATTTCTGCTTTAGTTGTGATAGAGACAGCTTGAGAAAGAGAGAGAGAGAGAAAGAGAGGATGACTCACAGCAAACGACAGCGGCAAGGTACATGCTCTGCCAGGTGAGCCACAGGGTCATCCCTCAATTTGGGATTTCATTAAATCCTAACTATCTGCCAGCACATCATTATAAATCGATCAACATTTGCAGTTTCTTTATGTGGTTTTACCTCTTAGGCCTGAGTAGAAGCTAATAAAGACGTTTCTTAGGTTGGATCCAGACACCGAATGTCT
>JAPZDX010000004.1:17496363-17508610 GCA_029783625.1 Naso annulatus | reverse complement strand
CAAAACCTGCAATGACCCATGCAGTTATCAGAAAAGTTGCTAATTAGTTTTCTGACAATTGGATAGATTAATCAAATAATTAATCAAATAATTGATGAAGCTTATATGAGATAAACTAGCTGAGTAACAGCAAACTTTTTTTTCTTTTTTTCTTTTTTCTAAGTTTCAATGACTCCATTGTGGAGGACTGGAGGATTTCTGCGTCTGATCATTTACTGTTTATTGTGCATGTGATCAAGCTGTATGATTTATCCCTCATATCAACACTCAAAAACCTCGCGGAGCAAGGTCATCAACATATTAACACACTGCAAACTTCTTTAAACTTTACTTTTCTTGCTCTGAGAATTTACAATTAGTCTTTATTTTGATACATGTATATAAATAAGTGCATAACTTGTTAGAATGCTTTTGAAACAGTGGTTGTTTTGACAAGTGTTGCTTTATGAACGACACCATTTTCAATTTCTCATCAAGAGTTACTCGTGAGAATATTTCTTTGTCTGTAAAGCAATACTTTAATCATCACATTATAATTAGAAGTTTAATTTGCAACCAGCACGCATTTATCTGACCTCACATTGACAGTCAGGCAGTGTTTTATTCTTTTCACATTGTTAGACTCAAAAATCATTTTAAAAGATCAAGTTCTGCAAGTTTCTATGCTTTTTATTGCTTTCAGCAATTCCATCTTCTATTTTGAGACTCGAAGGTTTTTTTTTTTAATATATAATCATTAACTTGATTAATTACATTTTGTTTTCACAAAACTCAGCCACATGGGCCTCTGAGAATGCTATTGTGGTATTAATAGCATATTATCCAGAATGGTTACTGTAACAATACAACAGTGGCCTGATGATTTGGGTATTTTTTTTACTTTCCAAGAACTTTTCACAAGGCTAATTGCATTACAAAAACTGTGTAATCCCCAAACTGTAACCCTGGGAAACAAATCTGAAACCACATTTGTAAAACACAGGCACTGATCCTGCCAGCAGGGCTCATCACGATCTGGACTACTCAACAGATTTCAAGGTGATACTGCTCGTTGGCGGCATTCAAGGTTTTTCATCTTTAATTAAAAAAGTGAGTTGATGAAAAAGTCATGATGTGGGCGCATCATGACTCTAACTCTACCATACAAAAGGCGTCAATCACCTGGGAAAACTTTGTGTCCCATCAACACGAGCAACAGGTAAACAGTGAGTAATTCTTTAGATATTTGCTGCCGCCACTGGCTGCTTTTCTGTTTCAGCCTTTAAATAGAGCTGGAACGAACATCCTGATCAGTAACAGAATATTTCTATCTTGTGACTGACAACCTTGAACCCCTCACCAACTTTAGTTATCATGATATGTCATCATGTACGCAAGCAGCTCGTACTGAATGCGTGCCATTGAAAGCCTCTGTCCGACACACAGCTTTACTCACACGGGAGCAATAGAGAATCGTGACGACTGTGGCAGTCAGTGAGTCAGTCAGTCAGTCAGTCGTGAATGATGGGATGAAAAACACTCAGGTGGAGTGATGGAAAGGTTGAAGGGGAGAAAATCCATGCACACCTCATGTTCCTGCGTCTTGTAAGAGCAGCGGGCTTTATTAACCCAGTCTAATAAGAACTAATAAAGTTGCTTTGCCATTGTTTGGTATTGATTTTCTTTTTTGCTCCTCTTGATGACCATAACGCCGGCCCTAAGAGAGGTGGTTAGAGCCATATGCAGGTCCATGTGTCTGTCACAGCCTTAGCGGCTTTCATTGGTTTCTCATGGTGACTTATTGAATGTGATGTGCAAGGCTTTTATTAAGGCAGCTGTGTGTTTGGGGAAACCTCGTCTCAATTGACCTCTGATAAGCTAAAGTTATTAAAACAGTCACTCCTCACCTTTTTTCTCACCCACCCTGCCCCGTCTGTCCTCTACCTCCCTTGCAGTTGAACACCTACTTGATCACTTTCTTTCTCTTTTGACAGTTCCCTCCCACTTGCTCTCATTCTTCATTATTACACTTCTCTCACTCTATCTCTCACCATCCTTCTCTCCCGCTACCCACTACCCACACTCTCCCCTGGGTGTTTTCTAACTCTCTGTAACCAGCTTTCAACTCATTCTCTATCCGCTGTCCTGTCAATTTACCTGTCTTTTGTTGCCTGAACTTGCCGATGCCTTGTAACCGGGGGACCGTTTCCCAGGGTATCGTGACAGCAAAAGTGAACACTTGTCATATTACTTTCGTGACAGAGTGGCTCTTTCTGGCTCAGAAGTGTCTAGGCTTGGTTGCCTTTGTTCTGTCTCCCATGGTGTCTCCTGTCCAAATCCAAAGACTGCCTGAATTCTAAACATACACCCGTGTACACAAAGAGCAACAGAGTGTTCCTGGAGACGATTGTCTTATGATTCTTTTAATCAAACCATTGTTTCGGAGCTGCATCATCAGCATGACTGGACAGAGCAATTTTGTATGCTTCAAGTGCGATGCAAAGAATTTAACTTAAGAGGCTTACCGAGTCATCTGAAGAGACGTGACTCAGGCATATTGGACTAGCTTTGTAAGGAGGACAAAAAACATAAATAACTTTTGTGGGCTTTCGAATTTTCCGCAAAGGTTACAGAAATAATCTGAGAGTAACACTGCAGTCAAACTAAAGGCCCTGAAGGCCCTCAAAGCACCAAATCCAATAGATACATTAAGAGAGCTATTAAATGGATCCAAATATAGAAGGAGGCATCATGTTGCCCAAATTATCAATGCCTCTCCATGTGTAAGCAGATATGTAAAGGAAAGCTGGTGTAATACTGCTTTAGAGAGCAAAGAATAAGATTAAAGTAACAGAGTTTATTGTTCTGCTTAAGAGTGATCTCTAGTGGCAACATGCTGAACCACAAAATAACAACAATGAAGAGCCAGTGTAAATTAAATGTGCTCGCCTTTGCTCCTAATTACACATGAATCACTAAGTGTTGGCATCAAAGTGTTTTTTGCATGAAAAAAAACCATAAAGCATTTTTCCGCAGCACCTAAGCCAAAATAAACCAAAAAAACCCCAAAAACTATGCTGCTGCGTTTGGTGTCTCACACACAGTCATGCTGAAGATGCCCTCTGAGAGAGATGGAGGCAAAGCGCTGGCAAGAGCTCATCACTTTGAAAGTGCAACTATAACTGCAGATGCGCGACTGTAGTTTTTTAAAGGCTTTGTGGTTGTACTGTACTTGTGGACTCAGACGCTTTGATGGAGAAAGTGAAAAAGATTTGCCCACTTTGGGTCAAGCATTGGAAACGAGAAGGAGCACTGCCCAAATGTGAGAGTAGCTTCTATCAGACCCCAAAAAAAGGGTTCAAAAAGGTCTTCACAGGCCCAAAAAAGGGCCCAATAAAAAGGTTTAGGAGCAAAAGTGTACTGCTCGCATCTGAACCAGATTTGTGAAGTATTTTAACATTGCAAACTAACCCGATGTGTAACAGAAAGCATTAGGCATAGATCTGAACTCGACTTGGAAGACACAGACCTGATCGGCACAGATTTTCTTGGCTACTTGCTATTAAAAAGTTGTTTTTCGAGTTTGATTCTTAACTTCCTTGAATCAGAGTTAATGCACAAATGCCGAAAATCAACTTTCTAGATTTTAGTGAGAAAGTCATTTTGATGGAAAGAAAAAGGTAGAGCTCACCTGTGAGGACAGTGCAGAACCTGAACAATCGACCGGGCGCACCTTTTTCTTACTTTAAGCATTTCAATTTTCAAATACGCTGCGGTCGCGAGCATCCTTTAACTATATGAAATTATTACCTGTGCAAGATTGATGTGAGGTTTGGATTGTGAGCTAACCCTTTAACCTTAAACAACTTAAACCAGCTTTGAGGTGAAGAAAACAACTCTGTCCTCTGTCTGTTTCACCCTGAAAACTCTAAACCCTCTCAGCATCTTGTACCATGATGGCTTACCTCAGAGCAAAACCCAACAGAACAGAACAGAGGAGCACTCACCTCTATTTCGATTGTCTATACAATTCCACCATTAATGCCATTAACCTTTTTAAATAGAAAAGGCTGCATGTCATTCATCTTATTGCCAGTGATGTTTCATACACCAGTCCATTGTTTTGTACAGTCTGTTTACAAAAAGAGAAATAGCAAAGGTGCACCGATCGACCGGGCAGCTGATCGATAGCGCCTCACAGCCAAAACAACGCATGTTACAGACACAGCAAGACAAACAAAAACATCATGTCGTCATTGTTGAAGTTTCAGACGGAGAGTTGACGAGGAGCGCCACATCGGAGCAGCACGCTCGTATTCCGAGATAAGAATAATAAAGTCAGAACATTTAATCCCTTCTGTTGCATTCATTCATCTGCCAGCATCAGCAGCCTCCAGTCATTACGTAAATCTCCATTTTATGATCCTGGATCATTCACTCTGCTATCCACACTGCTAAGCTGATCCAAGGACTGGATTATAGTGTGTGTGTGCGTGTGTGTGTGTGTGTGTGTGGGTGTGTGTGTGTGGGGGGGGTGATCCCTAAGAAACAGCGCCCCCTGATTACTCACTCAATCAAAATTCACCTTTGAATCGAAAATCATTTTGAATTCAAGGTCAATTTTAAACCAAATGGTTGCACCAGGTATCGAACAAAGTCACCCCCACATTTGCTGCTGAGACACTGCTCACATTACAGTGAGCGATAAATAACATACATACCATTCTGTTTAATCTGTTTGTAAGACAAATATGGACATAAAACACATCTTAATGTCACGGAAGCTCATTTAAACTGCTTGTTTTTGCATCAAAAACTCTGTCTCGTTAGTTTATGGGCTCAGAAAAAAGTTGCATAGTGCACTTTTAACATTGCTTAAGTTGGGAAAAAAAAACTATTGCCCTTTCATACATAAAGTAAATTTCAATGCCTTCAACATCAACAAGACAAACATTTTATTCTCTGACTAAACATAAAAACATCTAGCGACCAGAAAACATTCATTCAAAATGACTTAAAGAGGGATTCTGGTAAAGGAAATGGTACTTTAATGGCTCTCGCAAAGTGCCTAGGAGATCACAATCTTCCAAAACAAAACAATAATCTGCAGTGTGGGAGCCTGGAGATTTCACTAATGAGGAGAGATAGGCAGATAAACTATTGACTTATATTACAGTCGCAGCTGAAAGCCCTTTAATTGCTTTCACTTGGCGAAGACACTGGCTTCAATAACCAAGTGCGACATAAATTATGATGTGAATTCTGCGCGGCTGCCTGTTCATTTAAAGACACAATGAGAAGCGATACTTGATGATCATCATAAATAAATTTAATTAGAATTGCAGCCTTATTTGTTTTATGTTTCGTTTAGGTGCTTAGATGCTACGTCTGACTAATAGCTAACTTTTTAGTAATTAGTAATAAATCAGGATTAATGAATGACTGTGAAAAACATTACACAGCACCTTATCTTTGTCTTTCTTTTCCCCTTGGCTCAGAGAATATGGAGCTTTCCCCCCAGGTTACACAATTGCCAACAATTCAGCAATAAATCTCCTGCTGATACGATGTTGTATTAGAAAGCACAGCTATTCTATCACACCTTCAGAGGATGGTCCTTCCCCACATATCACTGTGGTTGCTCGCTCTCTCGCTCCCTCTGTTTCTCTCTTGACACTGCCTCTGCAAAAAACCCTGTTTATTATTCATGTTTATCATCACACCATCTACTGTTTGCTACCAGTTTCATGGATGGACTGGCAGCAATTTAGAGTTGCTACATGAAACCCAGCTTTACCGTCAACACTGAAACAGATCCCACTTAGTTTAACACAGCCAACCGCATTAATGTGTGTGCTCGCAGAAAGGCGCGCACACACACACACACTTTTTCCAACTGCCACTGCAACCACCCACACACCAAACATTCACATACACCACAAACACACACATCAGTTCTGGGAAATGCCTGTCAGATCACCATTTGAGTTCATATGTTTTCTCACCACAATGGGCTCCGGCTTCTTAAATTCAGCAATCATTCAACATAGCAGAGGAAAAAGAATTAAGAGCATTACTGCCGTAACTGCAGATCTACTGAGATGGTAGATAATTACCTCAAAATGACTTCCTTGCTTATTAAAAACTAACTGAGGGTCTAACATTCGTTTCTGGTTGCTGAAATAACACATGAGGAGATAATAAACACGGGAATGTGCGCGATTATCCTGTAAACTGTCATTTTAACTTCATGTTTTTGAACATCCTGTGATCCTTGGCAAGCAGCGGTCTTAAATTTTTATAGCCAGCCATCATAAGCATCGCAAACTTTTATATTTCTGCATTTAAAACAGACTGCTTTGATTAATACCACAGAAGAGACAAGGTGCTAACTTTTTAATGAGATGCAGCGGCATGAAAAAGTCAAGGTCCAGGCGAGGATTCAAACATAATCAAAAGCAGCCTGACATAATAACAAAAGCCAAATGCAGAACAGGAGACATATTTCATTCTGACATTGATTAGCAGAAGTCTGCATACAATGACTAACAGGATATGACGAGCGCATGAGATCATTAGATCTGATATTCCCAAACATGGGTAGAGAAATGGTTTTACAAATTTGACTAACGATGGTTTGACGGTCTGTTCTCATCATCCATCTTAAGTCAAGTGTTTCTATAGAGAATCGTCACGAATGTTACTCATCCTTTCCAAAGTGTAGGGTCGTTCGATAAGCAAATAGGGTCTGACGCAAACTGATAAACAATTTTGTTTATTATTGATAAAGTTTATGTAAACTGAGATCATTTTTTAAAAAATCATGAAGAAAATACGAAACACATGTTAAAAATGAAATAGCTTCAATCATGTTCATGACTCTTTAACTGCAACATGACCTGATGCTTCACACAGGAATCATTATAGGAACAACTTTTCTATGCAATGTCAAACATGTGTCACGACAATAATAATCAAAAGTGTTACATTTCAGTGTCTTTTCTCTTCTGTGGAGTTCAGCTCCATTCATTCAGACAAGTACATAAATACCATGACTTTGATTCTAAATCAAAGATGGTAAAAATAAAAACAAACTTGGGTGCCAAAAGGGAGAAAAAGTATGATTTAAATCAGGTTTGGTGTCGAACAATTGTTCCTTGTAAGTGAAATTAATGGACATAGCACTACGATTTTAAACTATTAAATTCACATTAATTGCATTAGGCTTCATTAAGGACCAACCTCTGCCAGGAATCATAATAAGAAAACATATAACATACCTAGCTCAACTCTCGCCGCCACTGTCATCCTCATCAACATCATCTTTATCAACATCATCTTTATCAACATCATCATCATCTGAGAAGATAAGGGAGTCATAACAGCATTAAGTATTTTGAAACAGAGTACTGCTGTCAAAGATATGGCTTCAGCTATGGCTGTAACCCACACTTGACCAATCGTGCCACAGCCTGGAAGCTCAAAATAACCCGAGTAAATGGGTTGACCCTGTATGCGGCAGGGTTTAATCACAATGCTACCTCTCACTATTCCTTTGTACAACAGGAAGGAAAGTATCCAGCATACAGTCTCTGTTGAGTGTAAAGTCATCTCCTATCGGAAGGTAAAATGTGAAATCTATTTGGTGAAAAGACATTTGCGTTGATAATATCGAGCCAAATTAAAAACGCAGTTCATGGTCGTTCAGTGAAACAATGTATTGACAGTGTGAAGAAATACAAATGTTGTATGGGTGCTTTAAGCAAGAGCACATCCAGTCCAAGAACAAGGCACCAGCGTCAGACTTTTAAAATGATCCTGTGCTGATGGGGAGTGATTTCATTCTCTTTCTCACATATTTATTTCATAATGCCCTCAGAGTTCATGTTACACCAAGTCGATGCTGATAGCACTGGACACGCAGCCCATCTACCTGCGATCACAATTCACGGCACACGAGCCCACCCAGAACAAAATGAGAGCCTGTAATTCCTAACAAGGACTTAATGTCTAACCAGCTATCCTCTGATTCTGAGGACTTACCCGCCCATCTTTCCCTCATCTGCTTATTTCTCTTCTTTACTGTCTGGTTATCAAAAGGCATTATGGACGCATCTCTAAGGCCACAGGATGCTCACATTCCATGGAAGAGTGTTAAATCCAACCACCTTCCATAACTCCCACAGCAGGAAATGAGATGGTGTCATGATGAATGCGGTTGACGTCTACTTAACAGTTACGAGCTGAAGGGTGACATCAGCTTTACTGTTTCCCAGATGTTGAATCTTATTGTGTCTGAAAATCAAGCTTGCAGACAGAGTGGCAGTGAAAGAGAGATAAACGGGTATTTTATGGCACAACAGACAATAAACATCAAGGTTCTGCTTTTTTTTTCTTTTCATAATTTCTAAATGATACAGAGACAGCATCTGACTTCATGCCTCTTGCACGTGTTCTCTACTTTATTGAAGCTTAAAGGAAACACATACCTTCTTGCATTCCCACTCTTCAAAAGGTGATTCAGCAACAAACCAGTGTACAGTCTGGAGAGGGAAGTATTTGCATGCACACTGGACATGACATAATAATACCTCATTGGCACAATAGTACAACCAACAGTGACACACAAGCAAACTAGATTTACGGCAGTTGTTTGTCTCCACCAGCCATTGAAGCGTTGTCGAGACATCAGGTTGACAAGAATGGAACGAACATGAGGTCACAGTTACCTTGACTTTTGCCACTTATTTCTAATGAGTTCATTCTTGAGTCCAAGTGGATGTTTGGTCTTAATTTCAAGCAATTCCCTCGCAGTGCTCTAGAGATATCACTTTCACGAGAATGGGACGGACAAACATGACAATCTGAGAATAATACGCATCCAGCCACCGCTGGCAGCTGCACAGGTCAAAACCATCCCGATCACATGAGTTTAACATTTGTGTATGGCATTACATATCAGTTTGGACTTCCTGCTGCTGAAAATGATTTTAGCTGGGAGGGAGCGCTCCTGTCGAGGAACTACTGAATACCAGTTGGTAACATCCTTGTTGTATGTCTGAAGCGAAAACACTGATCTGCATGGCTGTGATCCACAGCTTTGAAGCCTCTTGTGTCTGATTCTGATCCTCCATTAGTACAAAGAGTGGCAAAACAACTGTGCCTCTACTTTTTCACTCAAAGCACACACTTAGAGAGGTGTGGATTATGATCTATATGCTCTTCATTGTAAGCATTTTAACCACAACACTAGTGTCTCTGAGAGGATTTCTAACCATACAGGAAGTCTGGTCTGCTCAGTGGTAGACATCTTCCCTGCAGAGAGTTTGATGCATAGCTTATGTGTACACACACGCACAGAGTCAAGCACATTGTGATTCTTGATGAGACAGTCACACATTAAATTGATGTGCTAAAGCACGCCCACATCTACACGTTTACAGGCGCAGAGACTCATAGAAGTCATTTGAGAACGCTCTGCAGTAAATCATTTTATGATTAGAATTCTATTCAATGAGTCAGTATCTGTGAACTTGCTCCTCATAATGAATTCATAATGGACATACATGTGCAAACATATTAGTGGGAGCATCATTTTTTCTTTCCCTTGCCAACAACTTTGCTTCCCGCTGGAGGATCGTGGCATAAAAAATGTATTGGCAAGCACAGAGCCTACCCTGCAGACCCATTCAGCGCGACACAATGGCTGACATTACTCTGAGCAAAGCAGCTGCAACTGCATCCGGCGGTACAACAGCTTTCATTTTACTCATTATCCTTTGAGGTGTCTTTCATAATCATGTGCACAAATCCACACAGGACGTGGTGGTCGAGAAGACAGGTTTTCAATGACCTGACAAAGTGAAGCACAAAGTTTTTAAGTGCAGATCTTTTAAATGCCATTCTCCAGTGTGGAGGAACATCTCTGCCATGTTCTTTGACTGTAACCACCGACTCAATTAACTGGAGAAGGAAGCCACCCTTTTCCTAATGTCAGCCTTAAAATCTTTCCCCAGAAACCAATTACTGGCCAGTGAGTGCGCCTAATTCGTCATGACACGTCTGGCTGCGCAAAAACACGAGAAGAGCGAGACAGAGTTGTGATGAAGGATCAAAAGGTTCAGGCCGCGGTGAAATGAATTGTCTTTCCCCCCCTCCCCTCCCCATTCCCATTTCTGTCACTGCGTGGTGACCTTAAGCTATAAGCCAACAGGGGCGGGTGCCTAACTCAGTATTCTGTATTCAACCCAGTCATCCATCACAGTTTTAAGGTCAGCTTCTATTTTCAGTCACTCTGTCAGAAGACTCCCCAGCATATTCAAACATGAACATACCTGCACAATCACACATATGACCACAACAAGTAAGCACTGTCAGGCAGGACCACACACGGGCGTGCACGCTCCCAAATTTAAAAAGCCTGAAAGCCACACACGCAGTTGTAGAACACTTAACATAGTGCAAATTCACAGTAGACTCTGGTTTAAATTGCTTTCAAAAGATGCCAAGAAAATGAGGAAATATTCCCATCACATACTGAATCGAGCACCTCGCTCTTGTACCTTTTCATGTGCTGCTTTAAGCATCGCCTCTGCACCTGAAGAGAATAATGACGTTTCAATCAAGGTTGTATTTTGCCAAGAGAAAAAAAGGCATAATTCAGTTATATCTAGTCAAAATTAAACTATCCACTGGAGAATTGTTGTGGGACTAAAGCGATTGCAGGGTTTGATACTTAAAATGACATCTCATCTGAGTGGCTTTCACACCCATTCACACCTTTACTCATGTGGCTAACAGATTTCCCCTCCGTTCAACACTCACATGTGACTGCAGTGACTCATGTGGCATCATGGTGCTGGGACTCCAAACAAAGCAGCTGAAGTCATCAGTTGTCTTAAATGAGAAATAAATGTCTTCAATTCTTTAAAAATTTTCCAACCGGTAAAAAATTCTTAGATAAATTGTGAAGTGATGTGACACATTCAGCTGCACAAATGTCACATTTTTTACATGCCTGTTGATTATCTGATGTCGACGAAACAAGAAAGAGACTCCAGTCTGAAGCACTCACATGATAGTTATCTTGTAACCCAGTAATTTCGTCCTCACAAAGCATTGCAAGCATGTTCGATTTAATGTCTTGATACTTATGAAAGTCTCATGAAGTCTTTTTTAAACACGTCCTATTTTGTAAACAAAAATATAAAAGGAGCTTGTAAAACTCAGAGCCAGCAGCCAATTTGGCCAGTGGGGAAAAAAATGTTATGTTGGACTCTTGATAGCTTTTACTGACATTTAATTAAACAAAATAGTGTAATAGAATAACAAATAATAAAAATAATCTTTGGTTGCAACTTCACATAGTATTCACCTACACATTCTTCTGGGACCGCACAACCAATCATAAAAAAAAAATCACAATCTGGATTCATACATACACACAATCTCATTTCTAAATGACGGCGTTTCACTTGCTTGTATTTCCCTGTGCATTCAAATCACACTACATCCACGTATTTTTTTCTTTTTTTACTTGTGTGTAATAAAAGTTTTTGTTTTTGAAAAATCTGAATCATGAGGGAGAATCATGATCAAAATTCTCAGGGAAAAAAATTGTGATTCACACCTTTTTAAATAAGGATGGGATTCTTTTGAAATCTGGCAATTCAGTATCAACATCACTTCCAAACTGATTCTTGATTTGATAAATAGAGAGGAATCTAGTTTCAGTTTCTGGCACTTTTTCTAGTTTATTGTCAAGCTGTTGACTCCTGTCATGAAGCCACTGATTCCTATCATCAAAGCCATTCACTTGCTATGGCCGTTGTTAAATGAACTATTCTTGATTAAACTCGTCTGGCAAATAGGGAAAAAAAAACAGGAAAAAAGCAAATGTTTTATGGGAAAAAAAAAAGTTAACTGCAATAATTTAGTTAAATAGTGAACTGAAACTATCATTTACCGGCCATGTCAATGCCTATATATGTTTGGAATAGCAGGAGTTGGTGTATATCAAGTTCTGGAGTAAGGTAGAGAAAACAGGGGGAAGCCGTGCACTGTGCTGTGCTGCTGCTAGTGAGACCCATCATTATCCACAACACTGTACAGAAACATGTCTTACTGAAACAGACTGTAGACACAGATGTTTTCTACACTCGATCACAGTCTCCTAAATGTTTGTAAAGTGTTGCAATTTGTGCTGGTTGGTCAACTTGTTTGCAAGAGCTGCAAGTTGGTGCTCAACTCCACTGGCGTTAGACTTTCT
>JAPZDX010000004.1:17420457-17434165 GCA_029783625.1 Naso annulatus | reverse complement strand
CTCCCCCCCCGGCTTTTTCTGTAGCATACAAAAAAAAAAAACAACAGTAAAAAACGAGCTAGTGGCAGATTTCCAATGATCCAGAGGTACCAACAATACATAAAATACAAAACTGAGATCACAGTTACCTTTGGTAAATTCTTCTGAAACGCTTGTAGACTCAGAATCAAGGGTGCAGCTAGAGCCCAGTTATAATATCTGAGAAAACACAGAAATGAGTTAATATAAGAGACAATACTGACAAATCAAATAAATTACTGTATATCTCTCTTGTAGATTTAACATGTGACCCAAAAAAACTTACCTATTTCCTATCTTTACTACCAAATTGGGGTTATCTATAATAGCAGGGTTTTCAGCAAATTCGTGATAGGTGATGATATGCTCCATGAACTTTTCTGCAAACAGAAGCGAGATAAACATTAATTAAAGACAGTCTCTGCGGGCAAAAACATACCACTTAAAGCCACACAGAAAGGTCAGAAAACTTTTTTTCCATATATACCCACACATATTTAAATATTGACACAACATTTAGAGAGAACGACTGAGTGGTTGAGACACAAGAGACAAAGTGCTGATAGGATTCACCCACCATAGCATGATAAACATGTGGCCTTAAAAGGAAATACAGGTTCAGTCATTGTTATCAACATACCAAGCTGACTGTTTGTATAGAAACTCCGCCCACGAAGGCTCGACAACTTCTTGCGTTGTAGTTATGTAATGAACCTCGTACGTCTCTTACAGCTGCAGTTAACTTTCTACTCTGCATTAAAGTAGCGAGTGCACTTGTGGCTACATTTTTTATGAGCACCACTCTGCTGTACCTTTGGATATTTCAGCATTTTCTGTGAGGCCTCCACACAGAGACAGCGTGACGTCAGGGAGGTCGCTCGCTGAGTCAGAGAGACACTCTGTTCCGCTGTCAGCTGCTGCGCTGCCCACCGACTGTGGAGACTGTGAACCGGAGTGCATCTCTGAGTCCATCCAGTGCTTTGTTGCTGCCTCAGACTCACTGGAGCAACAAAGAGAACATTATGTCATGATACTGGTCTTAGAGGCATTTAGAGTTACTTTAGCGGATGAACATTTCATGCTTTGTTTAGTTTTAAAAAAGACCACATTTAGCTTTTAATTTTCAATTTAAACAGATCATGCAGTAACCATAATTAGGCGCCTCTTTCGTAATCTTACCTCTTAGGAAAATATCTTGCAGCAACATCAGGTTCAAGTACATTCAGGTCATCAAGGTAGATATCCTCAGGTCCTTGATGCTGGCTCCTCTTTGGGACACCTTCATCCAACAACAAAATTATTTAGTACTAGTGCTAACGACAATAAGGCTGATGAAGCGGCAACTAAGAACCACCAAAGGTACCTTTCTTCTTAGAGGGTGAATCAGTAAGTTGGCTGGTGGAAGGGGTGGAGGTCGCCACATTGGATGGCAGGACATCCAAGGTCTCTGCAGGGGTTATAGGACTCATAGAGGTCACGGTGCTGACTGATGTGAGAGGATTCACAGGTGTTACAGTGGCAACAGGGGTGCGTGGCTCAGGCTTGACAATGGTACAGACTGAGGAGACAGCACTGTTTTCTTTTACATTATCCGTCTCATTCTCCATGGCCTCGGAACTGAGGATGACACGGAAGTGGGTGCTTTCCGACGGGGTGATGGTCACTGTTTTTAGAGGTTCTGGCTTGTCTTTTTTGGAGACCTAAGTATCAGATGAGAGGGGGAAACATTAACAAGATGATAGTATACCAACAACTATGTTCTTCAGAATGCAAGTGGAGATAAACATTTACCCTGGTTGTTTCTGGAAACTCTCCCCACGTCCACTGCATGTGGGACTCAGCTCTGAGTAAACTCTCTGAAGGTCTGACCACCAGTTCAGAATCACTCTTTGGGGAAAAGGCTTGAGACAGGCCATGACTGAAGGGAAAGACAAACAAATGCAAATAATTAACAAGATAAGAGTGTGTTTGCTTGTCTCTGGTACGCCTTTGCGATGGCTCCATGTTTATGTCAATACATACCTGTCATCTGCCGGCCAGTCCCCATCAGACAGTGGATAACCATCAAGGTTGGGTCTGGCTGCAGGTAGTTTGGGGTCAACGTCCCGCATTGTGGTCACTGAAGGTGACCTAAATCAAGAGAGCGACAGATCAATTAATTAGATAAAACAATCCATGTCTATTTTAAAATATCCTGGACAAGCAGTGAGCATGCAGCCTGATTCTACCTTGAGACACGTGCTGCAGCTTCCTCATCAGAGCTCAGGTCCATCTCAAAGATTTCTTCATTTTGCCCAGTGCTGGACATAGCAGCAGTCGTAGCAGCAGGTGCGTTAGCAGCAATAGCATTAGTAGTAGTGACTGACATGGGTGGGGTCAGCTCCTCTCTTCGGGGGTCTCCCTTGTGCTTCTTCCTCCGTCTCTTCTTCTTTTTCGTGGCCACGGTGCTTGGTGCTGGAGGCTCCGGCGGGTCCTCTGGGTCAGCGGGGTCATCTTTTGCTGCCCTGTGCTCAACTTCTGAGATCCAGAACAGGTGGCTCTCAGTGGGAATCGGGGAGGTGGCCAGGTGGGCAGGGACAATCTGCTAAAGGATCGAGTGAGAATGTTGAAACTTGAGGCTTAAGAAATGTTTGAGCAGGAGCATTATTGTTCCCTAGTGTGAGAACAGTACAAAGCTTGAGCAAAACATCTCTTGTATAATGTAACAGCTGCAATGGAGTAATTTCCTCACACCAGCATTCTTTCACACTAATATGTCCAGACTGCATTAGGCATTAAGGTCAAAGGATGATGCAGTTGGGTGCTAGGCTGAAACACAAAATCTTTCCTAAAAGGTTTGGAGTTTCAGCTTTACAAGCAACTTAACAGATTAGAAAACTGGAAAGTTGCCGTTTTTGATAGATGATAGAAAAATAATCTGCAGTACATTCACTATCTCACTAGGCTTTAGTGGCAAAATTTTGTACAAAACAGTAAAAAAAAAAAAAAGTACAAAAGTACAAACACAATTTAAATTCTTGTTACAACCTTTCTCTAACTGCTGGGCTTCATTCATCTGTGTATTAAATCGGGTGCTTACATTCTGCTGCTCAGCTTCCTGGACAAAAAAGGCCTCTCCATTGTCACCAAGCTTCATGTGCAGGTCTACTGGTTCTCCATTCACTTCGATGTCAATCTGAGAGAATGAGTCAGAAGACACAGACAATCTAATGATACAGTAAAAACAGGAAAATCATAAAGAGGACACTAACATAAAATCAGCATGTATATATCTGTATATATCTAAATATACCTTTTTAATTCATTTAAAAAACAAGCCCGGTCTTGTTTTATCATACTTCAGCATATTTACAGGACACATAAGGCCTGTAGCTGCTTTCACCCTCCCTTTCTCCCAGGGCTTTGCAAAACCTAGTAAGTGTATGGCTCCTCTGGGCTTGCATTCTGTGAAGCCTGCCGATAGAACGGGGCCGTTCATGTTTGCCAGACAAACCCCAAGTGGACCTGAGGCCATTCAGAAACTTGACACCACAAAAGCAAAAAAACAGGTCACGTCTGGCAGAGAGGCAGCGACTGGGAGGAGGAGGCACTCACACAAGAGCTCTGCTTAGTCAGACAACCTGAAACCAAATCATCAATATTAAATCTCGACAAACATTTCTGGTTCATCTGTTTTTTTTTTCAAAGTCTTGTTTCTTTTCTTTTGCTGATTTCATTTACTGCCACTGCCGTTTCTGAGCAGCCTCCAGATTTAATTTCGGCCCCTCAGGGTTGCTACGGGGAATTTATGTATGGCGAGTGATGGCTGGGAATTTCAATGCCCAATTAATAAAGAGCCTGAATAAATGAGGGTCCTCTTCAACCCTTCACAGTGTGTGACAGGACACTTGAGTGGCTGGCGGAGTTGTGGGTTTGCCAGCACCATGCTGAATTAGTTGAATTAGTGGAGGCAATAGCTCCCTTAAGATGCACAAACATAATATAAGACATAATATTGGGCTGTTTTCCTCAGCAAGATCCAGCGTGATTGTTGATGCTCATGTCTACTTCTCACCAGATGAAAGGAAGGATTTATGCATAGCTGCGTTTAGATATTAATTGCAAAAGTTTTTAGAATCAAACAGTTCTTTAAAAACATTTCTGGTTGCCAACTAAAGTGACTAGAATATAGGGACAGACACACCATCCACAGCCAAAATTTAATTAGTATTTGGCTGACAGCTGACATTTCATTCCCACTCTTATTCTTTTTTTAAATATCTGCATGTCAGGAACAAATATCCCATAATTTATATGGTCCAATAACTCTCAAAAATATATGAATTTAGCAGCAGCCCATGGGGATCTGATGAGTGAACTCAGGGACACATGCATAAGTGTTTGTTACACAACAGCCCTTGTTGTGAGGCCGTCTTAGTCACGTTTCTTCCCCCTCCCACGTATTCAAGTTGTAGAGCTGTTGCCATAGAAACCACTCATTCAGTCCTCCCTCCAAGCCTATCAGCATTCGGGGTAGGTGGTGAGACAGTGTCAATCCCCCACAAATCATCACCCATTCTGGTCTACAAGCCAGAGAAATGGCTTCCTTCACTTCACAGCATTCCATTTCTGTTCTATGAATAGAATTCACAGAGAAGTTCATTGCCGGCATTGAGGTGGTGGGAAAACAAAAGAAGGTCTAATGTCTATCTTATTTTAGCCATGACTAATTACTAACTGCACCAGGGAATATTCTGAATCTTTAAAAGCATGATAAACCCAAATAACCTTTGGTTGTTAAGTTAAGGTTGTTTCACCTGATGCTAAAGGCAGTTCTATTATAGCTCTTAAAGCAGATCTGCTATTTTTAAGAACACATGATATTAAGTTCTATATTTACTTAGTTCTACATTGAAACTACCACAGAAACAGGCTTAACTTGCTCTCCTATTGCTGTCCTTTCTGTAAAGGCCAACTCAAAGTTGCTACAAAAATGCTTTTGTCTTTTGAGAGAAGTGACACTAAAAACAGCACATTATTACTGAACAGATATTAATTAGACATTCTGTCCAGGCAAGAATATATAGAACTAAACATTTCCCTGGATGATTTACAGGTGCTGCACTGAAGCTAAAAATTACAGCTGAAGCTGCTGATAACTAAACTGGTGACCCGACTTGTGAATGGGGCAATTTCTTTGCCTTTCTATACATGTGTACTGGCTTGGCGTGACCTTGTTTGACTCAGGGTATTTTATTTCCTCTACATTCTTAACAATAAAAGTTCCCTGTTATTTACAAGCTATTATCATGAAGCAGCAAAAAGGGGAAATGTTGGGTCACACTGGTAGTAATTAATAGAGCTGAAAGCAAACCTAATAAATCAGGAAAATGAAGCTGATATCTAAGTACAGAAAGGATGCCGGAGAGATTGGGTTAAAAGCTACATAAGTACTGGGAGGTGAAGACAGAGGGACTTTTAAAATAGTCTCTCTCTCTGGGCTTGGAAAACACCCTTGTTTTCGGGGCAGAAAGGGGTCGTCACATGTGGGTTCTAGCTGGCAAGACATCAACCCAACCTGATTTAAGGGAAGGTCTTGCATGCTTTGGTCCTACTCTGGAGACGGTGTAAATTGGGCCTGGCTCGGCACAACTTCATTGATTTAAACTGCTAATGGAAACACAAATAAATGGGGCACTGTTTGAGCCGCATACAAGACTCAAGTCATGGATCTTTATTGCTTAAAGATTGTTTTGTACGTGTCTGGAATTGACTAAATCAAAACTAGCAGTAAGTCAAACTAAACCTCTGTAAACACAATTAAATGATAATGTTTTTATTTGAGATGGTGGCTAACTGCTCCGGTTACTTTGAACAAAGCAACGCTGGTAATGTTAGACCATCATTGGCACACACACTTACACACTTCCTAAACTTACCACTTTCTCCTTGGAGCGCAGTACACCCAGCTTGCCGAAGCGCACATGGAATGGTGAGCACTGGTAGGTGCCATCTCTCTGGCGGACCACCACAACATCGATGCAGCCCGACAGCGTGGCCTGATTAATGCCCTTATACAGTTCTTTAACGGTGACCAGCACCTGACCTGCCAGCTGGCCCACGTAGTTCATGGTGTACGCCTGCAGAGGGAGAGGACAAAATATTAGTTGAGCCGAGAGAAAAGACACGATGAGGGCATATCCAGAAGAGGAGAATGTTTCAGTCGAACAACATGTGAAACAGAGGAGCTTTCCACTTGATTTTTCTTGCACACCCACTGATGTTTCTTCTTCCTCTGGACAGTTGCACTGTCTTATTTGTCTTTTGCTTTCATTTCTCAGCTCCCTATCTGCCTGCCTGGCCCCCCTGTGGTGTCTGTTATCTGACCTGCATACGGACGGCCTGAGTGCCACTGTTAGCTAGTCACTGGCCGCTGTCCCACATGAGCCACATCAGAGGAGGAGGGCTCATGACAGGGGAGAAACAATGAGTGGAGACAACCTCACACTGAGTTCCCACTGCCTTGCTGCCATGGAAGCAGCTGACTTCCTGTTTACATTCATAGCTCTCTGTGTATGTAAGTATTAATATACAATACTAAAAGCCATTGTTCTGTGGCTATAATTACACGGGCTTGGATCAACTGTGCACCTTTTCTCAAAAGCCTACCTTCCTGCAGCTTCTTTCTGAACTTGATTTTTTGTAGCCATCTGGGCACGTGTGACGCAGAGTGCATATTTAATAAAACTCAACTCAACTCAACAAACACGATTTTGGCTCGCTCCGGTCAGGGTCTAGTTTAGTGGGGTTTGTAAACACATTCCCCTTATGACTTCACTGGGTTTGTGTAAACTGAAAGGCTCCTATCTCACACTGACCTTTTGTTCAGTTTCTAGTCATGAGAGCAGTGAGGGTTGGGGGTAGGGGGCTGGGGAGGAGAATAGGGGCATTTGTGCAATAGTGGCATCATGGAACATGGGAAACTGGCATAATTTGTTATACCAGAGAGTAAGTTAGTGGATAAACAAGAATCACCACAACGCGGTTGAAGCCTTCTGCCAACCATTCAAGTTCAGTTTACATCCATGGCAGACTTCTTGAGTTGTGGCCAAAAAGTATTTTGTGAGATGTGACCTTGACCTTTGACCTTTGAACCACCAAATTCTTAACTCGTAATGTTTGATCCCGAGTGGATGTTTGCTCTTAATTTGAATAAAATCCCTCAAGGCATTGTTGACAAATCACGGTCCCAAGAGGGGGACAAACATTAGGTCAAAGTTAAATTGACTTTTGAACTTCAGCCACCAAATCTAATCAGTTCGTCCTTGGGTCCCAGTGCACATCTGTGCTTACTTTCAAAAAATTTGAAATCCCCTCAAGGTGTGATATCACTTTCACAAGAATGGGAGAATTTACATATGCATGTGCTGTATGTAAGGACATATGGACAACCTGAAAACATGATACCTCCGGCCACAGCTGTTGCAGGTGCACAGCGTAAATATTGATATACGCAAGGTACTGACAATACTCTTACCACGCACAGACAGGTAGTCGCCATGAAACCAAACAGCCACTAAAGTTGACGTTAAGGGGTTTGGATAACGATACCTACCAGAGGATCTCAGGTTGCATTCAGATGTGTACGAGTTCAGCCGTATATTCCGGAGCTAACCCTCTGCGACTGATTTTAAAAATCAGTGTGATGTGTGATCCCCTGTAGGGGCCTAGCTTTGAATCTATCTGCAGTATTTTAAATCAGCTGGGGTTTTTCAAGGTTATGCTGTGTGACGTGTGAGTGTGTTGCAATACTCTCACTGGGACAAAATGAATGCATGAATTACTGTTTCTAAGTTCTTGGCAAATGAAAATGACCTAATTTTTGAAAGTCTTCCTTCTTCAAAGCATGATTGGATGACAGAATTAATATGCTGGTCAAAAATGAGGTAGTTATGGAGCATCCGGCGGCTCAGGTGGTAGAGCAGGCGCCCCATATACAGAGGCTATGTCCTCACCGCAGCGGCCACAGGTTCGATTCCACCTGTGGCCCTTTGCTGCATGTCATTCCCCCTCTCTCTCCCCTGTTTGCTGTCTACTCTTCAGCTGTTCTATCCAAGAAATATCTTTATAAAAAAAAAAGAGGTAGTTATTGAAGATAATACTGAAGTTCCTGCAAGAGTAAGTTATGTTTATTAATTAAAAGCAATTGCAGAGTTACAAAATTCAACAACAAGGCTACAAACATGTATAAATGTCATTATACAGGCTAAAGGAAAATATGTAAAAAACAAAAATGACTGATGCACAGGCAGCAGCAGCGTTCGGTTATCTTGAACACAACCTTATTTGACGAACATTCATCATCTGCTGCTACCGTTTTTTTTTTTTCATGTCAATTCAGAAGTAGAAGTACATACAAAAAGTAACTGTACCGCCAGAGCCCTAATTACAAACTTAACAGGAAACGATTTTTGATATTTTGCAGATGACTTGCAGATTAGACAGCCAATGAAGGCTTTATGACTCAGCTTAAACATTTCTGACTATGTCAAAAGCAAACAACAGTGTCGCACCCTTTGCTTTTCAGAGCATGAAGTGTCTCTAAAAACACTATGTTGACTGCAGGCCTAAAACTGACATCATCCATCTGATTCACTGTGGTCAGGTATCAAGTCATTAGAGTTAGCTCCAATAAGAAAAGCAATAACTCAAACACCCCGCCGAGACAAACAAGACAGGATGATCGACAGGGCAGCCTGCCCTCCAGCATCAGAACTCAAGATGTGGCTGACTAAGAGACCTGTCAAAGCTGACTCACCAGGGACCAAGACGGCCTCGGGGACGAGGTATCCTCCAGTTCACTGTTGTCTGTGTTTTCCTCTGTGTTGCTTCTGAGGAACTCTCTGTCCCCCCAGGATCTCTGTCTCTTCATCACTGTTTGTAGAGCATCAGCTCTTACTCTCCCCACCTCAGGATACTCCACTGGGACAAATGTTTTTGTCCCTTACATTGCGATGATAAGGCTTTCCTGCCATGCTGAATCCAATCTCAAAGACAGCCCACCTGATAATGTTGAAATAACCCTCAAAGGGATAAATACCGGTACACCGCTATCTGACACCAGTGACAATTACGCAACCTTGTTATAAACTTTGTCATACTTCTCCTGGAGCTACTTCTTTACAGGATGTTCACTAGTGCTCATCCAGTCAGCTAACAGGACATGAAGGGTTCAGCCAATAGGAAAGCCCCCTTAAGGTTCCAGTGTGCGGCTGATAAGGGATAGCTAATTTCT
This sequence comes from Naso annulatus, assembly GCA_029783625.1. NCBI lineage: Eukaryota > Metazoa > Chordata > Actinopteri > Acanthuriformes > Acanthuridae > Naso > Naso annulatus. The sequence continues at coordinate 17,424,873 of JAPZDX010000004.1, read as the reverse complement.
GTGAACAGCTACGCAATGTTTTTCCCTGATAAGAGAGCAAGCTCTGGAAAAAAATAAGCCATACTCGGCAGGCTGACTTCAGTCACATGTGCAGTACAGTCGTTGCTGCGTGTGCTTATTTTGCATGACTAATCAAAGAGGGGTTGATGACATTGATCGGCCACGGGAGTCAACAAATGAGATATTCAGTACACTGAACTTCATGTTAATCTTTTGTTGCTCATTAGCCTTTAACTTGACGCTCGATCACAAAAGCAAACAGATTTAAGTTCAGTATACAACTTAAAGATAATCTCTACAGGGATAAATCAATAACATAACTACTACTTGCTGAGATTAGTCAATCAAAAGGCTAATTTTAATCATATCTACATTCAGTGATGATAGACTCGGAACACTCATGTCACTGTACCTAAAGCAATGATGAATTAAAACATGTTTTGATCATCAGGGCCTTCTTAATGGCCCCACCTTAAGCAATGTCCTGCCTGGTTTAACTCCTCAGTGGATAACTAAGATAAACAGGATCCATGGGGCTCTTCCAAAAAAGGCCTCATTCCTCCTTTCCCATCTGCTAAGCATTCCGTAAACACTATCAAACAAAACACAGAGGCCAACTGAGTGCACGCCTGCTGGTTAATCCTCCCCCTCTGTTAGGATCTGCTCTGTGTTTGAATACGCGACAACAGACATGCACAAATGGATTCTTATCTTACTATGAGAAATGAAATGTTACGGGTGAAGAAAGAGTAGATAACTTTTACTGTATGCTGAGCAACAAATAACAGAGCAGTAAATCAGTACACTATGCAAGAACCAATGTAGAAAGTCCCTGCCTGTACAAAATATAACAGTATTTGTACCTTTGAGAATTTCAAGATCAAGCATCTGAGTATTATGGTCCCAACTACTCTCACTGCACATTTATGATCTTCACCTGGAATGATCCAGCACACGTTTGTTTTGACGGAGTGACAAAAGAATAAGTCTTGCGACTGTGCAGGCAAACCAGACCACACAGGGCTCATGTTACACACTTAGGTTACATCAAACTGCCCCAGAGTGAGTCAACTTATTATGGGTGTAAGACAACAACCACAACCTCAGACACAGAGCGTTAGCGTCCATTTTCACACATACATGTCGGGTAAGCTGCTATCGCCTATCCTACGATTTCATTTCCACTCACTGTGTAAAACTCAAAGTCAAAACCAAAAGCAAGTCCAAGTCAGTCAGCTTGCAGCTTGAAGAATAAAGACTGAGCTGCTGGGCCATTACGGCAAGCTACGGACCATTACAGCAGACCTGCAAAAAAACTGTTTCCAAGATGTGTTGGTTTAACTTAAGTGTTTCCTATATTTCCTCAGCCTCCAAAATTACCATGAGATCAATTTAAAACCTCTGTAAGTATTTTGACAAGAAATGAAGTCCTGAAAATAGGATTAGATGCAAGGTTGTTGTATTGAACTGTATGTGTTTTAGTTTGCAAACCCATTAGTGCAAATGAAACAAGATGTAATATTACTGGTCAGTGAGGTGTCATATGATAACTTTAGCTGATTCAAATAACTGTAATTTTAGAAGGTTACCCGAGAATGCAGGGTAGTGATATTTTCACTAGAGTGTTAATGATTAAGTTACAGTATCAATGTAGTACTGTCATTACTCATTTACATAGATTAACTAATTGTTATCTTTTGTTATCTACTTAAAAAAACATTAACTATCAAGTTCATAACGTTTTAATGTTCAGTAACAGCAAGCCCTCACAGGCGAGTGGTTTGTTTGCTGAGGTGGCAGCACTGTTTACAAGAATAGAAAGGCGTACACTTCACAATTTCACCAAGCTTCTATTAACATAACATAACAACTACAGGATTATCACAGGGGTAAAATCCAAATTTAAGAGATTACATCTAATGTTACAGCCTGATTGTAGTGTCAACAGTAACATAACTTACACAAGCGCTCAAAGGTTGAGGTTACATGAACGGATATTGTAAGGTAGCAACAAAAACGAGCAGAAACCAAAACCGAAAATTTAAATTATGTTTACTGTGAGATGTAGCTTATGCTTGCCATGAGTAAAGATGATAAGAAAAGCCATAAACAGTGTGGCAGAATACAGCTGACAGGAAAATAAATGAATGGAGAGGGAGCTCGGCTAGCAGTTTGTCAGTCATACAACTAACGTTAACGTTAACCGGTGGCTAGCTTCAGTGTTATCGGTTACCGTTAGCTAAGTAATAGCAAACGGTAAACGTTAACAGGCAAGAGTGTATGCTAAAGCTTGGTCGCCGGTTCCAGTGTAAAGCAGTTACTCTTATATGCTACGTGATGAATGAATTTCCAACACTGGAGCTGTGCCCCCGAGTTACATTCATCCACCGTTGCTAAATATGTTAGCCGTCTAACAGGCTAGCTAACATTAGCTGACGGTACGACCAGAAATATGCATTAACACAGGCAGCGGCGGAAGCGTAGCAATCAGTTTAAAATCATCCTATCGCTAACCGCTTACCTTCAGTTACTTCAGCGAGATGTTGCCGAGGAAAGACGTGAGTATGTTTTCAGTGAGTCCCCATTTCTTCGCCCGTGAAACTCCTCAGAAGCCTCCTGACGTGTCCGTGACTGGACCACCGTGGCTGACTGGTGTGTCTATGGAAACAGTGAGCTGGAGTTGATGGGACAGGGAGCCGCGCTGTGGAGGCGCACTCAAACAGCTGCTGTGGCACTTTAGACCAGGGCTTAATCATTCTAGCTACTAAGACAGTTGAGGAAACCTTTGCCCTGAGTGGCTTATCTTACAGGATATTTATTAACAGAAATTACAAAAAGAATGCACGTGTGGGTAAAAGGTACAATATAATTTTAATGCTTTGCTCCCCTTTAGGGACCCTTTGTAGGCCAAGAGCCCCACATTGGGAACCTAAATGAATGGCACCTTCACAAAACAAACAAACAAGCAAACAAACAAAACAGAAGAGGCAAAAGTGATGCATTTTGTAACTGGCCACCTTTGCCCCCACCCCCCAAAGCCTTGCTTAACCTTGCTGAAATCGAATTTAACTATAATGAAGGCAACTCATCTCTCTCAGTCAATGAAATATTAATGGATGATCATGTAAAAACAAAGGGAAACCTCTCCAGTGCTGGAGCACCTTTATTACAAGACTGCCTTAAAGAGAAAGCAGAGTATGTTTAACCAGTTCTTTAGACACAAGGCTTCAGAAATACTGCAGGGCAGTTTATGGATTCCTTCCATTGTACCTGAAATACAACATTCCTCTAACTTTCAATACATTTTTGTTATAGTGCCACGTGACTAGTTCAACAGAAAGACTTTCAAAAGTATGCCAATTATGCTACTTTGCACACTGCTTTGCAGCTTGTTTTAGACACAGAATGAACCAGTTTCAGCCGCCATGTGTGTATTGTCACATTCAAACTAGTCTACATGTCATTAGGGTTTTCCTCCTCCACCTCTCCCAGTTTAAAGCTACAGTTTGTAAGCTTAAACTTTTAACTTTGCAAAGACTGCATAAAATACATAACATACATGGACCTTGGACAATTGAAATAACGTTAGCATAGCTGTCTAGAGCATGTGAAATAGCCACCGACACACTGTTTAGTTCATAAGAGGCCTCGACGTTCTTTTTAACCTTTATTTAATGCATCAACCTCAGGTATGACTTGGATTAAGAGGTCAAGGGTTTTCCAAATAAAAACCTTTAATATTATAAGAAAAATGAGTTTTGCTTTTCTTGGCCTTCATGCTGTTTTTAAAACAATGACAGGTCATCCATCTCCCATAATTATACATTACATTTACTGCTAACAGTGGCCAGGGGGTGACAAGAGACAAGTCAAGCAACTACAAGCACACAGTTATCTTCGTTGTATCACATTAATTGGTTGCTTTCTCGACAAGCAATGCCCAAAGCTGTTTAGCCCAGCACATGAAAGAGTCAGGAGGAAGCAGCTTTAGTCATCATTTATTTAAACTGCACCGGCATGTGCCGGGGTAAAATGCTTTGGAGATAGCCCGGTCGTTATTCTTTTTTTTTTGTTTTATTTCATTACACTGCATTATCCTTTAGCCTTTCTTCTCATCCTTGTTCTCCTCATCCTCTGGGTTGTAGACGCTGACGGTGAATTCGCCAGCCTCTGTGCCGTACTTGTTCTTGACCACGAGGGCGTACTTGCCAGAGTCCGCCGTGGAGACAGCGGCGATTGTGATGCTGGCAAACTTTCCGTGCTCGAACTTGAGTTTGTAGTGGTCGTCAGACGTGAACTCCTTGTCGTTCTTCGTCCAGCACACCTCAGGCACGGGGTCGCCCCAGACATTGCCAGTGAGTTTGAGGGACTGAAGGAAAAAAACAAAGGAGGATTACAGGAGGTTTGATTTGGACT
>JAPZDX010000004.1:17291067-17304491 GCA_029783625.1 Naso annulatus | reverse complement strand
TGTTAAACGCACAATTGTGTTGCAGAGGAGGACAGCACCAACATTTGATGCTTTACTGGATTACCTATCCCAGATCCTGCAGTTCCCAGTTCTGAAACTCTTCTCAACAGATGGCAGAAGAGTAAGTATTTGACAAGCTGAAAACAGAGAATGATTCTCAATTTAAAGGCAAATCTAGAGAACACTATGGTTTAAACAGCTTCTTTTATACAATAGGTGTAGTTGATCTGGTCTGTGAAGAATTTTATGGGTAAAAATGTGTTTAATTTCAGTTTGAAATTTTGAAAAATACAATGAATACGCTTATTAGCTTTCTTGCTAAGGCTAATGAGTGTTTCACCATGAAGCTGATGCCAGCAGCTGGCTAATTCAGTGCTAATGCTAGCTTACTTCAACATAAAGAGCAGAGGCAATTTGCTTTTATACTTTGTTTTTTTGTGCAGAACTTAAAAGGCGCTGATAGGTGGATTGTCCAGACAAAGCCATGCTAGCTGTTTCTCTTATTTCCAGTCTTAATGCTAAGCTAAGATGACTGCGGCTCCTGTTTGACCTAAAATGAAAGAGTGGTGTCCATCTTCTTTTCTGACACTTAGCAAGAAAACAAAAAAGTTTATTTTCTTAATGTAACCTATTTCTTTTGTACCACAGTGAGACAAATTTAAAGGGTTTTATTTTTTGCTCTTTTTTTTTTCATGTTTTCAAGTTAAACAAAACTTGGTTTTGTTACTAAATCATATCCTTCAGATTTGATTGGATCCCTCAACTTAACTGCAGGTGTTCACCTTCATTATAATCTGTCCACATTCTTCAGAAATACGTATTTATTTTCAGCTGGAATTCAAATATACACTCAAGTGCTTTGTTGGAAGAGGAAAATCACCTGAAATCACATTCAATTTGATATATTTATTGAATGTCATGAAGGTCAAGGTGAGTCATCCAAGGTATTTTTAGATTTTATAAGAAACAAGATGGATCCACACACACACAAAAAAAAATCTTAAAAATGACTTATTGACAAATATTTAGCTTATTAATGGATAACTAATGAGCCAGTAGACAAGATCTAAACTTGGAAAATGTATTTTTCATTTGACTGTATCTCAGAAAGTATTCAAAATGAAGAAGCTTTTAGTGGCAGTTCAGCACAATTGCGTGTGAATCCATGATACCTCTGCTGTTACCTCTGTTGTCCTCGTTATACCGAGGCTATATTAGGCAAAGGTACGTCTAGGTCACACAAATCGGATATCACACTGAAGAAAACCGTCCTCAGACACAGACGCAGACACACATTAGTGTGGCTGCACACCATTTCTATACTGAGACAATCGCTTTTTAAGTCTGACAGTGCATTCTCCACCTTCGAACAATCAGTTGACAAATTTACTGCCTCGCTGGTTCCAGAGCTTTCAACAATATCACATGGTCATCAGTAAGCAGATTTTTCCCAGTTGTCATGAAACTGTAGATGCTAAAACTGTCATTATTGTGAGCAACTTAAGAGCTTCTCATTTATGTATATGCTTCGGATTTGAGTTTGACAGTCTCTGACAAAACAAACTCAACTTAGTGTCCACTTACTTACTTTTCCTTGAGCTTTCACTTTTGCTCTTCAAGAATGAATGCGATCAAGAGACACTTGAAGGAAGTGATCATGATTGTTATTGTGTTTGAATTATTGTATATCTGATTGATCTTTTATCGACATGAGTTTTAAGTTCATGTCAGTTTTGTTTGTAAGAATTCCAAGAAGTACTAAGAGGTACCATCAAATCTCTACCCCCTGGTGTGTTATCACTCTGTAATCCTGCTTTTCTCGTGTCCTTTAACAGCAGCAGGGTTCCTGTTAAAGTTCATGACATCTGAGAACCTTTAAACTCATCTTATTCTTCTAGAATTGCATTATAATCTTTGATCTTTGGTCTGTATTGAGACAATATGAGGCCCAAAGAAATGCAAAGTGTACATGTCAAACGGAAAAAAAATTCTGCTCGGTTTACATTTATTAAGGAGTGCAATGAGTGTGCGCCATGCAACCAGCTGAAAGTGACCAATGTAGTGAAAAGTGTTTCTGCTCTTCTTTCAGGTTGATGGTCTTGCAGCACTTATCTTGTGCTCTGGAGTTGTTGTGGCAGCCGGCAATGAGCCGTTTAGATTAGGAAACTACAGTTTTCATGGGACGGGCCAGATGGCACAAGCAGTATACACGGATTCTATTGAAGCATCTCTGTTGCAGCCTAGAAGTCGTAAGTGTTATCAACAATGCTGTCAAATTGCTCCATAAAGCAGTTAATGTAAACATCCGCATGGTCTATTTATTATCTAACACTGCATGGAGTGCAAATGCAAGAAAAACACAAAGAAAGAATGAAAGCTTGGTAGATGGATGAGCATTTAGCTGTACAGACACATAGATAGTAGCGCATTCTATTCTATGCGTAGCAAGAACTAGTACAAACTTTTATCTCATTGTGCAATCCTGCGTTGCATAAGGACAAATAAATTACCTTGTTATTTGTATCTTGTATATAGCAAGTTAACGTCTTTGTACCCCCTCAACATCAGTAATGATGTTACACCCTTCTCTTGGCATCAAATAACTAAATAAAAACAAACTCAATACAAAAATAAACACTTGAACATAAATCAGCATGGTAAGAACTACCTAAAATGACAGAAATGGTCTTTGGTAAAAGTTTAATTGACGTGTTATCTGATTTTTCAGTTTTGCCCATCTGCTGTCATAGAGTGACAGGAATGTCATGTATCTTTAAACATTCGGTCTGAAAGTTAAAAATGAAACTGGTAGTCTGCATGCTAAGCTAAGTTAATCAGATGCTGCTTATAGCTTCATTTTTAACATATGACACATGTGCCAGTGATGTAAATGTTCTCATCTAACTGCTTGAAAACAAGTAACAGCACTTCCCAAAATGTCAAACTATTCCTTTTAGCAATCAATGTGAAAACTCCAAGCTGCTACACAGATAAAATGTCCTAACGATATTTTTTTTCTCTTTGTTTCTCTTCCTCTCTTTCACAAACACTTTGTTATTCATCTCTGTAAATGCCTCCAAACAAAGAGAACAACAAACCTTTCTCAAGTGGAAGAGGCTCAAGGAACTTTTCCTTATAATCCGAGAGATATATTGTCGACCAAGTAAACAAGTCTCGAAACGGAAGCATGAACAGCCGACTTCATTCCCACAACCAATCATTTGAGGGAGAGGTAAACCATTGCCACACATCCATGGAGACATGTGAAACTCAGAAGGCTGGCAATGAGCGTCATCCTTTCAATGTACCTCAGGAGGACGACATCGAAAAGTCTTTCCGTGTGAATCAAGATGGCAGCATGACAGTGGAGATGAAAGTTCATTTGACCATTAAAGAGGAGGAAATACTCCACTGGACTACAACACTTAGCCGCTCCAGCCTTAGCAAGAGGAGGATTTGTGCCTCACCTTACGGGTCGGGCAATAGCTCACCTGACTCAAACAATGCAGTTGCCAAAGACTCCTCCAGTGTTAATGAAGATGAGACGAAAGAGGAAAACCATTCTGCCGGAGCTGGAAAGGATGTTGGCTTCAGCGATGAGCGAGTGTATGAGGGCTACACTCCCCCAGCCTTGGGAAAAGCAAAAACAGGTTTCAAACGCACTCCTACGCCAGGTCCTCGACATGTCAGTAAGAAGGCGTCTGTTGAGAGTGTGACGAAGGTGACAGAGTCAGGCATTCAGGAGAGCACCGTGGGACACTATTCCTATATGGAAAGGACGGCGGATGGTGAGACGACTGAGGGATACTGCGTAGTCAGACACAGCAGCAGCAGCAACAAGCCAGTCCCGAAACCTCGGAAAACAGCGTCCGCAGGAGCAAATAAAAAAGGCTCCCACTCTTCCATCAGATCGTCAGGAGTAGCTGAGGTCCTCCAGATACAGAATAACGGGATGGAGATTACAGAAACTGTGATGCATATTTATGAGAGTCAAGGATGCTATGACAACTATTTAGCGAATGAGGAATACAGCGTCGACAGCGTACCTGTTCATGGTTCCACTCCAGCGCCAGAAAGCAAACCATCCACCGTCTCTGTGCCGGGTTCATCCAGCAATGACTGTGATATAGATTTTTCCACAACTGACTCTTTGCAAAAACTGAAAGAGGAGATGTTATCATTGTCATCAGAGCCAATAAGTCCAACACATGAGATTACAAACAATCTTTCTCCAGTGGCCGAGAATGAAGCCAGAGCTGTAACACACTCTCAAATGAAGGAGACAGTAAAAAAAGACAAAACTCCTCAAAGTGAGAGGAAGAAAAGGACAGTTAACCCTGGGAGGAGTCAGAGGGGGTCAACTTCAACAAGCAGCTCAGATAAAAAGCAGAAGGAAAACATAATAAGCCCCTCAAAACATAGCAAACATTCATCGACAGACAAGCTGAACAGCAATGCCAGTGTGGGGATAAAGAGTGTGAGTTCATCAGAAAGTGCGAAAAGTGGTCAAAAGAGTAGAGAAAAGCCTCAAATTAAGAAAGTGAGCAAGAGTGAAAAGACGTCTAGAAAAGAACCAGCCTTAATAGCTAACACTGAAAATGTGAAAGGCATCCCACCTCAAAGACAACATGCAAACAAAGCAGCTGCCAGAGATAATGGGCATAATGTTAATACTTCAACTGGACGGCCTCAAATGAAGAAGGACATGTTGGACATTTTACAACCCAAAAAATCACTTTTACAGGGCAAAAGGACAATCAGCAAGCCCAAATCCATGATTGAGAACAGAATGTCATCCCCTAACAAGCCTTTGGAAATGAGTGAGAGTTTTTCAATGCCTTCCCTCAATCCTTCACCCTCTGAAATCCACCAATATGTTGAGAGCTGGTTGGAGAAAGTCAGCCCAGAAGCAGCGCCATATGCCGAGGAGGCCATTACAGATGAACCAGAGCCTCGGACAAAGGTTGTGTTTCAGATTGGGGCTGATACTGAATCAGATGAAAAGACTGACAGCCAACCTGGTGATTCTTTGAAGAAATCACCTTCTTGTCTGTCAGTACCTCAATATCAGGCTGCACCAGCTCCAGATTTGCTGCACAATGAACAGTATTTGAGAGGTTTGTGTGTTTCAATGCCAAGTGTCAGAGTTGACCCCGCACACGAAGAGAACAAACTGAGGGCACACAAATCTGCAGATGCAATCGCTCTAGCTGACAATGAATTGCCATCGTCTACTTTTAACATCTTGAGTCCCAAAGCAAAGATCAAACCTGCCATTCGGCAACTTTGTTCATCAATTCAGTGCATCAGAACGACGTCGGAAACCAACGCAACATCCAATCTTGAGAAGTCCAGTAGCCTTCCTGATTTCCCAACACAAGTGGCATCAGTGTTTGGCTCGTCATGTAAGGCCCTCCTGTCATTCTTGTCAGTGATGACTCTGCGAGATATCATAAAAGACGACCAATCAAAAAGCACCTCTGAGGCAATGCTGATGATGGAATCCCTGCAGAAAATTTCGGCCATCGAAGACAAGGGAGAGCAGAGAGCAAGTCTGACAGATCTGCAAAACAGAGCGTCTTCTCAGTTTAGAGAACGCTGGAAGGATTTCCAGATTCTGAGGGAAAGGCTTGAGAGTGAACCGCTGTCTCCCAAAGTTTCCGAAACAGAATTTGCCCTGGATGTCGTCTCCGAAGGGGGTGATGTATTCGAGGATCAGCATTTGGTTATTGACGAGCTGATGGAGGAACTAAACATGCCGCAAGACCTCAGAGCACAGATTTCTTCAACAATCCTGCAAGCTACAAGTTTTTACCCTGTAGAGGACAGCACGTTTGTGGAAACTGAAAAATATCATTCAGAATCAGAGGAAGATTTGGAAAAATTTGTTGATGAATGTGATAGTGAAACAAAACAGTCAACAGAACCTGATATGAGCAGCATGGCTGAGGACATTTCTCAGACAAAACAGGGAGATGATGATAATGAACAAGGCGAGACGATAACTCAGTCAGAGCAAGAAAACGATAAAGTTCAGGAAACAGAAACTATTGTGAAAGAATCAGAGATATTAGAGACAGAAAGAGATGAGCCTTTAAAAGATGAAAATAACAAAGAAGAGGAACAAGTAGAGGAGGATAGAGACATAATAAATGTTGGAGAAGATGTAGAAACAAAAGAAATGGTTGATGCTGAAGAGAGTGGAATGATGGAAAGAGACAGAGAGGATGAGGCTGAAGGGGAGGCATTGACAGAAGAAAAAATGAATGACAATGAACAGGAGGAACAGGAAGTAGAAGAAAGAACTGAGGAGGAGGAGGGGGAGGAGGAAGAGGTGGAGAAAGAGGAGAGAACTTTTGAGAGAGTGGAGGAAGGGACAGAGGGAGAGATGACAGTGAATGAGGAAGAGGGGGAGGAAGAAGGACAAGTAATAGGAGAGAGAGAAATGACTGAGACTGCAAATGAAGGTTTAATGAGGGATGAAGAAGATCAAGAAGCAAGAGAGGATGACAGTATTGAAGAGACGGATGAGAAAGGGGGGGTTGAGGAGACAGAGGAGGAAGAGAAAGGTGAGGATGGGTCTGATGAAGAGGCAGAAGTAGAAGAAAATGTGGAGGAAGTGGGAACTGAAATGAAGACAGGGGAAGAGTTTGAAGAGGATGCAGATAAGGTCACTGAGGAGATAGAAAGAGAGGAAGTAGATAATATAATTGAAGAGGTGGGGGAGGAGGAGGAGGAGGAAGAAGAAGAAGCAGGTGATCTTACTGAGGATGCAGAGGATGAAGCAGAGGAAGGTATTGAGGAACATAAGGAAGAGGAAGTGATGGAGGTTATTGAGGAGGAAGAAGAGGAGGAGGAGGCAGTAAATGTAATTGAAGAGATGGGAGAGGAGGAAGAGGAGGAGGAAGAAGAAACAGGAGTAGTTACTGAGAACGATGTAGAGGATGCATTTAATGTAAAAGAGGGAGAGGAAGAGGAAATAGAGGAACTTATTGAAGAGGAGGATGGCAAAGATGTTGAAGAGAATCAGACAGAAGACAAAACCAGTGAGGAGGAAGAAGATAGAGAACAACAGGAGGAGGATGGTGAGGATGATGAGGTTAGAAAAGTAGAAGAAAGGGTGACCACAGATGAGGAAGAGAAAGATGACAAAACTGACATGATTATAGAAGAGCAAGAGCATGACGAGGGTGAGGAGAGCAGGAAAGAACTTGAAGGAGAATCAGAAGAGGAGGAAGTTGAAGAAAACATGACTGCAGAGCAAGCGCTTGATGAGGAGGAAGAGAAAGATGATGAAGAAAGTGAAAGTAATGAGTTAAATGAGGGGTCAGATGAGGTGGAGAGGGCAGAATCAAAGGATTGTGTAGAGGCAGAAAACCTTTCTGATGATGCAGACAGTGTTGCAGTTGACACGGATTGTAAAATCCAGCTAGAGGAGGCCTCGTGTTTGCAGGAGCAGAGTAGCTGTGAGGAAGAAGCAAATGTAGATACAAATGTAGCAGAACATGACACTGAATCTCCAACCAAATATTCCTCTGAGGGCCAGTGTGAGGACGATAAAGGTAACGGAACAGACACTGTTAATGAACTAGAAACTGACGAGGGAGGGGAGCATCATGAGGAGAAAAGCAGCAATCTACCCCATCCAGTGGAAATATCCCAGGAATTACTTGACTTTGTTAACTCTGCCTTGCAGTCCTCTTCACTTATATTCACATATGACGCTCAGGGGAACATCAGGATCGAGCCGGATTATGCTCGAGTTGTACAGACTGTTATACCAAAAAGAAAGGAGGATAGATTGTACGGCTTAAATTGCCTCCCGAGCCCGAGAACCTCAGATTTGTCCGATTACAGGCCGGAGACGTCGGAGAGCGGTGGATATAAAACTCAGGACTCTGTAGATGTTGTCACAGAAAGTGAAGACGAGGCTTCAAAAAAGCCTTTTCCTGTCTGCAGGCGCAAGACTAATATCTCTAATGGGAGGACAAATGTGGAGCAAGCTAACTCCAAGCTGCCTGTTGCAAGTAATTTGGAAGCCTTGCGAAATTCCGCATCAAAAAGTGAAGGGAGTTTCTCTTCTTTTGGCTCAGGCACTAAAGCCTCAAGGGAGGATCTGTCTTATTTCAGTGCTGCAAGCTCGCAAAAGGCAGACGTTGAAGCCGCCACAAAGGACACACAGTGCAATTCTCCTGCTTCAGAAAAAGACTTAACTGATGGGGTTCTGATCGACCAAGGTAGATGGCTGCTCAAAGAGAATCACCTCATCAGAAAATCTCCTCCAGTCTCCCTGGGAATGTACGGAAATGCAGACAGCATTTCTTCAGATACGGGTCAGGGGGACACCAGCGAGGATTCCCTGTCAAATCATAAAACCCAGCACAACCCTCTTGCAACCATATCCTCCTCAGAGCTCGAGGAGATGGCCAAGCCTCAAACTCCAAAGTGCACCTACTACAACATGCCACATGGAAGCGATTCAGACCCGTTTCTGGATGATTCCAGTTTCAATGGTGGGAAAAAAGATGTCAAAGGGAGAGGCTTTAGGGTGTCACCCACGATTGACACGACCAGGACATGGGCAAGTAAAAACGGTAGTATGTCTTCATTTGCATCAGTGGAGTTAAAATTACCAGACAGAAAAGTGCATCCTGAAGGGGAGCCTTCAGCTGTGACACAGACAAGAAGGACATCTAGTGGAGGAAGGAGTGTACTGCAAGAACAGGACTCCCTGGACACACTACATGTGAGATGTGGCCAATACTGCCCTATATTGTAAAAGTAGAACTAATTTACAGATACTGACACATAATGGTGTTTCATTTGCTATTAGTCTTGGTTATGATCATACAGACATTTTATGTTTAGATAAATAATCATTAACAAAAACCTTTCTTGCAGCTCCACCAGACCCACAGACATGTGCGGTGATTGAAGAGAGTTGTGCCTCTTATTGGTGTTATATGTAGTCAAAAATATGAGTTAATACACATTAAATTCAATGCTGTCTTATTGGTGGTGACTGTTGAGTTAAATGGTAAATGACAATATCAGCAAATTACTTTATTTTTTACTGATTTATTACTCCTGACTGTAAACTGTTATATTTTCTAACTTAAAAAGTCCCAGAAGTCATCAATTTCATATTGATTATAACGCTATGCATTTGAGAAATGACTGTATCTGCCAAGGAAAGGAGATTTTTTTTTTGGCTTGTGTTTTATTGTATCACTTGTTGTGCAATGCACATTCAAAGATTGCTGCTTCATGAGACGTTGTGGAATATGTTAAGCTTGTTTCGCTGCAGCTCCTCTCGTGTTTGTAACGGAGGAGGACTGTATGTAACTTGAGAGCATATAAAGAGGAGAGAACTGATTATTTTCTAAACACAAAATTTCTAAATTCATTATAAGGCAGCTCCAGAAAAAATGTTGTTTTTGGCTGTAACATCATTTAATAAAATGTGTTTAATTTTTTAAATGTGTTTGTATTTGCCATTCTAAAAAGTTTAGGGGAATTTCAGTAATGATCTTAACTTGTATAAAACTGACTGCTTGTACGAGAAAAGAAAACCAAATGCAGCAGAGGCCAAGATATCCTCAATTTCAGTCTGGGTCAAGCTCCAAAATGCCTGATTTCACATTTCTACTGCAACTCGAACCACCTTTTCTTAGTTGCACAATAAAAATATTTTTTAATCCAGATGGTCAGAGCTTTGAGATTTTAGAAAATACCTTTAAACTGCAGAGAATCATTTTTTTCGGCTCTCACGTATGAAACATGTATTATATTTCTCTCAGCTCACAGAGTCAGTATTGAACTTACATTTATCAAGTGCAAAACACCTTTGAATCAATGATGACATTATTCTGCATCAGTTGAAACACTGAGCATCTTAACTCAGGAGGTATGCCAATGTTGTTGACTTGTGTCTGCTGCCCCCAAGTGGCCAAAAGATAAAGATCTGTTGCTGTAGATTTAATGTGGCTCATACTGAATTCAGTAGATACAACTTTCTGTACAGTAGATGTCATCTCATGTTAGACCTATAGACATACAGTTAATGCAAAAAAAAAAAAAAAAAATTCTGTAGAGAAGTACTTTGTGTAATGTTTAATTTTCTGAGTTTTAAATCTGTAAATGTACATTTAGCCTCTGTGCTGGGCTTTTAGCTCATATTGTGTCTCTATATACTCAACATTCGACATGCTTTTAAAAGTATATGACATATACAAGCACTGTGGGTCTATAAATGTTCAGCGCGTTGTATTTAGTTTTAGGGACACTTCGCCATCAGAAACGGTCATTTTTGCAAAGACGGAGCTGATTTATTGGTTTCATTTCCTGCTGAAGTAAGTTAATCAGTGAGTGTGTAAACTAAATTATGACATTCCAGTGGTTTAAGTACAAACTGTTAAAATTAATCCCACTTATGATGATTGCCCAGAAGCGTCTCTGTACTGTGATGACATTTAACTTTAACAAGGTTATCAACTAAGAGGAGCATGTGAGTTCAGAATGAGCTGTAGGCTTACACTATCCGGTTTATTCTTGGAACAACGAGTGCGACAGAATGCCAAAGTCCAAACTCCAGCCCTGCCCTGACTCATGGCGTTGAGGGGGTTTCTTTCAAATTACTGGAAACAAAATTGTTACAGTGAGGAATGAGGAGATTTTATTCATGTATATTTTTCTTCTCTCTTCATAATTAAAGGGGTTTTTTTCTCACTTTTCTCTACTCATCCAGCTGCAGGTGAGTATGAGGACAGAGAGAGTGTCGTCTGCAGCTGTCAGTCTGTCTGGGCGATGCCCCCTGATGCAGTCAGGCATATGCAAGTGACACTTGTGATGTGATGGTCACTGACAGACCAGCTGGAAATACGAGTCACCCGAGGGTATCATCCTTGAAATAAGTTTGATGAAATGACAGCAGGTCATTCTAAGAGTTTTCTGCTGCATATTTAACAAATCATACACGATAATTTTAATGCAAATGACAGAGAGAAATGTTGTGAAGTTCTATTTTCCTGTTTTTCCCCTTCCTGTCTCTCCCTGCAAACACACACACATGCACGGAGACAGACAAAGCAGGAGAGAGACAAAGAGGGCGAGAGTGAAAGAGAGGTTTTTACAAAGTGACCATTCTGGACTCTTTCCAAGGGTTTTGTCAGTCACTATGGAGATTTGGAAAAAAGCCCCTGCGGTTTAATTCCTCTGTTGTTACTATGGCTAAAGGTATCCAGTGGAAGCTCCAGTCCCTGAAATGAAGGCCCCTCCTCACTGGGCCCGTTTTTCTGTAAACGGACAGAAAAGCCGGAGCTAAAGTTCCAGTAAATGTAAGAGAAACTGCTCAGATAGAAGAAATAAGAAATAAAAGAAAGAAGAGATAGGATTCCTCATGTTAGCCAGCAGAAGATTTAGCATAAAAAGTACTAATACAACAGAAGTTTGATGAACAGAATGTACTTTAAGTATCGGTTACACTTTAATTGGATAGTTTGCGTACAGGTTGTTTCTAGAGTAGTTGTAACATTTCAGCAACACATCAGTTGTTGGTAACAGGCTATTGTTGTAATTTTTTGTTTAATTTCGGTATATGCATTGTCTAATATTACTTGAACATTTTCAGAGTGTTTGCAGAATTGTTTTTTTGTATGTTTTCAGAATGTTTAAAAAATATTAATGAAATGGTTAACATATTAGGGTTACAGTTAAGGTTAGGTGAACCAGTTACGTTGCTGAATGTCAACTGATATAATATATATGATATTATAAATACTCTATAAACTATCTGTAAACGGACAATCCAAATAAAGTGAAACCAAAGTATCAAAAGTAAAAGAACGTATTGTGCTAAAAAATGGACCTTGTGACTGATCATTATCCGTGCAGGGATTGTTGATAACATAATACAATAATGCCCATGCAGTATTTTATCATTGTACCTAGTTGAAGTTAAGTAGTTTATATATTCAACTAAGTAGGTGCCCTTCAGAGGGATACAATTCTCATTATTGAGATAATTAATGGGGTCAGAAGGAAGAAAAACAAAAACATTTTTTTATATTCCTTTTCTTGTACTTGGACTGATTCTTTGCTTTATTGTGAAACATGTCAGAGTTTTAACTTGTTTGTTACCAAAACATATTTTTTGAACGAAACCCCATGAGAAGTTTCGTGGACAAATGCCTCTTTGGTGGAGCTGCTAACAACTAACAGACATGTGAAATGGGACAAAGGCCTCCAGCTAAAACAGTAACTTTTTCGTAAAAGGCCAAAAAAGGTCGAAAACCAAAACCTCTGCTTTAACTTTTTGTGAAGAAATTATTTTGTGACATTATCATGTGTTTTAATGTAAAATTTTCAGACTAATATCTTGGAGAGAAGGGGAACAATATTTCCCTCTGTACTTGTGTAGGCTACAGTTACTTTGCTCTAGTGGAAATAAAGTGAACATTACACAAAAAGTTCACAAAAGCTCACTGGGGGCCTCTGGCAGGATTTACAGTCTTTCTTTCTCACATTTAGATTTACTTCAGTTTGATTTCCATGCACTCAATGAGGCTGAGGCTGCTAAATCTGCCATGTCAAAGACCCCCTGAGACCAAAAGTCCCCACCCCTCCCAAAAAAAAGTATGCAAGGCGAGGCACTGCCTCCGAAGACTGCTCACTACAAACACAAATTTCTGCAACTTTATAAATACAATAAAATCATTGATGTCCTGTTAAGGGTTCATCTCTGGTTAACAGGGACGCCCCTGAATCTGCCTCTGTGTGGCTTTCAGCTAAGGCAAATAATGTTGGACATGATTGCTATGGCTACTGTGCTCGCGGGTCTGTGATTCACCATCATGGGAGATGAAACAAAGGATGCCATTTTGCTGCCCAGCGCCTGTGGTTTTGAAAGGATGACACCCAGAAACAAGATTGAGCTTATCTCTGGCTCCATGCCACCACAAAAGGACTGACTTTGACTAATGTGAGTCTTATTTGATGCTGCGTCCTGCTCTACCATCTCTCCAACGAGCGCCCCTGCAGTGCTGTTGCTTTGGAGAGAAACAGGAGCCTCAGCAACAGAAATGAAAGGACCAAACGATAAATTCCAAACATTGCCAAGAATGGGAGCTATTTGGCCTAAACTATGGCACTGGCAAACACCGGGCTACAAACAATAATTACGGCCTACTGTCTGCATTCTGTTGCAGCAGTGAGGTGACAGATCAGCAATACACAATCCCTGCTCTGTCTGTGACAATCCCGGCCTCCTCTGTCTGTCTCTGTGGCCAACACAGGCAGAGCTGGCTCATAATGGGCCTGGGAGCAGGAATTTTTACAGCCCCCCTGCCTCTAAGTGAGTGTTGATCATGTGAATTTCCATAGCTGGTTGGAGGTTCCACTGGGGCCCCATGGATGGATCCTCCAGC
>JAPZDX010000004.1:17269030-17282593 GCA_029783625.1 Naso annulatus | reverse complement strand
ATGAAGGACGAGATGGCCCGTCACCTCCGGGAGTACCAGGACCTCCTAAATGTCAAGATGGCCCTGGACATTGAGATTGCCACCTACAGGAAGCTGTTGGAAGGGGAGGAGAGCAGGTAATCGGGTCATGACCTTGTTAGCATTGCAGGAATAAAACACATTTTTTTAGTCAGTTCATTTGCAAAGATGCAGATGATAATTTCTGAACTTTGCACTCTGCATTTTCAGAATCACCACCCCACTCCCAAGCTTCGCTTCTCTAAACCTGAGAGGTAGGATCACGTTGTGCATGCTGCTGTCACAGCAGGAATGTTATAAACTACCACTTTATAATACAACACATTTCTTCTTTCTTAGAAACAATGATTGATTCCAAACCTCATATTGAAACCACAACAACCAAGAAGGTTCTCATCAAGACCATTGAGACTAGGGATGGTCAGGTGGGATCCACTTGAAGTGATTTTCAATCAATGAAGTAATTTAGTGACGGTCAGACACGCAGGCCTGCTCATCACCTTTTCTCTGCCCTCTGCGCCCTTGTTCAGGTGATCAACGAGTCGACCCAGAACCACGACGACATGGAGTAATAATGATGGGTCCGTTCTTGCCTGAAAAATCAACAAAAGCAATATGAAGAAACACAGTTCACTGGGGCTACAAGCAAGCAAATGAACCCACAACACACAAAAAGCAAACAGCTTATAAAAGTGCCTTTTTATGTGATGATCCAGTAAGCCTGTTAGTTGACACAGATTGTATTTTGCTTCCTCTCCTCTGCTGAAAGTATTATCTTTTGTCACATTTTGTTAGACACAATAATGAAATCAGCGCCACATAGAAATCCTTATTGAGGTCTACAAAAATCTTTCTCTGTAACCAAAGTAGTATTTTTTTGATCAATACAGCATGCACACTCCAGGAAACATGAATGCTGAAGATGTCACAATTGCCTGTACGCAGCAATAAACCATTAAGACTGTAACTGAACACTGTGCATGAGGTGTAATACTTTGCAACACATCATGGTAACAAAGTGGTCTAAGGTCAGCTGAAAAAAGAAGAAATGTTCGCCAGTCTGTTATTTTCTTCGTAAGGTCAAAGCATTACATGCATCAGCTGTTTCAAGAAGCAGCACTGATCTGGAGGCTAAATTGTTCAGCGGTAATAATGATTGCAAGACGATTTATGTTTTTAAAAGTAGATATAAGATGCCAGAACGGAATAAACATACATTCTATTCATTAAAAGATTGTATTCATGCAGGGGTTTACCTGCAGTATGCAGATAATATTGAATGGATACCTTTAATCCATGTTGGTAAATTATTTTTATATCAGTCACATGTATGCATCAGTAATAATAATCACGTACTGTAATACATTTATGTTTTTAAAATTATATTCTGCAGTGAAATGTGTTCTAATGCGGCAGTATTGAAAATGGGGGAAGCCCAGGTCAGAATAACTAGAACTGAGAGATATCCTTAGTTTGATGAATAAATGGGACACGTATGAATGCAGTTCTGCCCAAAAACTGATTAAAAAAAAAAAAAAATCAAATGATTTTGCTCTTTGTACACTGAGAGCCTGCTGCACTCCACTGCCATCTCTCGGTGATTTACGTCAACTGAACTGCCTTCAGTCGTGGTGGGTCATTTTCTGCACAGCAGGCTTCGTATTGTCAGAAGTAGCCCAGGAGCTTCATTAAATCACATTTTAATTTGTTAGTTTATGTGATAATGCCAAATCTCGCGATAATTGATACCACGTACGATAAAGCGTGTTTTTAACAAAAGGATCAACGGGTGTTTTTATGCTGTCAAAATAGTATAGGCCTGTGTAAATTGGTGGGAGATGTATTTCTGCTCATTTTAATAATCCGAAGTACCCGGTAGTTAATTGATGTCGCTTGTTTTTGTCGGTCTGCCCCGAGAGATCAGTGTGTTTGTCGACAAAGCAACTTTCTCCATGTGACGTGTTTGCCGGAGGTAATGCAAGCCGGGGAGAAACCGGCACGATGCGTTTTATCTCTGCTTTTTTGTTCTTTAATCATTTTGATACTTACACTCGTCAAATATGAAGCTTTTGACAAACGGTTTTTGAGTGGCAGGTGTTTTTTCAGCGCTTTATTAACATTTGTTGGATTTGTCGAAAAAAAAAAAAATGGAGTCAAGTTTCAACAGGTTATAAGTAACGTTACAATGAAACTCAGAGCGACCGATTCCGATTGAACCTTCTAACCTTTTTGGTGATGGGCTCGGTGACTTCTGCTCTAACGAGGACACGAAACGCTTTGGTAAAAGTGGGTTCAGAGCCGGAGAACCATGACCCGGAGAGGAGCCAGTCGGCTCCGGAATCGGACCGGGCCAAGAAAAAGAGTGCGCGGTTCAACGTCTCGAGCCAAACCGGACGACAGAGTTCCCGCCAGTCGCTGTCCGAGGTGCTGAGCAGACAAGACTCCGACGGAGCTAAACAAACCACGAAGAAGAAGACTTCAGAAAGTCAACAAGGCGGTGAGTCTAACAGCTATTGAAGTTTTAGTAAAGTATCTAGAATTTTACTAAAGTACAGCTACATGAGTATCGTTACTTATTACAGTACTTTGTTGGACTACTTTGCAGCATATGCAGTGTTCTAATGCAGTTAATGTATAGGTTATATGACTTTGTACATGTTTTATGGTTTTATCTGACAGCAGCTGAAGGTCATACATGTAATGTCAGTGCACACTCTTTCGACGACAACTGTATGGAGGGTCACTCTATAGGTCGATTTAGCAAATCCAATAAGAGCTTTTTCTATTTATTCCTTATGAAACAGAAATCTCCCAGCCTCTATGAACACCCTGGCCTTAGATACAGCCACTGTGTTACTTCATACTGCACATCTCTTTTGTTCAGTTTATGGATTTATCTGTAGATGAGAGCAACTGGTCACTTCAGAGGATTACTGTGAATATGCCACCGGGAAAAAAAGGTATTCACTAAATGAATGCTGAGCTCTTTGAAGACCAGCCTCAATGCAACATATCTCCACTACCAAAGCATCTCTTTGATGTCTGAGGTGTCCCTCAGACTGGAATAAACCAAATTACCGGTCCCATTATTTTAACAAATTCACACGTCAAACTGCAATTTTGCAGAGAGGTGCTGTGTTGCTTTTACTGGAAACACATGGTACGAAATTTGACTTAATCAGCATGAGTTGTCCGTTGCATGCTCACTAAAAATTAAATGCTGATTACAGTCATGCCTAAAAAAAAAAGAAGCTAAAATTTGCAGTGCTCTGAGTTTTATTTAATGATACAGTATTACATTTTTCCAGCAGTTGACAGTTAAGTGAATCTGTGTCAAGTCCTGTTTAAATATGTGGCAAAGTTCATGTAAACCCCTCCTTTAAGTATAGTATAAATTAAATACTTTTATTTCTTAAACCTGTACAATGGTTTTATTTTACAGTTCTGCCCTTGGTGTTACTCAGTGTTTCCTACAGTTCATCCTGTTTATCTTCAGTTCTCTGTACTGCTGTCACCTCTAGTTCCAACTCCCTGCGTATCTGTCCCAGAGGAAAGTGCTTCTCCCCGGCTGACTCCTAAAATACCATCTGTACTGTGGCGTTTCCATGACCGTATGACAGTGTAGACTCCCGTTGAGTTTCCTCCCCGCTCCCCAGTGATGTTCATGTGTGTTGAGGAGTCTAATCCCTGACTGTCATCTGACTGCACACTCATTGGCTTCCCCCCCAGAGGAACAAAACACAGACACTTACCTCAGCTTATCTGTTGCGTGTCCAGTGTTAGACAGTCCCAGTGATGTGGAGATCTCAACTGCTGCTTAGTTCTGATGTTAAGAGTCGTCAGAGAATAGTTTTGAGTCAGCTGTGATAACTTTAGACCCTGGCTCTAATCTTTGCTGCCAAATAAAATCAAATAATTAAAATGGATGGATAATTTTGAACAGTGTCAGTGCTTTTTCAAGTTATCCTTAATACATGAGCAGAGTAGCTGGAGCTTCAAGGGAAATGTCTTACTCTTGGCCACACAATCAGGTGAAAACGTAACTATTGGAGAGATTCTTTCTATAATAATAGGGGTGTTGAAGAGCTGCAATTACCCTGCTGTTGATTGCAATTCTGGCACGGGAAGTAGGTCACGCTGAGAGAGTTTCCTATGGCATACAAGGAGGTAAAGTTGTTCTCGTAGCACATATTAGTCATACTGAATGGTATGCTAATAGATGACACATTTGGATGAAACAGAAGAGTGGGGAAGTGTTTAAGACCGTCACACATGTTGAGGTGAAAGATTTCACTGGATTGAACAAGATAAAGAGCTCACAACACATAACAATGTAGTTCTATGCAGGTATAAAACATTTCAAGTGTTTTGTTAATGTACAGTATTGTTCAGCAGAGAGCAGAATTCTCCAGC
Source organism: Naso annulatus (assembly GCA_029783625.1). Taxonomy (NCBI): domain Eukaryota; kingdom Metazoa; phylum Chordata; class Actinopteri; order Acanthuriformes; family Acanthuridae; genus Naso; species Naso annulatus. The sequence goes on along the minus strand of JAPZDX010000004.1, from coordinate 17,278,162 downwards.
ATTTTCCCATTACCTCAGTTATCATCTGTTTATACACATAAGATTCACCTCTTGGTTGATAATCATGTCATTTGTAATGGTGGACTAATGTATACTACCGACCTTTCTGCTACATGACAGTGCATGCTTCTTTGATCAATTAAGAGGCATCAGCTTGCTAATTGGCTGGAAATCAATTTTTAATTTTTGATACCAAAGTTAAATTAATAGTTCTGTAAAAAGTTAATATGGAGGCAAATCAATCAACGGAAGATTAATGCATTCAAATTATATGAATGTACTAATCAGTGAAACATTTCATATCAAACTGCGTTTTGTATTTTAATGGACAAAATGCTTCGTTCTTTACAACACGTCACATCCTGTCAGTAGGGCTTTTAATGAAAAAACTGATGTTAAAAGAGACTTTAATCCAAACCACAAACAAAAAAGGGACCTTTTAGAAAACAAATCAGTACAGAACAATCCATCAAAAGCCGAGTGATGGGTGATGCAGCGTTTACACTTGTCACAAGTAATGGATATCAATTTAAAATGACACCAGATCCAGCAAGTGTGCCCCATATGGCAAATATGTTTCCCATCAAAGCCTTCATCTCTGCTCACAGTGGGGGGAGGACCTATAGAGAGCAAGGAGAAGATGAAGGTGAAAGAGGAGAGGCGGCATAAATCAGGAAGCAGAAAAAACTCTGGTTGGTCTTTAGTGTTGATTCTGGCAACCCTGTGTCATGTGAATGTATTTTTAGATGTGACCAAATTGCATTGCATGTAACATTCAGTGCCAATTTTTTGTCAAAGTTCAAGAAGTGTAAAGTTCATGAGAAGTAAATGTGCTTTGTGAGTGAGTACCCATCATCAATAGGTGGCGGTAATTCACAGAGAAATTCAGCAGTGTGACTGTAAAAACGAAAAAGATTGCTAGCTAGTGTGATACAAGCAGTGCAGGCCTCACGCTTTTAAAAACAGTCAAACTTGTAAATGCTTTACGAGGAAAGAAATGCATTCAAGGCATTGGACAGACTTTAAGGATGTACACAGCGCACTTGGGGGTAACTCCTTTTTAACCAAATCTTAATATAACCTATAATATAGTTGCCACAATCTGTTAGTGCAGGAATATCTAATGAAAAACACAAAACATTTTATAGGTGGCCTACATTGGGGCACTACAGCGTAACTTGGCCTTATGTACTGGTGATGTTACTGGTTTTCCCTTCAATGTAATAATCTGTTTTCGCTTATTTGCAAAACATGTTTTAATCGTTGTACCAGAGTTTTTTGATATGAATGTAATTTACATTTCCATGTTTTGGTATCACAGAATAGCTGCAAACGTACAGATATTTGTTTGTAAGATGATGTTTCCATAGAGTTCATATTGAATTAATGAAATTACTGTCTTTTCATATTCATTTTAACTATGGAAGCAAAAAAGCACATGATTTACTAAGGTGTTGTTTCAATAATCAACACCCATGGCAAGTGTCTGAGCTGTTCCTTAGCTCTGCAGCTTCTGTGACCTGGGTAATAATTTGCACAGTCTGCTGTGTCTCTTAGCACCACAGTGGAGATATTTTCATAAAAAGAGCAGAATTAATAATATTAATATTATCACAGAATAAGTTGTGATCAGTCCTGTCACAATACTACAATACTAGTCATGATGACAATAGTATCCCGATACAGTGACTTTGCAATTCTTAACACATTGTAAGACAATAATGTAAGACACATGAGAATGTCTGTGTAACTGACGAAGAAAAAAACAGTCCTGAAATAAATTATGTATTGATTCACAGCATAATTGAATCTGACAGTTGACGTGAAACAAAAGCAAAAAAGCATATAGAGTCTTGACCTAGTGCCTCTTTAACTCACAAACACACACTGACTAGGAGTTGGACAGAATATCGATCTGGCGATATATCATTGTCCTGACTTGTGAGAAACAATTATCAAATAGGTGGCGCCAGATATCGATTTTTTCATTAAAATGGCACGGTGTTGTAAACTGATGTCCTTGCCAAATTGATTCAGCATCATTTTTTCATGTCTCCTCGTGGTGGCGCTCATGACACGAATGGAAACTAATTGGTGGAAGACAAAGTCAACAGCGGGATAATGTTCCCCCCGCTTTAGCTTTTACAACATCAATGGGACAAACAACAGTTTTGTATTCATGTTTGTAATGTATGCATTTTGTGTTCTTTAGCTGGACAGGTATCGTGTATAATTATATGATTGTCTGGCAATATATTAGTTATTGCAGAATTGCGGTATTGTGATATTATCATTGTTGTGGGCCACGTGTTGCGTATCATATCGTAACATACTGTATCATGCCTTGAGTTACACTGCAATTCCCACCCCTAACCCTTACTGCAACCTGTCTATGTCCACAGCTGCCATAATTCCGATATAAATAATAACCATAAACTGGTAAAAGGCTGAAATGCTAGAGAGCGGAAAATTTAGAATAGATGTCATGGGGTTGTGACTCTGGTAGTTAAATTGGCATAATTTCATTTATAATGTTCATGTTTTAACAAAAATATTGACATTAATAATTGACATTATGTTCCAGAGTATTGCTGGCATACAGGAAGATTTAATAATAGGTTTATTCACGAGTAGATTGGGCCTGATCTGGGAGTGGACGTTATTGTTGTTACACGTTGTGGTGGCATGCATTGCTATTCCATCACCCCATTGTTTTCCTTTTCATCATATCAAAACATGATGGACACTGCGATTATAAACAGAAAGTTTCTGCTTCATGCTATTTTGATTACACTTTTCACATGATAATAGGAAGGAGAGTTGACAGTGTCGGCCGACAAGACAAGGTGGAGGGTTTAAGGTCAAAGCGAAAAGCAAAAGTGCCTGTTTAGCAATATGCAGAGGTAAACCCAACACTAACAGGGAATCTGATAAGGTTAATGAGGAAAAATGAGTTGGTTCCTGACTGAGAAGTTGAAGGTTGCAGACTCAGCTGCGGCTCTTCAGCTAACAGCTCAATGTGGCTGCTCCGTCTTGTTCCATTATTCCCTGCAGTACTTCAAACTTATCTGCAATCAGCGCATGCTTGGGCACATTTTTGATGAGGGAAAGTGGCAGGCGGTAACTGAGAACTGAGAAACTGCATTTTTCAAGTTAAATGCTGTAATGATGTTCGTTTGCATTACGTAATATAGAGCTCTTCAGATTATGTCCAGCATAATTAGTAACACTGCTGTTGTCACAAGTTAAGCTCGTGAAGTTTAACTGGTAGAAAAATTTCCACCCTAGTCCAAATAATAAGGATTAGTCGCTTCGGTTGGTGGGAAGGAGGTTTTCTTGTGTGTGTTAAAAAGCTGGAGCTAATCAAAAGGTTTACATTTGTTTGCCCTGCTGACCTTACACTCTCCCAGCCGGTTTCGCCTCTGTGATCTGGAACCATGCTGATGCAGAAATCATTAGCTATACTTTTCTGCTATATAGCTTTTCCTTGTCTCGGTGCAGCAGGCTTCAGATGACAGTTCATGTATCTCTCTGTTTTGTCAGCTCATTTCCCTCAGGTTTCCAACACGGGCTAACATTACCCTTAAAGGTGCCTCTAATGAGTATTTAGCAGGGGAAAAGGAAAGCTCCCTGGCACCTTGTGTGTCTTAATTACTTGACAGTGTCACTGTGGTGACAGTGGTGTGGGGACTGACAAAGTGTGTATCACCTAACAGTCAAGGGGAGACCTCTAATGAGCTTGTTTTTCTCTCTGATTGCGTAGTTGTTGTCTTGAATCGTTTTGTGCTACTGGGAGAATCAGAAAGCCCCAAACCTGATCTTGTGTTGAATGAAAAACAAAAAGTCATGAAATGTCAGTTTATTAGGATTCAAGAAATGAGGAATGTGTAGAATGAAAGACCAGTAAGATATTGTAGTGATTAGGTTTTTGGCAATTGAATGAATACATTGGCTATTATTAATTCCATTGCCCTTTTTTTAAAATTGTTGTTTAAGTTGTTTTGCTAACACAGTGGTCTTCCTCCAAAGAACAAGTGAGAGCAGCTGCTCAGCGATGAACTCTCTCTCAGCAACTCATGTAGTAGCACAAAGAGCCCACCAATGTCAAAGAGAGGCAGTGAAATAACGGTGTGTAGAGCCAGAAAGTTGGCACATAATGTACAATGACTTAATAAGGCAATTAAAACAGTCTTAGTTTGGTAAAAGAGAGAGACTTCAGTTTAGAAGGTTTGTGGTCATATTTTGCTCCTTAATAAGGAAAGTAGGTGTAAGAATATTTCCTGTCTTGACATTTTGTCAGCTTGTTTTGTTTATTTATCAGAATAAGAGGGCTCAGAGAGCTTGGGAAACGCAGCAAACTTACTGCTCGCACACATCTCCACGCTAAAACTTAGTGTGTGTGTGTCTCATCACTTTTATGGGGATTGGGGTCTACCCTGCCCCTGTGCAAGCCACATACACACTTAATATGTCATCAACCAGCGGTTGTTAGACTGACGATGGCAGGTTAAGAAATTTTAACATGTCGCAGAGCCGAATATAAAAATTCATCCGAGAGTCAACGTGTAAGTTAAGTGTACAGATATATTAGATTTGTTTTTAATTGAACTTCGACTCACCAAAAATAGAAATTTGACGGTTTAAGTGTTAATTTGGTGCAAGAGGCAGTCTTTAATCTCCAAAGTAGGACTGGGCAACATGAGTCAAAAATTATATTGAGATATTTAAGGTTATTTCTCGATACACAATATATATCTCGATGTTTTTAAATTTCCTCTAATGTTTTTCATTAATGCTAGAACTGGGAGACAGAATCAAACATAACTAATAACATAATTTTTGGACAAAATCTCCTCTCTGATGTGACAATGTTGTAGAGAAGACTATTGGTACTTTCAAAAAATATTTCTGTTATGATCAATAATGATTAATAATGTAGATATAAGGACTTAGTAGGTAAAGACAAGTATTAAACGAGTCAAACTGTCTAATAAGTTTAGAAAGTTACATCACTATTGTAATGCAGCCTTTAAAATCAAGAAAAAACAATGTTTTTCCATATCGAGATATAATGATGTCCAATATCTAAGATGATATATGGTCTCCTATCTTGATAAAAACATATTTTTATGTTGCCGGCCCTACTCCCAAGTTAGTCCTTACCTTCCCTTTATCTACACAACTAATTAATGTCTATTGGTGACGGTCTGTCCTGGTGTTTGATGACCAGATCAAAGGTTGAGCAATATTCAAGGACTTACAGCAAAAGCAAGCAGGTGTGTTTTTGTGCCAACAATCCACTGCAGCATTGGTTCTTTAAAAAACAACTTATTTTATGTATAATCCCATCAAAACGAAAAGAGGTGTTTTTCTTTTGCATTATTAGTAAGCACTGTCTGCACAGATGTAGGTGAGGAAAACAGACCCTGGAAATAACAGTAAAATAACTTAAAAACCACAGCAGCATAATGAGTGCTATTTGCCATATTAACCCTTCCTCATACTCAGTGTAATATATGCAGTAGAGTCTGAAAGGTCTTCCCGTTGCCTAGTGACAGTGACGTGGCTCGAGTATTGACCCTTGAAGGAAATGGATCTTGACAAGGACTCAGCAGATGTATGGGTATAGGATACACCTCTCTGAGCAGCTGTTGTACTACATTAAACACACTATGGGTTATGTATTGTGTGCTCTGCTGTGCAGGTGTGAACCAGGATTCTTCGGACACACTTGGCATCCGTGTTGTCACACTGAATCAGCAACTCAGAATCACACTTTTCAGATTAAATATGATCCGTGCAACTATGAGGGATGATGGTATAAAGCCTTATTAAAAATTATAAGACATCAGTTAGACAAAACACATTAAAAACAAATAACAGAAATAGAAATTATTCAATGATGAAAAATACTGAAAAACTGTAACTGCATGAAAATTAAATATATCCACCTTAAATTAAAAAGCACACACCATCTTAAAAAAGTAACCTTTTTTGAAAAAACTGAGGCCTTGAATGAGATGAAATTCAAAAAAAAAAAAAAATGTGAATGAGATTCCATTTTTAATTCCCCCCTCCCATTTCCCTGTCATTGTTCTGCCACCAGCTGTTGGATTTAGTCGAACATTCTGTTGCTAGTAGCAACCACTAGCACACTCCCCTAGAATTACAGCTGACATTTTGACTTTTGCCGGTTTGTCACATCTGTGCCCAGGCAAGTATTAACAGGCATCCTATATCTCCTCCCCAAATGCCCTTTTTGGAGCCTGTTGGTACTCTTTTAATTATAGGTGAGTGTGCTTGTTGATCTGTGATTTGTGAATGTAGTTTCCTTGGACCACTTGCTACTGGATCCACTGTCAGTTTAGATCAATGTCAATTTCATATGACATGTGTCACAGCTGCATCATCTGTCACTGGACTAATTGTTGTATATTATGCCTTAGCTGAATACTCTGACTGGCTTGCTTAACTAGGTTCCTAGTTATTCTGCAGTAGTGACCAAACTTTAGAAATATACATATAGTATTTAATTATTGAAAGATCCCCGAACCTTTCAGAAAAATATTATGCCAAACTTCTATTAGGAAAAATAATAGCAATTACCTAAATGCCTGCAAAAACAAATTACCCTAAAAACACAATATAACAGGAGTTAGTCGAAATACCACTGGCCAATTCGACATCAATATTATCTGTAAAGATAAGCTGTATTTGCATACAAACTGAACAGATTTTGTTTTTTATGTCCTCAAATCTACCAGCCTCCGCTGGTTAGCTGTGCTATTTCTTAGTAAAAGGATATCACGAGAAGGAGAGACAAACAGTTTCAAAAATTAGGATTTCTCACTAAAACATACTGGTTGGACTGGTTACTCACTAATTAGAAAAACAAATTATAAGACAGTTAATTTAGTCAATTTTATTATAAGTCTTGTGCTACTGTTGATGTCCAGCAGGAAGATGTATACACTTGGAAATGTGAGGTTATTATTTGTTGTGTCACATGTAGATTTCGGTTAATGAAACAATGGCAAGTTCAAAACAGGGCAAGTAAATTGGTAAAATGATGTCTGTTTGCCTGTGGTATAATTTCGGCACTGTTCAAAGTACCTGATAATTACTGATCAGATGAACTGACCTGTGCATCCCTTTAGTGATGTGGCTGGCTGTAATGTATCTGCGACATATTGGCATGAGGTGTATGGTAATTTCTTGTGGAAGATGAATCTCACACATAAAATCTAATAATTGTAGCTGGCGCATTAGTTTGTCTAATTGTAAAATGAAGCTTCACAGGGCTCCGTATGTGCAGATAATCACCACATTTCAATAAATATGAATGTGTTAATATGAATGAACAGATCAGTTTATAGTGAATTTTGTTTGGACAATTTGTATAATAGCTTCATTATAGGCTAAATAACATCATTTACTGCATCACTCTGTTAATGAGGTTATTTTTATGGGAAAGATGAAAGTTGAGCTTGGAGTTGACATTAATTTGTCACTGCACTGTCAGATAATGTGTTGAAGTTGAGCTAGTGCTGACAGGGAGATGTTGCTTTTCTAACTGCAGAAAGAGAACATAAAAGTTGTAAAAGCATGTTAATCTTTAATGAAGTTTATTTTCAATTAAGTGATAATTTGAGCAAGCAACAATCGACCCCTCGAGTGCAAACAGGTCATTCAGAAGGTAGCATGTTACAGCTCTGACCAGGGTCTGACAACGATATGGCTGTATTCCACCGAAACTCATGTAATCTTTTTTGATTTTTTTCATTTTCATTTTCTTTGTCTGTGGCACTTTTAAAAGTGATGCTCGCTATTTGTCGAGATTTGAAGGAGATACACTTTTTTTACGTTTCCAAAATCAAACACTGGAAAATGTAACCTTATGCTCTGGGCAAAACTGTTTGGGTGTCCTCATTTCCCATTGAAGCCCTCACAGTTTAAAAAGCACGGTTACGTCTGCTTCGGTAACTCACATTGAGGCCACGTTATGTTATTATTAGTTGATATTAGCCAATTATTTTTGATATACATATAACTATTCAGAGCGCTAGCAAGACTGGCCAGCTAAAATAAAGTCTATGGCTTGAGTCTGGAAGTAGCAGCTCTCAGCATTTTGCAACATTGGTAACCTGAATTCAAACTGAACCAAAAAGCCCAACTTTATTTTTAACATTAATATATGAACAAACATGTCCTCCCCTTGTCTTAAACAGGTCCTAAATCATCATGAGAGTCCTTGTTTGTTTTATGAATGAAGTGATAAACAAGTTAAAGACCCTGCGCTGTGATCTGTAGGCTTTAGCATGTGTCTTTATAGTTATAACTCTAAACTGTTTTCGCTGCTGAGTCAGTTTGACATCCTTTACATATTCAAATACATGTTGTAAACCCCTCCACTTCTGTCTAAAATTGCTTTTTTGTTTTTCCAGAAATTAGACAATTTGTTTGTTCCAAATTGCATACTTCGGTTAGTATACTTATATACAGTACACTTCAGCGTAGTATACTTACTGTGTAGTAAGGGTAGTGTTGTCCCAAATCACGCACTGCCGTTTTGCACTTATGTCAAGTGACAACAATTTTTTTCAAGCACCTCTTCTTCTTCTACTACTTTTTTGTTGTTTTTTTTAATGGCAAATTGCAAACAGTAGGTGGGCGACTATCACAAATATTTGACAGCTATTTTCTGCCACTATTTAGTTCATTTAACTTGTATAAGAATGTTCCATAGTAAAGTTGACAAAATATCACACATGAACCAAATGCACACCACAGTGTTAATGCCTGATTAAAATGTGCCACTGTAGCTAGGAGCATGTTAGCTAGCTAGCGGATGCCAATGATAGATAGCGGATGCTAACTTTAGCTAGCACGCTAACAGCACCAAATCGTTACATACTCAACAAAAATTACTAACGGCGGCTATCTGTCAACAGTATACGTAGCGGTGCTTAGTGCAGAAACATGTAACTTGCATCTCTGAAACGTGGCGACATTCACAGTCGCCAAGTTGCTGGTGCATGAAAATCCTGGGCTGTGATGCCCCGCCACCATTTCGAAGTTGAGAAGTTTGCGATGTAACTATCTCTACGTCACCAATATGGGGTTTGTTGATGG
>JAPZDX010000004.1:17198355-17214936 GCA_029783625.1 Naso annulatus | reverse complement strand
TGGCTACTTGTGAAAAGATCCGCTGGTAGATGTGGTCTCTCAACTCCAACTCCATTCTCACATCGGACTGTAAACAGGCGGACTGTAAAGAGGAGAGTGGCATGTGAAGAAGGAAGTCAGAAACGGAAATTTGCCTCCTCCAATGGTAAATAATGCGGTTTGCCTCCAGAGGCTGTATCGCTGTCTGCCGGAAGTCAGTGTGCGAATGCAGCCGATGGGTTCTGAGACTGACCTAACACAGGCATTGGTGGCTGGCGCAGCATTAGGACTGTGATTCATATATCCACTAATTCTCAGTTAGGAACAAAGAGTTGATGTGCTTCCAGCCACTTTGCAGAGGTTTTCTTTACTTTTTATGTGAAATTAACAAAATATTAATCGTGTCGGGGGCGTCCTGGTGACTCTGTTAATGGAGTGGGTGCCCATGTGTGGCGGCTGTGTCTTTGTGGCCCTGGGTTCAGTTCCGCCCTCTGGCCCTTTGCTGTGTGTTGTTCCCTTTCTCTACCCCATTTCCTGTCCAGTCCTTCAGCTGTCCTATCAACGGGGGCACAAAAGCCCAAAAAAATCTTTGGGAAAAAAGAAGTGTCTGGAGTGAGACTTTAAAGTCTCTTATAGACTGATTCACAACTCTGAATCAACAACAACCACACCAGTTTTCAGTGATTATAAAGGCAGGTAGCACCCTTTGTGGGTAAGAAATGTTTACTGCTATGTTTTACAGTTTTAATAAAAAGTATGGTGGTGAGTTAGTAAGTGTGCAGTAATGTGCAATATAGCTTTCTGTGCCATTTTAACGCAACAAAACTTGAACTGAGAGCAAGGGGTTAATTTGGTGACATTCATGTCCATAAATAGTTTTCTCTCACTCTGTCTGTTATAGACGCATGCTGGCCATGGGATGCACAATTTAATCTCTGGGATTACATAACTCGTGCACCACGGCACGTTAGGGATTACAGTATATTCCAGCACTGACACATGTCATGGGAGAGCATGTTTGACAGGACAGCTAGGACTGTAGGTACGATCACTGGAGACAAATCAAGGAGGGGATTTGTACGTGAGATTAGAGACGCAGCGGTGTTTATTTTGTTTTACAGTGTTTGGTTTAAATGCTTGAGTTTCAGAGCTTTCAATTGTCTGACGTCAATGTGCAGGAATTTGTCTTAGTAATGGACTGAAATATTGTCAGTGCATTCAGAGTTCATAATGACACATATGGTACAAGGACAAGGTGTCATACTGTAGTTGTGGTGGAAGATATGCCTTAGAGAGAAAAATATGTTCCATAAATGTTTTTGTTTACCATTTTCCCCGTGAACTGCTGAAGTGACGGGAGCTGTGTCTTTGTGAGGTCAATTAGTGCAGTTGGGTTGTTTTGTGTCAGGCCACTGAACTTTGATTGCACACCAAGGTTTCTGTAATTTACCATATCTTACTGTTCCAAATATCTGTCTGTGAATTTCAACAGACTCCACTCGCTGTGCGATAGTGTGCCGCATGTTTGATAGAGCTGCTTCACTCTGCTAGCTTTGCTAATTAAGTATAACAGGAATAAACACACTGTCTCGGTGCAGCAGTGGCATTCCCAACTGTTTATGCAAATATGAGCTACATGCTGCCTCGCTGAGGTGATTTTAGATACTGTGCTAAGACACGTACTGCAGATAAAACTTTTAGGATTAATGAAAAAAGATTGATGGAGATCAAGTCTGTCAAATTATGTTAATACAAACAAGTGCCAAATACACATGATCTTTATCATGTGCCAGTGTCTTCTTAATTTCTTAACGGTTGATTGTAAGCCACCATAACATGTGCATGCACAGCTGTTTGACTCAAGCTGACTCAAATTTTAGATGTCAAAGCTGCACACAAAAAAAACAAACAAACAAAAGGAAATTTAAGCAGTGTATACATCACAGGAGTGCAGGCCTAAATTGGACATTTTATAAATGGGCCACTGTATTGTGTAGTATAAGATGTAATTTTTTTAAAATATAAAGGGACATGATCAAAGGCTTACAAAAAGTATTCTGAGATGTCAGTGACATATGATAAATAAACTTAGAGTATGAATACTGTTTATGGATGAGCCGCAATAGCCTACTTGTTGTACTACTGTGTAAGCACATTAAAAAACTTTTGTCTCTGGCAGCAGAGACCAATATTACTGCTTCCTGTGATGTGACGGGATGTGATGTGATGTGATATAATGTAAGTTCAAGTGCACACCTTTGTTTGTTCCAGCAGTGACGCTCAAAACCAATGACAACAACAACAACAACAACACCAACACAGGTGGAGAATCACGGTTAAAAAAAACAACAACACATACATAACATCACAAAATAAAAACATGTAAACACAGGAGCACAGAAATCGTAGTTCTTAGTGAAAAAAGGAGAAAAAAAAACATGTTTTAAAGAAATGCTGACCTTCCTCACCTTTTTGATGAGCGCCAGAATGAAAAAAACGTTTGTTACGGCAGATGTTAAAAACACTTTCCCTTTTTCATAATGTGTTATTCAAACTCTTCTCTGTTCTGCCAATTGAGGCCTAAAATAAAAGGCGGACTAGCACATTCATTAGCAAGTCCATTAAATCCTTAATTATGTGATCCTGCAGCGGCGTCTGTGTTACAGTGAGCTTGCATTTTTGCTACAAGTTCATTTGCTTCTCTTTGACCTCCTCTCCCTCTATATCCATTTTCCTCCTCGGCTAATTAATAGTGTGAGTCATTCAAAGACCATATTAATTATCCATATCTGCTCTTTCAGATTTCTTGTAGGTTTGATGACTTGTGGTATTTTCAGTGATTATTTCTGAGCAGTTTCCGCCTTAACAAAGAGAGAGGATGCACACTTTATTTTGCAGGGCTGTGAAAATGTGATCTTTGGTCACGCTGGATCTGTACTAGCTACTTACTCACCTCCAGTGCACACTCCAGTACACGAAGTTGGATGTTTCTGTGATGTATTGCTTACTGCCATCACGCTGTAGTGCTGCTTGTATGCAGACAGGCTGTGTTCAGTTAAGCTGCTGGCTTTGTTTTATTTCCCTGCAGAATAGATGACTTCCCAGAATTCACCAATTGCTCACTGGGATTAAAGGATATGTAGTTTGGAATTAAAAAAAGGCTTTTGATTCTTGCAGACTCAACACAAATACATATTGTTCACACTTGTTCATTAACGCACAAACAACAGCACAACCCCTCACACATGGTTAACACTGCGTTCATGCTATATTTATTGACCTCCGTAATCTCTCAAAACCTAATGTTCTCTCTCCATGTGATTAGTCTGCATGGAAGATGAGGCGCTATATTCTACATTAAAATGCCATTAAGATGGTGATTAAAGTTTCACATTTTAATATAAGGCTTTTTTGACTTTCTAAAATACTTAGTTCTAAAGAACATTCTTTCCATGTGCCCTAAAACAAAAGAGGGACATTTGTCTGTCTTTGGAAAAAATAAAAAAGTTGCCATTAAACACTAACATTTCTTTCTTAATTTAATTTAATTTAATTTTGATATCATGTCCTGTCCTTTCCTATTCTCCTCCATCATTGTCCCATCCGATCCTGTCCTGTCAGTGGCCCTCATTTATCAAACAATCGTACAACAGAAAACGGGCGCACAATGGTGGCACAATTTGGGCGCAGTCATTTCTAAGTAAAGTTCTGCATTAATCAGTTTGAATGTGAGTGCAAGCTACGATCAAATCTCACGTCAAGTCTGAGGTCATGTGTGCAAGTTTCTGAGTCAGTGGGGACTTGAGCAGAACAGCAAAATCTGTCCAAGTCAGGAAATTGTTACTAAACCAAACCTTCAAACTTGTCATTTAAGCATAAGCAGACACGTATTCAGCACTTAAAAATATGTAGACCGAGATGGCAAAATATTCTATGTTTTGATTTGTTTGCAATCAAAACCTCTTGAAAGCAAATTCTTTTAAAGCAACAATATGTAACTTTGACCAAGACCCTCGGCTTTGAAAAACAAAACTAAAGATGCATGTTAATGTGTCGCATAAAACAGCAGTTTTATTCAAACCAGGTCATATTTTACGTAGAAAACGTCCTGCTCTGTCTGTCTGCAGCCTTTTACTTAGCGGAGCTGCCCTTAACAACTGCCCATGCTGCAGCTGCAGCTTCCATCTGCAGGCAGCCTACATGTTGCTTTCAGGAACCTTCATGACTCACAGAGCTGAGGCAGAGCAGTCGAAGGACATCGAGGGAAAACCAGAGGAAATTTTCTCTGTAAAATATGACCCACTCTCACTAAAATTGCTGTTTTGTGCGACGTATTGAGGTGCATCGTTAAGTTTCATGGGTTGTGGTAAAATTTCATGTTGTTGCTTTAAATAGCCTGCATCATTTATTGTTTTATTTTCAAAGTTATTATTTTTCTTCCTTTCTCTCGTACACTTTGCAACATGAACTGTCATTAACTATTTAAATAAATGGAAAGATCACAGATATAAATTTTAGGCTAATTGTTATTTTCTATTCATTTATTAGGGCCTATTTATTAGACTACAAATTATATTTAAACCTCAACTGGATCTGGACTGTCTACTGATATGGCATATTTGTGGTCTCTTAAAGCCACCTTTGTGACTTTTGAGCAATATTTTTTTTTATTTAACTCTACATTAGGTGGTGTCGGGTTACATCTCTGAGAAGACCCTCTTCTTTGCCGTTTTCTTCTTCTCCATGTCGTAAATTCAGTGGGCGAGGTCTTTGAACTGAGAATATTTAAGGGTGTAATATTTAAATGGCCATTGATTTCAGCCGCCGCATTTATCAACATCCGATCAATTTTACGCTGTGATTGTTGAGATACGGACCTGTCATAAATCATACGTGAACCCTTTCTTAAGATAATTTCTGTGCTTTGATCGGCACAGGTTTCTACTATTGGTTGATAAATGAGGGCCAGTGTGAGGGATCGATATATTGACAAGTGCAAACCAATGAAATAAGTCATGGAGAGAAAAACTGCTTTATTTAAACGTAAGCCAGAGCAGAATTTGTCCGAAAATGTCTGAAGCTTTGTGCATTGCTGTCTGCCCCAGTTACTTTTTTGACTCTATCATTGGGAAGTGCCAAAATCAGAAATTTTAATAAACTGTATTTTATTTATTTATTTATTTTTTTTGGTCTTATTGATCATACAGATATTGGACTCATGTTAGGAGCTTAGATCTCAGAGCCCAGCAACATTGCTAAAGGCAATCCGACGGACCAGTAAACAGGAGCAATAAGATGATTAGACAGGTTGTGAATAAAATCTCAGGTTCGTTTTGCTTGTTCAACTTTTATTTACGTTTCATCCCGTAGTTGTTTTCATTCACAAGTTTCCTCTGCTGTGGGAAATACCAGCGTTTTGGGTGCAATCACTGCTGGTTTCACTTCCAAGCAGAAGTCGTTTAGACAGTTTAGTTAAATTTTTGCTCGTTCACGAGTATCTTGTTAAACTCTTCGTTATAGTAACCTTGGATAGTTTCCAAATCACAACAATTAGTCTGGAGAATACAATGTTTTAAAAAGCCAATTAAACACTTGCCAGAGCTATAAAGATAAAACTCAAGAGATATAGTTTCCTTTTTGGTGTTGGAACAAAAACAGTCATTCGGTTCATGCTTTTCATGAGGACAGTCTCCATTTTATCCTATACTGTGAAGTAAACCGTTCTGAATATTGCAGATTGCACTTGGTTTAAGATTCTTATGTGACAGTTTGAATTTATGTTGCTTTATTTCACATGGAGCTTGGATACCTATTATACCTACAGAGTTAAGCGGGACGATAAAAGCCCATATGGCAGATGAATGCTCAGTCTTTTAAAATGATGACTTGGCTCCCAGTAAATCAAACACCCACCCTCTGCTGGTGCCAAATGGTCCGTCGCCTCTCATTGAGTCATTGTGTGCAGGCTTTAGTTTGCTGAAGCCAGTTTTCTCACAGCTTAATGCTTATATCTGCGTGACCACGGATGGAAACATAAAAAGGATGGGCATACATTTATATGTCTTGGTTCCAATGGTATGTAATATTAAAATGGTCATATTTTTGAAACAGTGTTTGAGTAAATTTTAAAAGGAAAAAAGTAATAAAGCTACTTAACATTATATACTTTGTGCACTTCCTTAAAATCAGAGATTGAAACAGGGACGCTATAGTGGATTTGGTGTGTCACAAATGTAAAAGTCAGTTACAGGCAAAAACACCTGAAACCTGCAGAGTAGAGCACATTTATTAGCTCAGTGTAAAGTTTGAATTAGCACACAAACTGCCATTTACAAGCTAAAAAGCTAACAAACAGCATAACAAGCCAGTCGCTAGTCTCATACATGCTGAAACACTTTAACAAAAAATCTACTCTAGTTCAATCTGCTTTTTAAACTGACATGTTTCAATTGTTACACTTGGTTCTTACGTGATTAGTGATAACAGGTGTGTCTTTTACACTTAAAAAAATGTCTGCCATAATTTGCAATACATATATATGTAGTACATAGAGATTTAAGGTGTACATTTGAGCCAGTGATTTGAGTCCAGCATTAGAACATCAGCTAGTTTTGTTCATTTTCAGAAAAGACTGCCAGCATGGCTTTCTAGAATATGTATTAAGTATATTACAGGATCTAATCGCTGACGGTCAGTAGCCTCTTTTTGAAATATTTTTTACTTTTAGGCTATACCTTTAAAAATATTCACATGGGGTTCACTCTGTTTTCTTTTGTGCTCAAAGTGCTATGAACGATTTCTTTAACTTCCTTCTTGTGGATTTGATTGGCAGATTTCGACATGAGTGGGCTGCATTCAGCCAACCACTGATCTTTTTTAAGGTTTCTTCTGTCCCCCACCATTCTTGTCACATCTGTCACTTGCAACCTCCCACGGGAAAAGGCTTTGTTTAGAACAGATATAGGAACTTTTTGAGGGAGTTACCCATATTGTTCAGAGAGTGCGGCTCGCTTGCACTGAAACTGCTGTTGCTGTTCCCACCTAAAACTGAGTGGCAACCAACGCTCAGTGTGGGTGTCGCTTTAACATTTTTATTTACATACAGTTTAGACATTTAGCTCACGTTACACGCTAAATGAGAGGGGAGGGAGGAGTTTGTGGACAGGACTCACAACCTTGTACTGTCTATTCCAGAGATGGTTCTGAATCCACAGACAATTTGGCACTGCACAAAAATACATTTAATTCTTAAAATATTTGCTATTGGTCAAATTGTTGCATTTAAAATTACTTAAATCAGTAATTAATGATCAGCATAACTAATAAATATTTTAGAAATGCTATAATTATTGAAACAAACTCAAGCCTTTTGTTAAGGAAAACTACTGAGTTTAGTTGTAGCCTACAATGAACGTCACCATAATCAATAGAAAACTGGTCTAAAATTGTTTTTTTTAGTTGATCAGAGGCCAGCTCCAGATTAAACCATGCCTCAGATTCCTGCTTCAGCCCATCCCTCTTGCCAAAATAAAAATGTCCTAGGACTCAAGTATTTTATCGACGAGTCTCGCTGCAGTCACAAATCACAGTCTAGGCGGTAAAATATGTGGCACCACAGCTTAACCGAGTCATCGTGTTTTTACAGGCCTTGTGCCGCTTATCAGCCCAAAACCTGTGTGTGTTCCCTGAAAGCATGCTAATCTCCCTGGATGATTACACTGACCCCAGGCCATTGATTACACACCGTCTAGGCTAGAATGTCATTGGAACACAGGCGGTGACCAAATTTTGCATCCTAGCTGTGCTCTCATTCCCTGCTTGTCAACCAGCCCCATTTATTCCCTCGCCTGCTCTCTGCTGTGTGGAAAATGGGCTTTGACTGTTGCTGTGGCTTCTCAAGGCAGAAATGGGCATGTTTTTAGTTGTGGTAAGTTGGAATGGGATACATTTCATTTTTACATTTTTTTTTTTCCCAGTGGGCATGCAAGAAGTGTTTTTTTTTTTTTTTTTTCTTGAGTGACAATGCATTTGTTAGAGAAAAGAGAGAGCTGTTGCTACGTTACCCTCTGCTGTTTAATTTCCCTTTTTTTCATGTTCATTTTATGGCTGTCACAACAGCTGTCGAGGGTTGAGCATTGTGGAGCTCCATCGTACAGTGCAGGGCAGCTCTAGTTTGACACTCCAGTCCTTTAATTTTTTTTCTCTGAGCGGGTCAGCAGAGGCCAAAGAGCTGGAAGCAATAAGAATAGAGGAGGAAAACGCTTTCAACCTGAATTCCAACTCTTAATCTCCTGTCTGTGCTCTCTGCTCACCCCTATGTGGGGAAACAAATACGGCAAATCTCTCATCTTCACATACGGAGAAAGACAGCTGGAGGCGCATGGCTTTGCCTCGCTCTGTCACTGTCCTGTTTGACCTTGCCGCCACAGAGATTTGTTAAATGAGTGGAAAAATCATCCATAACAGGGATAGCAGGGATTTTATGATTTAAGGTATTTACTTATGGGATTGTTATTGGGTGATACATTATTGTAGCTAAACATTAATGTTTCCTTTTTCTATAGTTATACTAAATATTGATAATGAAGATAAATATGAAAGTCTACTTGCTATTTCCTTAAAACGCACAAATTTAGGGCCCTGTATAAAATAATAAAGTTATTTTACTCTGAAATTTCTTCAAATTCTGTGTTCTCCCTTGTAATTCTTCAGAATCCTGTTAAACAATTTTAGCATTTTTGTCATCAAGGTAAAATGTCAACCACTCATTAAGAAAAAAAGAATTAAAAAATAAGAATAAGAATATTTGACTCAGTGCATGCAGCCATAAAGTCATCAGCTGCTTGCTTCTTGCTGTTGATGTGGTTGTACTTTTAAGTTTGGTAAAGTGTTGAGCTCTTGCTGTCTTTCTCAGAGGGCATCCTCAGCATGACTGCATGTCAGTCTGACACCAAAGCATTGCAGGGTAGCTGTTTTCTGTTCATTAGGCTTAGGCGCTGTTAAAAAAAAAAAAAAAAAAGTCTTATAACAGTAGGAAACGTCCTGATTTTTCTAAATTTCATCAACATTTTGGCAATTTCTGTAATATTCTGCTTTATAGTTAATTTCATTTTTATCAATTAAAATGATTTGATATTTAAATCAGAATAAAAGGCAATACAAAGTATTGTAGGCAAATTGTTGTTTTGGATAGCCTACATCTTGTTGTATAATCTTCTGCAATTTGCTTTTTGGTTCTCATTGTCAAGCTAAACACCTTGTTATTTTAACAACTTCAAGTAAAAGGCTTTCAGGAAAATCACCTTCCGTTCACTCCCCTTCCTAGCCAACTTTTTCTAATATATAAGTCATGGATAAAGCCAAAACTTCTCTAAAGGTGTACTGAGTATGGTGCTGCACCCTTATTTCTCACATCAGGACAGCTCAAGTACACATGCGAGGAATTTTTTGGTGATTTTCAACTCGAGTCAATACCATGATATCAATGCTCTTCCAGGTCAAGCTTTACCAGCTGACCCTGTCTGGCTGCAGCTGTCAGCAGCATATTGGGCTGTCAGACAGGAGACATCACAAGTCTCAGAAGCACAGATCAAAGACTCTGAACTTGGCTGCTCAGGGCTGTGAGCTGTCTCCTCTGCAGCTCCATTAAGCTCTCTGTCACACTATATAAGTTTGCAGATGACACAGTGTTGTTCAGACTGTAACAAGACAGGATTTTGATCCGCTTGTATTCTGGTACATCTACAGCAAGTTTATTTTTATAAACCGGAAATCACAAGATTTTCTCAGAGGATTTTACAATCTGTACAGAACATACAACACACTCTATCTTTAGACTCTTTATTCTTACAAAACCCTTGCCAGATTAACCTTTAAATGATACACCACCCAATATCTATCTTTGGCATTTCAAACAAAATAATGTTTATTTTAGTCTTTGACAGAAAACAGCAGGTTTTATATTTTAATCTTTTAGAGAGAACAGCAACTGTGATCAGTTTGAATTAATGTTGGATAAAAGGACTCTGACATTATATTCGTATATTTTAAATTCTTTGTGCTGTATATGTTAGAAGTCACACAGTAGCAACACAGTCCTGTGTCTTCACCACATCATTTTCTGTTGTCAGCTGTATGTCAGGTATTTGCTTTAGCAATATCTCAGTGTTGTTGATTGACCAAACTTTTTCAGGACAATCCTCTCTATGCACCTATTGTATCTATTTATATCTTCTGTTTACTTTTTAGAAACTCTAGTACCAGTACTGACATTCATACCTCTACCTGCACTGTGCTACCCTACAGTATTATTGCTGCATAACCTTATTAGACAGTATTAAAGCATTTCTTAAAATTTAAAGCATCTAGATCTGAAACAGTAATGCAGTTAGACAACTGACGGAGGATTTATTGTCAGCAATTTTTTTAAGTTCATTTTTTGTTCAAGTCATTTACAATGGAAAAATTTCCACCTTTGGCAAAAACATTTTGTCATTCCCAATGTCCAAATTGAGACATTTTTATACACTAGATGGTTAATTTAACATCAACAGTGAAATTTATTTTATTTGCACTGTATTAAGTCATGTCAACTTTCTGTTATATAGCACATTTAAAAACAAATTCTTTACAGAAACCACAGTCAATGTAACAGACAATAAAGGATCATGCATGAACCCAGAGTTAAGATAAAATCCCTCAGCAATGTGAGACTGTTCACCAAAAAGAAGGGCTCCTTTTCTCTGTTTTTCCTCATAAGATCCATTATGTTGAAAATGTGTTTAGGATTCCCCAGAAGCCAAGGAATAAAGGTGGGTCTAGCTGTGATTCAATGCTGCATGAGTGCACGAAGGAAAAAGCACCATCACCCTTAAGCTTCTGCCGGACCAGGATGACCAGAAGGGACTGGTCAGAGGGCCTGAGTGGTCTTGGTGGGGTGTAGGGAGTTAAAAAGTCAGATAGATAATGTAACATATTGTGTTGAGTAGCACTAGTTCACTTAGTGCTTTGCCTTTTCTAGCTGCAGTCTGTTTGTCCCTGCTGACTACCCGTAGCTCTGTTCAAAGAGGCATAAACAATGTGTCTCCTCGATAAGTCCGTGTCCAGTGTGCAGTACATGACATGGTGTCAGAAGTCTGTCAAGAACAGAAAAAAACAATGGCAACCTCGCAGTTTGAACACCCGAAGATCAACTGGGATGCTCCGGATTTGTACCAGGAGTTTGAAAGGTTCAGAAGTCATGTCACGTTCATCTTTGACGGTCCTCTCTCAGAGCTAACGGCTAAAAAGCAGGCCGGTTGGCTAGGCACGTGGATCGGCCAACAAGGTAGAGAAATCTACAAGACATTAAACTGGGCTGATGGTGAAAAAGAAGATCCGGTTAAAGTACTGGATAAGTTTGCCAGCTACATAAGGCCAAGGAAGAATAAGCAAATAGCCAGGCATCGCTTCAAACAAAGGAAACAAGGACCAACTGAAAGTTTTGATAACTTTGTGAAGGATTTGAGACTCATACTAATAAATTGTGAGTATGCTGACCCAGACGACATGTTGATTGATGCCATTATCACGGGAGTGAGAGAAAAACGGGTCCAAGAAAGACTGCTGGATAGAGGTGAGTATTTGACGCTGTCTAAAGCTTTAGAAGTCCCTCAGCAGTTTGAGATGTCTCAGAGACAGATGAAAATCGTCAGAGAGGATGATTCACAAAAATCTGTTGTGTCTGCTAAACCAAAATACTCTGCACAAAAAAGTAAGATACACAACAAAGGACAGAAAAAACCCTCATATCATAGACAGGCATCAGTCAGCCAAGCTAAAGACTGCCCAAGTTGTGGTAAAGACTCCAGCAACAAGTGGAATAAAAGGAAGTGTCCAGCTAAAGGATCAACATGTTCCTATTGCCACAAACCAAATCACTGGGTGGCTCTTTGTCGCAAGCGTGCAACAAGCTCAGTGAGTGTTGAGCTCAGTCAGGATCCACATGAGGATGAAATCCTGAACATAAATCTGACACAGGCTGATGAGGCAGCAGATGATAAATGGACAGCACACTTACAAATCCTGTCTCAGCAAGTGCAGTTCAGAATAGATACAGGAGCTAAGTGCAATACATTGACTCTGGACAGATATCAGCTACTTATGCACACCGGTGAGCTAAAGCGCTCCAACAGAGTCCTCTGCTCCTACTCCAACCACATTCTGAAGCCAGTTGCTTCAGTTGATCTAGTGGCCAAACATAAAACCTGTGAGATGAGCACAAAGTTCAAAATTGTGGACATTGTGCAGGAGAATGTGCTCAGTGGTGCCACAGCTGAGGCTTTAGGCCTGATTGCTCGTCTTGACTCACTGCAGACTACTGCTGAAAAAAACAAATTGAGCAGTAGTGATGTCACCACTCCAACACAGAGAGCACCAGCTGGACTAGATGAGTTTCCAGAACTGACACACACCACTGGGACTCTGCCAGGTGTATACAGGATCAAAATTGATCCAGACGCTAAAGGTGTAGTCCATCCTGTTCGTCGCCAACCAGTTGCACTCAAAGAAAAGATAGTGGACAAACTGCATGAGATGGAGAAAGATGCCCACATCACTAAAGTTGATCAGCCTACGGAGTGGGTGAGTTCTATGGTAGCCACAGTGCACAATGGCAAATAAGAATCTGCATCGATCCAAGCGACCTAAATAAAGTCATCAAGAGGGAGCACCACCCCATGCGCACAGTAGAGGATGTTGTCTCCACGATGCCTGGTGCTAAAGTTTTTCAGTCTTGGATGCCAAATCAGGATTTCTACAGACTGGATGAAGAGTCATCTTTCATTACGACCTTCAATACTCCGATCGGGAGGTACAGGTGGCTGAGACTGCCATTTGGACTGAAATGTGCACCGGAAATTTTCCAGTGCATCATGGATGAATTGCTCGAGGGCATTGCAGGAGCCATAAGCGTAATGGATGACATCCTCATAGCAGCCCCCACGATGGAGGAGCATGATGCTAACCTGCGCAGAGTTGTTGAGAGAGCAACAAGCTACAATCTGAAGTTTAACTTTAACAAATGTCACATCGGACAGTCAGTTGTGCCATATGTGGGACATCTAATAATGGCGCATGGACTGAAACCTGACCCGGCAAAAGTTGAAGCAGTATGCTGCATGTCACCGCCAACAGACAAAGATGGTGTCCACCGTTTCTTAGGCTTTGTCACTTACCTGTCAAAGTTCATACCAAACCTCAATGAAGAGGATGCTCCACTGTGTCAGCTCCTCAAGAGTGACATGGAGTTTATGTGGCAGCCAGCTTAGTGGCAGGCCTTCGACAAACTCAGGGAGTTGTGCACACACCCACCAGTGCTGAAGTTTTTTGATCCTGCAAAGCCTGTGGAGCTGTCCTGCTGCGGGACAGCCAGCCTGTTGCCTTCTCATCAAGATCACTAACGGATGCAGAAACGCGCTATGCGCAAATTGAGAAGGAGATGCTCTCCATTGTGCATGCCTGTGTCAAGTTTCACAACTACACATTTGGAATACACGTCATATTTGGAACACACGTCACAGTTTACAACGACCACAAGCCTCTCGAGGATATCTTTAAGAAATCACTGCTGTCCACCCCTATGCACATCCAGAGTATGCATCTGCGACTGCAATGGTATGACTTAACTGTCAAGACATTCAAAAGTTCTACCACGACCGCAAGAGCGCAGGCAAACCCCCTGTTGCCCTTCAGCCTGGAGATGAGGTCAGAATGCAACTGTATCCTGCCAACAACAAGTGGTCCCCCGGAGTTGTAGTTAAACAGCACAGTGCACAGTGCAATCCTATGTTGTGGACTGTGGAAACAAGGAGTACCGCCACAACAGTCAACACCTTCGCAAAAGCACTGCAGCTGCCAACCGCCCTCGCCACTGGGTTTGGAGTGAACCATGGACTGAGCGAGCAGGTCCACCTGAGAAGGAGCCACAACCTCCTGCTCCTAATGAACTACCTCACTCTCCACCCAGAGCACCTTTGAGCTTCACTCGAGCCCAGCCAGCTGGACAGATCACTACCAGCCTGGGCAGAGTTGTGAAGCCTCCAGATAGGCTGAATCTGTAATTGATTTATTTTTGATTAGTTAAGCTTACATTAAGTAAGTGAAGGTCAAGTGTGAAGTTTGATTACACAAGTTAAATGACTGTGTTACTGATTTCTAATTTCATCTGATTTGAAGAGATGCTAACACTTTAGACTGTATTGAGATTTGTTTACCTAAGTTGAGATTTCTTTCCCTTAAAACTTGAAATTACAGCTAAAGATTTAAGCAGTATTGAGTCAGTTCATGTTTACAATTTAAGTGCAATCTATAAAGATGTTTCTTTGCTGAGGAGGGGAGATGGAACATATTGTGTTGAGTAGCACTAGTTCACTTTGTGCTTTGCCTTTTCTAGCTGCAGTCTGTTTGTCCCTGTTGATTCCCCATAGCTCTGTTCAAAGAGGCATTAATAAACAGCGTGTCTCCTCGATAAGTCCGTGTCCAGTGTGCAGTACATTACAGATAAAATGGGGGCAAACCCTTTAAACCCTTTTAAATCAAAAATAAAAGTTAAAAATGAACTCTAGAATTGACAGGGAGCCAGTGGAGGAAGACAAGTATAAGGAAGATATGCTCACGCTTGTGGGAACCAGTTATAAACCTCGCAGCAGCATTCTGCACATGCTGCAGACGTGAAAGTGGGGACTGGCTCACCCTCATGTACGGCAAACTGTAATAATCAAAGCAGGAGGTGATAAAAGAATGGATTTCTCTCTCACGGTCCTTAAAAGATAAAAATTGTTTTATTCTAGCTCGGGCTCATAATTGGAAAAAGCTGCCTCTCATCACAGAATGTATTTGTTTATCAAATTTAAAAGCAGAGTCTAAGAGCACCCCAAGGTTTTTTACTTGCGGTTTTAAAGAGGAGGACAGCGGGTCAAGCTTCCCACACAAGGTTTTGATGAAGTCAGGATGGCCAAAGATAACCACCTCAGTCTTCCTTTCACTGAGCAACAGGAAGTTTTGGAACATCCAGTCTTTAATGTCTTTGAAACACTCAAGTAGAGGTTGCGGGCACTGAGGGGTATAGTGGGACATATATTTGTGTATCATCAGCAAAGGAATATAAAACGTCATATAAACTATACTTATTTTTACCCAGTATGTTCTAATCCCATAAATGTTTGTTTTATTTTTTTCATTCTTTAAAAAAAAAAAAAAGTTATTATGAACAATTTATATCCATGTGACCCAACTTGTCCAATTCACAAAATTCTCACAGGAAGTATTTTCCATTTTCTGCAGTGCTCCCAAATAGGGGATAATTAAGCTATATTGCCGTCAATCCAGAGTGAGAAGCTGATCATGAAAGCAACTGAGAAAATGAATTCACTGTCTCACCACCAAGTGTTCAGCCATAGCAAATTGCAAGGCTGTTGCTCCTCCACCCCACAAGCTCAAACTGAATTTCCCAGTTGGCTTTGTGCCCAGGAGTTACTTTGGATCCGACCTGCGCTATTAACCCATCGTGTTGCCTCCCTTGGTAATGACAGCCGGTGAAATGAGCCTATTTTGTTTTGGTTGTCAGAGATATTGATTTATTGTAGGTCTTGGCAATCGACTTGTCATCACAAGCCTTTGTCTTTGGTTTTAAAAAGAAGCCCAGTTGGCACAATAATGAACGGTCTGGACAGAGTTGATTTTTTTAATGGTTGCATCAGATTATCACTTCTTGTCCTGCAACCTGCAATGAACAAAGAGATCTAAGATTTGATTTTTGTCCTCTCGTTTTGAAAAAGCATTAATTTTCACTATTAAGCCCTCCTGAATGCTCTGCATTTGCTAAATTAATGTTTGACTGAGCAACAAAAAATTGGGCATTTATTTTAGTCTATTATCAGCCAAACAAAAGCCTGTCGCAAAGCTTTTTTACAGAAGCACTCACAAAGCATTTCTTTCATGACATTTGCTGTTGTCATTCTACATGGGCTTTGTGAATAAGCACCATGTGCTAACAGCACTGCCATTCAGGATGTGAAGTGAAAGCAAATGACCAACAGGAGGAAATTTAACATTGTATGCCGAATTATGGTCTGAAAAAGCAGCTTTTTTGAGGAGGTATGGTATTTTTGTGTTCTTGTGTGTCAGCAGGGAAGCTCACTGGCACACAGCTGTTCTTAATAACCGTCATTAGTGGCAACCAAATCACATGTGCAGTCATTCTAGAGTTGCAGCTTGCCCTCCATCCATTCTCTTCCTTATGATGCCTAAAATAGCTGTCAGTAGCTTAAGAGAGATTTTAGTACGTGAAGCAGCTGTTGTCATAGTTAAAGGTTTCCTGGGGACTACTTGATCTGTCAAAGCACTTTTGCTGTGATTGGGTCCCTGTTTTGTCTTTCTCCTGCCTAATTAAGGATGCACAGTGCTACCAATGGTGTCACACTGTTCCAGGGGTCTATAAATGACAGTCACATGTGCAAGCAACTACAGGAAAGAAGATGACTGCAAACTGGTAACCCTGGAAGATCAACCCTTGTGTGCTTTTTGTGACCTTGGTGTTGCTGAGGATGAACCTAATTTTGTATT
>JAPZDX010000004.1:17029836-17041942 GCA_029783625.1 Naso annulatus | reverse complement strand
ATTCTTTAGTAATGGAGTGGACTCAGCAAACAGTCATTCAGTTTTAGTATTTTCCACTCACCAACAGCGTAGCTGTTATTGGACCTTTAATAATCCACCAAATACCAACGTTGTCATTGTCATCCCAGCAACTGCAACAAAGCCAGAAGAAATTTAGCACTAAATCACTCAAAGAATTTCTGGTAGTACTACTGCTTAACACTCAGTGGTACCATGTTATGATAGCAGTGCAGTTATGAGAGTATATAAGCTGCTTTGTTGTAAAAACCTGTAATACATCATACCCTCTGTCATCATAGAAGAATCTGGTCAACACCCAAAGTACAAGAATCGTTGAAGGAAGACCTACAATGTAAAAACAGAGATTATCAGAGCACTGTGTGTGAGGCTGATTGATAAATTTGTGGCCTAAGGTAGAAGAAATTGAGTAATACAGTACAGTGTTGTTCTTTTTCTCACATGATGCTGATTGTAATTTTCAATTATCTAAAACTAAAAATAACTTCTAACTTTAAACTTCCTGCATAATAACCCAAGAGTTAAACTACCTGTGCATGTGACAGGAGCTGTAGAACTCAGCTCCTTCCACCTTCCCCTTGTTATCAGTCAAGTAAAATGAGTCTGAATGGCATTTGAGCCCCAACTCACGTTTAATGTAATTTTAATGAAAATGCTGTTCGACACATAAAACATTGTGCTTACGCAGTGTATCGAACCTATCTGTCTCCTGCTTGCATCTTCATGTCAAAAGAAGAAACAGACACGGGATTAAAGCAGGAGACATGAGAGGGAGCAAGATGATACAAACCGGAAAAAAGATAAGACACATCAGAGCCACTCTGGGTACTGAGTGAGCACCACACACACACACACACACACACACACACACACATAACCTGGGTTGCAACAACGCAGACAGGACAGTGATATTTAGGTCCAGATATTTCTTCAGAGCAAGTGCAGAGTTTCATGTTGTGCATTTGCATGTGTTTTGTTGGCTCTTTTTTTTGTTTTTTGTTTTTTGGATAGATTGGCTTGTGCAATCATTATCATAACCTCCTGTAGTTAAACCTATGCACAGTGTACATTTGGTATGATTTGTGTGTTTTGAAAGTATAACTCATGACAAAAGGACAGAGCTTCAAATACATTATGTTGCAAAAATTAACCATTTCAAGTCCAAGCTAAACGGAGTGATTGCCCTCCTTAATCACATCTCTTCATCACCAAGTAGCCTACACTACAACAGGTGTTGTCTAAACACAGCAAAAACAATAGCAGTGCTACAGAGCTCTGTGGGGCTGTTTTTGCTGTAGGAACAGCAGTGATTTGGAGAAATGATTAAATGCTTAAGTCAGCTTGCTAATATGTGCAATGCTAACACGCTGATGGTTTACTTTTAGAAGATGTTTAAGCTAATGTAAGCTAATATGGGTAACACCTTCTATGAAGCCTATCTCTATAACACATCATAACACATTATGAACACACTTATAATGCGTTTTAGATGGTTGTGGTTAGGGTAAACATAACCTAGCTTACAACTATGATTTTACAGCACTATAGGCGCATTGTAATGCATTATAAGTATGTTAACAATGCATTATAGATGCTTTAAGTAAAGTGTTACCCTAATATGCTTACCGTTTTTAACCTACTACCTTAGCATGTTGTCATGAAGCTATTAAGTCATAAACACAGAAATGCAAAAACCCAACCCAACCCAGAGAAGTGCTATGAATAATAATAATAATAATAATAATAATAATAATAATAATAATAATAATAATAAGCATCCATCCTGCAGCCACACTTGTCCACATCCTGCCTTAAGTATCCTCTATCTCCTTATTAAAAAATTGCTCCTGGGACAGACTTCCTGAGCATTACAAGGTCTCGCTGACTCTAACAGTAAACAGTCTGGCGTACAAAAAGTTCAGCATGACCTCCAGAAATCTGGCTTGCCTTTTCTAGATTCTGTTAGCTACTGTTCGATGACATCTCAGCTACTCGCTGCCCAGTTATACTGTAGGACTTTGATACCAGGATCGACATGATGTATTGTACATAGGTGTGGAGGTTTATTAGAAATGTGAGATTACAAGCTTTAAGAAGAAGAAAATATGCAAAAAACACAGCCAAAAAAAGACAATGTGATGGGAATAAGGAGACTATGGAAATCAGTTACTGAGCAACACAGGATAACACAGAGGGAGAGCACTTAAAACATCTTTAGAGAGCTCAGGGAAGCAAAAGATGAAGGAGAAAACAAAGGGAGCGTGAGGAAACAAAAGCAATGCCATCACAATCACTGCTCAGGCGCTGCTATTGTGTGAGTAAAATGTTGCCAAGATTTGGGACTGGATTACTAGCTGAAAATAGACTTCCAGCCCAAATGTTAACGTTTGCTGTTGTAACAAGAGATACACAAAACAATAAGAAAACATGAAAACTACAAGTCTGTGTGAGTCTAAAATGTTTCAACCCGAGCAAAAAATGTAGCATATCAAAATCTACCCTTAAACATACAGACAAGGGGAAAAACCAGAGAAACTGGAGAGAAATGACTGAAAGAGTTTGAGTTTTTGGTGTGTTTGAGTTCAGTCAGAGGCTGAACTGAACAAAAATATATGAAAACAGTCAAGCGCTCAAATTCCTGCTTGCATTAGCTTTACTTTCTGACTGAATACATCTTAAGAAAGATCATGTTCTCCACTCTACTTTCCAAATAAAGCTCACAGATAACAATACAACAATAATCCCCACTTTAATGCTTGGCCTTCCAGAAATGGTC
This sequence comes from Naso annulatus, assembly GCA_029783625.1. NCBI lineage: Eukaryota > Metazoa > Chordata > Actinopteri > Acanthuriformes > Acanthuridae > Naso > Naso annulatus. The sequence goes on along the minus strand of JAPZDX010000004.1, from coordinate 17,039,148 downwards.
TTACTGCTGAGTGATTATCATCTTTCCTATTAACTAAGTTTGTTTGGATGCAATGTTATTTCACTTAATTGTTAGTCTTTCATGGGCATGCCATCCTCACACGACCTCCTCAGTCATCTCATGGACAATTACAAGATAAACAACCTGACAGCTTCTCAAAACTGAAGTCAAAACATCTTGATCGCCACCTAGTGTCTGGCTGTAGTACAGGTCATAATTCCCAGTAAACCTCAAATAATTTTTTTAAAAGGTTTTCTGTTCTTTTAGGTAGTTCTTATCATGCTGGTGTATTTTTCTGATTAGTTTGGTTTAACATAGTTATATTAATGCAAAAAAAAAAAAAGGTGTAACGTCAGATTGACGGCAAACCCTAACAGCCAATCACTACTGCCCAAACTCTGGCTCAACCAGCACAAGAAGTCAATGCCTGTATCTGGAACATTTTGGGTATTTATACAGTGGAATTAAGTGAAGACCTGTCATTTATCTATTTTAACAACACTTAGTCATCCCCACTCACCCCATCCAATCAGGATGTACCACCAGAAGTATTTCCTCTGAGAAACAAAGGTCAGGGCCAGCAGGGTCTGCAGATACATGCCCTCCACCAGCAACCAGAAGTAATTGGCCAGGATGCTGAACTGGAAGAAAGCCACGGCCGACTTGCATGCTGTCTAGAGAAAACCCAACAAAGCAAGGTTATTTAAAACTGAACCACACAAGCTCGATATGGCTTTACACTGATCTTTGCTCAACCTGCGACGAGATGTTTTGTGAAAGTTGTGTATTTCCAAAATGTTAATTTTTCATGAGCTGAGAAAAACAGCCTTGTTTTCTCATTTGTGATGATGCATTTTGCAAAGGTTTTTGCTTTTAAATTGTGCATTTAGTTTAAGTTAAAGGAGAATTTATTTAAACCCATAAAGGAATTCCTAATCAGAAATTTGGGTTTTTTTCTGTGAACGGAAATTATAATCCTTTTGTCTTCACATTTCCCCACATGAGTATGCAGCACTGCAGTGACTGTAGCTCAGCTGTGAGCATATGATGGTTTTGTGTTGGTAGCTTATGACTTGAGATGCTGCAGAAAGGGTTTTAAAATGCATAGTTGCGACAGTGTGTCTGCAAACCAAATTAGATTTTTAACAATACTGAAATTCTTAGGGCAATTTTTTCCTCGAGTGAACACAGTAAACAGATTCCATTGTGCAAAGGTCCCAATCTTTTGCTGTAATTTAAAATTTCTCTGTGTAAGAAAAAACATTTTCATACATTTGAGACGTGAGTCAGATGAAATGTATTCTTCCTGTTTTGATATATCGTTTCTGTCAGGATGTCTGATCGTTTCAGGCAGGTTTAGACATTTTTGTTGTTGTAGTTCTGATTTCTATTCAGAAAATAAACTTTAAAAGCATCCTTCAAAGCTCAGGCCATTATTATTTATGGATTTCACATTAAAATACATTTGTTTGTAATGAAATGTTCTTCAACAATGCACAGTCATCTTTAATTGCTGCCCACATTTGAAAAAGATATCCTGATGGATTTGCCTGTTTGATTATTGATCGATTATATTATCACATCATTACTATAAAGCACATTTTGAAATACTATGTGTAACCAAACACTATTTTATAAACAATTTAACATTGTTTGATTTGGTAGGACAATAGCAGTGCAAAAGCAAACAGATATATACAGTATAAAACTTGCAAAAAATAAAGAAGAAGAAGAAGAAGAATTAAAAGCAAACTATAAATTGTAAAGATTATGTAAAGCAGTAATGCTAAAAGAAAGTAAGTTGAAAAAAGGTAGAAAACATATTTAATTATAACATTTAAACTGTAGTTGCTTACAGAATTGTCGACTAATCAAAGGTTTTGAGTCTCTCTTTTAAGTTTGCCACGTCTTCTACTCTTTCAGTCCTCTTTCCTGTCTCTGTCCGTTCTTAATTTAATCTCACAGCAGATGTGGGGATCTGCCTTATAATGGGAACAGCAGTGATTAATTAGTGTGCTCACCGTGGAAACGGAGCAGTGGTCCAGGGTCTCATCAGCAAACAGCACAGTGTCTTTAATAAAAACAGCGCTGGCTCGCAGGACGAAGGAGGAGAACAGGTTTATGTGGATGTAGTTTCGGGTGCAGCGGAACTTTCTGGAAGAGGCAAAAACAAAAAGGAAAGGTAAAGACTGAACTTTCAGTCCTCCTGCTGTGTTTCTATTTTGTGCAGGGTTTTTTTTTTGCAAATCACAACAGAGCCTCCTGCACAAATTCACCCTCATTTGCATTTGTTTTCAAACTTTTCAGTCCATTCAGTGTCTCCTGGAATCTCACGATGCCTTGCAAAACTATTTGCTTACGTCTCATAGTAAATGAACAGGGACAAACTGGACGCCTTGACTGATGTTCAGTGAGTCTTTATCATTGGCTGACTTTCCCTAGTTTATCAAGTAAAACCAAACATGACTGCCTATTTAATTTAACAGACGTGGAGTGACACGAGCATTCGATTTTATATATTTTATATATATTTATCACAAGTCACTGCTGAGATGTCAGATGTTGTTGTGAAAACAGGTCGAAGCAGTAAGATAAACATGAGCAGTCAGACAATCATATTGTAAATACATGGTCAGTTTGTCAATTAAGCTGCCATGCTAGAGGTAAAACTGAAAGAAGAGGAAAGTAAAACCAGGAAGTTGGACTGTAAGTTTGAATGAATACTGCAAAAAAATTGGTTTGTAATTTTCTTGTTTGGCTTTGTGACAAATCTGCAGGTTTATTTATAACTTATCTGATGGACAGCTCATGCTTGTCGGCGTGTTGATCTTATTTTACAATAATGTTTCAAAATCTTACTTAATTACATTACTATTGCAACAGACAGAAGCAATGGTCAGATCGATTGTAATTCTGTAATTGCCTTTACAAAATTCTGAGAAACACCGGAGTCTTTATCTTGCTATGCTCCACTTTATTTTTTGCATACTCTTTTACTTCAAAACTTTGTTGCTGGGTGCTTGTTTACTGAAAAAAATAGAAGAAGACAGGACTCCGCCATTAGCTGCACGTGCCGGCAGGAAAACAACAAAGACGATATTTCCTGAGTATTATAGACTTAAAGGCTTTTTTGGTATTTATGCAGCATGAACAACTCGCATGTTTCATATGTAAATCAGTAAGACTATCAGAAGAACAACTGCATCAATTTGCATGTGTAAGATGATCCACAATCCTCTTTAAATAACAAACGCTTTACCAAGACAACAGGACATTTGTTTCTGTGTCGGACATGTTACAGATATGTTGCTGTGTCTAAAATAGCTTTAGAGACTCTGCTCACCGACACACACTAAACACTTCAGTCTGGGCTCTACATAAATTCTGGGTGAGTGAGCATCCTCAGTGTCATCCTTTTTATTGCCCTCTGTGAGTGTGTGTATCTAGGACAGCGTGTGCTGTGCTGGTTTTACCTGAAGGCTGTAAACACCACTATGGCTGTAATGAGGGAGATGAGTGAGGTGGCATAGCCCACAGTGTAAACCTGTCTGAACATCGAGAGGTAACTTGTCTGGGGGAAGAGAATCAGAGAAAAAACGAGTGTGAGTAAACTGTGATGCTGTCCAATGTGTGAACAGGAAAAAAAAAAACTTGATGAGTGAAACGTCACCGAAAATTAAACCACAGATCTGATGGATAAATACAATTATAGGTTTATTTTCATGTTTGTAATCAATTTTTTTTTAAAACATTGGAAGTGGGAAATGTGAAAAAAATCAATAAATGTACATGAAAACATCAAAACTCATAGTTTGAAAAATCTTTTATTTGTGCTCCTTTAATTCATTTTGCAATATTATATTAAGCATCTCCATTTATACTCATTCTAGGAACATAAGTGGACACACACACACGCACACACACATACTCATACTGACTCCCTCAAACATACATAGCTTGACTAAGCTACTGATGCTTGCTGCAATGTTCCTGTGTACAGTGTTAGTGTAAGTGTGCAATATATTTACACAATACTGTACTTATTGCACACTCTATAAGTTGCACATTCATTCCACTTTAACTTTTTCAGTAGCACACCTGTAATCATCCCTTTTATGCCTTATTATAGTTAGATATTCTGTCTTTTTGTCTTGTCTTTTGGTCTGTATTTTTAATTTCATGAGCCAGTTGCAACATACTTTCATTCTGCTATTTCCCTGTGCAGTCTGCGGTCTGAATAACAATAAAGCTAATCAAAATATTAATAAATAAATGCAAACTCTCTTAGCAGTAAACTCACAACTGTCAGACCTCATTAAGCTTACCAAGCTTCTACCTGCGGCTCGCATAGCAGCTGGCCTATGGACATACTTTCTCAAAGACTCAAAACAGCTACGTTGTACATACACAAGATGGCAAACCTGGCCAAACCTGCACAGATCTACTTAAACTCACGATCGTTAGTGCTGTGTTATTTATTTTGGCCGTCCACATTGCAGGTAAATGCTTCAGTTAAAAGTTTTTGTGTGGGATCATTAAAAAATACATCCAGGCCTACTGCAAACTGTACTATAAAAATGCAACCTTTTCATATATGTGTGGGTTTTTACTAAATTTCAATATTTTAAAACTGTGAGTGACTAATTGAGGGATGAAAATCACCAATCTGGTGACACTGCTCACTCCTGTGCTAGCGTGAGATCGACTAAACAGAACAATAAAAATAGATTAATTTCTACTCAAAGGGCATCCCAGATGGAGAGACTAATTTGTGCGGAGCGCAGGTGCTTACAGTAAAAAAAAAAAAAAAAAAGATTCATATACAATATGTGAGCATAGGAAAATTGAAGAAAAGCTAAGAAAAATTCAACCCTTTAACTGAAAATTGCTGGAGTCTTGGGGTATAAGTGCCTCTCCTACAGGCTGTGTACTGTAGCTCCCACGAGAAAAAATAGTAAAGATCACTGCATTAAACAAACAAATAGGTATTAACTGAAAAGGAAGCAGCGAGGAAGGAAGCAGACACAATGTGAATCATCTTAACTGATTGGCACGATTACAACAACATGCACGTCTGCATACCTCTGATTCAGGCTCGCTGTCATCACTGAAAGCACAGGCCTCCTCGTAGGGTGGGTACATTTCTGACCAGCCGTCAACGGTGCAGTTCCTGTAAACAAACCCTGATGTAGGAGCAGACAGCAGAAATTCAAATGTGGTGTTAAGTGTCTGACAAATGCAAATATTTTCAAAATCTTTGTAGAAGCATAATCAATTTGTTCTCCTTTGCTTTCTTCTTTATTTACATAACATTTTTGGCCATTAGGGGGCAGTGGAAACGAGTTGTGAACTCAGCATGTATTATCACCTTTAATATCTTATACTTCAGCTGTTAAATGCTCCACTGTGTTTACCAGTTATTCTCTGTTTGTGCTTTGGTGCTCACCAAGTATTATTGCCGGAGATTCTGGAACTTTTTGGCTGTAAACTATTTAGGCTGTCGGACTATTTTTACAGAGGAATGCAGGAGGCTGAAAGTTTCTATGAAGATTCTTCGCACAAATCTTCACCCTGGCAGCGCAGAAGATCTAAACCATCAGCAGATGGGCACCCAAGATTAATGTCACCGGTTCAGTATCCGAACAAATGTGAAATATGATCACAGACCTTTCACCACTGATTCAAATCTGAACAAATCATCCTGCGGCTACAGCTGCCAGCGGTGGTCTAAAAAGCTCATCTTTTTGCTTCAAAGTGCCACACATTCAGTGTACAAAAATGAAAATTGAGTCATTATGCCGATGGAAGGTCCAGGTAAGTTTTTTAGTCCACAAACACTGCTGGGGTTTCACAGGAAAAAGTCATTTGCAGTATCTCCCAAATAATTGCAATGAATGGTGACTTGGATTCAAATGTGATGAAAAATACATAATGAAATCATCATCATAAAATGCCTTCATACTGCTCATCAGAGTAAGTAATCCAACTGTCCAAAAGTCTTGACATTGAAAAACATCACTAATGCTGTGTTTTGAACCTAACTGCTCACTATAGGCTGTAGCTCCTATTGGAGGTACAGCCACACCCTGAACTGTCTGAAGCTCGGGCAGGGGAGTGAGGTGAATCCAACAAGAGCTCACGGTATCTGCAGACGTATGTTTACCCGCTCCCCTTTGTCTGGTGCCAGCAACAGACGCCAGGGCACCAGACCTGCCCAGACTTGCCCTCCAATATACATAATGATATCTTGTCCTGCAGATGCATTAGCCGTATTTCAGGAGCTACAGGCTACAGTGAACAGTGAGACTAAAAATGTTGCATAAGTGCATTTTTATTATGAAAAAAAACAACAACCTGAGATTGCAGGACACTTGGATTACTTCAGACAAGTAGTATGGAATGTATTCATTGTTTTTTGTTTTTGTTTTTAACATTTAAAACCTGGTCGCTGTTCACTTCCATGTTTTGGAGGCCTTTTTCCTGTGAAACACCAGCAGTATTTTGTAGACTGCAAAACTTTACCGGACGCTCCATCGGCATTTGGGTGAATAGATAATGACTGAATTTTCTTTTTTAGATGAACTATCCCTTTAAATTTTGAATTAAAATTTGCTATGTGACGTCACAGTGGCATCTAACCATCAAAATCTAATCAATTAATCCTGTGACTGAAGCTGTCATTGGTGCAGAGGCGTGAAAATGTTTATCTTGTAGCTTCAAACTGCCTCGTATTCACTATCAATTTTTTTTTTCATCTTCTAGACGCATAAGAAATGAGATTGTGAAAGCCTGACTTATAAAATTCTGACTAAATGTCCAATGTGTATGCAAGTGCATCTCTCTTCACATGTATTAGCATTCATATTTGCTGACGCCACTAACCAAAATTGCCATTTCTCATATCTCTCAAATCTCTTATTTTACATTGCAGACAGCAGTTACACTGTTATGGAAAGTTGTCATTTCTGACATTTCCTCTCTTGGACCATTTTCCTCCGTTAGCGCTTTCAGTCTGAAAGCATCTGGCACATTCGTGTCCATGTTCAAGTCTACTGACATTTAGTCCTGGTTAACATCCACTTGGAAACAGCAGGTGTCATGAGATGCTTGTCAGCTAACTCGCTCCCTGCACTGCTGCGTCTGTGCGATTGTACATCTAAATGCCGCCACGAGCGCATTCAGGTGCTCTGGACTGTTTGAACAAAAGATGCACAGAAATGCAAACAGAAACTATTGCTGCCAATTGCACCTCTGAAAGCACTGTGGTCTGTTTGAAGGATGTGACATTCTGATGGTAATGAGCCACGATATTCATGAAGGTAAGGACATTATTCCGTAATGATCCCGACCTTATCTCCCTTAATGATGCGATCATAATGACAGTCCTATAATGACAAGAGAGTACAAACAGCCCTGCATTTATTTATTTACAATGTCTGTGTGTCTTTAGACTGGAAAACAAAGGTTCCCATATATTAAAAATTCACTAGTCGTCCTATAAACACTAATTTACAGATTAATAATTGAATAAAAGTGACTTATTATGCAACATTTATTAAATCAAACACTTCAATTATTTGTTGAATTAATAAATTAATGAGCAAATACCACATCAATGTAAATATTAAAGACTTTTGCTCTTATTCAACCTTCAGATCACGTCTCTCTTATCACTACTGTTTTTCTAGAAACACAAATCCTACAACAGCCTGAGAGGACATCACACTGTGCGCCATGAACCCTGCAAACATGATTTAACGTCACTACTTCTGGCAGAAACTTCTCAGAGCATAATATATATTCTTGCCAACAAACATACATGAATAATTCATTCACGTTTTCTTCATCAGAGCGACTCCAGTCCGCATTAGTGCTGCAGATTATACACTACAGATAAATATAGTTGGTAGTGAAGCGACAGCACAGCAGCAGATAATTGGACCTCCACATTACCGTCTGTATTTTAACTATTTTATGTCTCGAATTAAAGCAATTGAGTTATTCTGCTCTGCTTGTTAAATGTGAGATCGACATGGAAAACAACCTTGATTGCTGGAGAAATGCTGGAAGACTTCGGAGCAGGACAAGTTGACCACTTGGCCAACCTCAGCTCTCAGCCAGCATCCTATGTCGTCCCATTCTGTTTTACATCCTGCAAACACAGACAGGGAGACAAGCAGGGCCAGTCAATAAGTGTTAGAGCAGAATAATGAAAATCGTTTTCTGCCAAGGTGGAAAATTCAGTGTATCAATAAAAGCAAGACGGAGCAAAAGCACCAGATCTGTGGAAAGCGATGAGCAGACAGTAATATTACATTCATTCGAGGTTTGATCGGTGCTTTTTAACAGCATTTTAGATTCTCTTGTTGCATCCTCCTCTGACTGCAGAATTAGTATATATCTGAATGGATCGATTCCTGAAACATGAATATCAGTTGCATTATCTTTTAAAGAATTTATGTATTTATGGTCCAGAGTTGCACTGCATCAATAAAAGGTAATTACGACCAGTGTCAATGTCGACTTATTTGATTAAATCTGATATAACTCGTCTTTTCAGGCTGCACTAGTCCTCATCAACTCTTTGGCATGCTGTGCTTAATTTGTCCATCAGTTGTTTACTTGTTTGCCAAAGAAGGCGGCTTCTAATGACTATGACACATTAACTGGCTAAACAGTTCATGTGTAGCCAGAAGACCACAAAATGCTGCTAACAGCTGTTATTTACCGTGTGGATTTGCATGACATTTGGTAAGTTGTTTTGACATGTAGCAAAAAGTCAGTTTAATTCAATCTGAATATGAAAAAAGAAGAGTAAAGGAAGGTTAGAGTGTCATTTTGTCAAATTGTATCTGCAAGATTAATCATCACAATCACATCATGAAATATAACAGGTAAAAAAAAATTCCTCCACTGTACAACTTCATAGGTATTTCATATTCTTCATATATTCTTCATAAGGAAAATTAAGAATTTTATAAAACAATCAGGAGAAGAAAACAAGAGCAAGACAAACACCTAAAAAAATTAGCATGTATTTGTAGGCCCCTGTCTTAAAGACTGCAGTAAGACTTCATGGATCAAACAATCCATCATGTGGGTACTTAATTCTGTTGAGATTGAGTTCTAAAACTAATATCACAGCTGCGACACTCATCTCAATCTAATATCCTCTGAAGTACTCTTGATTTTGATCAGGCAGACGAACCTGTCTTCAAAGTATAACCAGTCGTCTTTGTGCCTTCAGGCTTTGTTCGGGGGAACTGGCCACATTTGGTTGTCTAGAAAGAATGAATATGGCGCTGTTGTTAT
>JAPZDX010000004.1:16935233-16946205 GCA_029783625.1 Naso annulatus | reverse complement strand
CACCAATAGTGATATATCTGCGATGGGCTAATATTGGCTGATAATATTAGAAAACCGTTACATCGGTCGGGCCCCACCATAAACTAATTGAGGCACAGAAACCTTGTGTTCAGGTAGAATTACTGTAGTACAGCATAGAGGTACTAGTTAGTGCATCCCCAGGGCATTGAGGGCAGTTGTTGGACAATTACAAGGGGCCCAAAAGCATTTTCTTTACTCTGCGGCCCCTTAAAGTTCATTTGTTTTAATATCAAGAAGAACAGATGATCCCACCAGCAGAGGCGATAAATCTTAGCCCTCTTAGTTGATACTATGGACGGCAGCGGTGATCTAAAAATAAGATGTTTAATTTGCTGAGCCTTATAAACCTTTAACATCTGTACTCTACAAAAAAACCCACAATTAAAGAAACACGTCAGGAAAAAAACAAACTTGACCACACTCCAGATATTTACTCTTTTAAATTATATCTGCCCTCCACAGTTTCTTTAAATCATTTGGCTGGGTCATTTCATTAAAAGAGAGAGAGACCAGTAAGTTTTTATAGAAGCTTGTACTTGGGAGGTGTCGTTTATTTCCAGACACTTGCTTCTGGAAACAACTAACATAACAAAGCCAATGAGATTATTGGATGATGAGAAATTGTAATTGACCTGTCACGGTTTGATGCAGCACCCGAATGTATGCAGAGCTGTGATGCAATTTAGACTAGGAAACAGCTTGGCAAAGCAATTAAGAATTTGTAACCGTTCTATAAATTCTGCAGTTCGATTTTCAGGCTAATTGAAAAGTAATGTATGACACAATGGCCTGACATAGGACTGTACAGTAGTTGTAGACACAGGCAATATTTGCAAACAAGATTTCACTGAAAGGAATGTTATTTGTTTGTGTACACTGTGGAGCAGGAACAACAAACTGTAATTTACTGCTTTATTAATTTTACACAAGAAAGACTGTTTGGCCTTTAATAGAGGCAGCCTTTCTTGTTATTTCAGAATGTAAAGTCATCATTTATCTTTGTCATAGTGATCTTTAGTGTATGAATATAACATTATGTGTCATTTCATATAGGATTATATGCAGCACATCTTCCTACTGTTATCTGTCATTATCTACCACTTTAACCATGAGGGACCTTTGAGTGAAACCAAAAATTACATTGTCTTCTTTTTATCAGTTTATGGGCAGTGTTGAAGCCTTTCATGGCATTTACTTTACGACATATTTAAGACTCCCAAGCTGCTGCTGCTGCTGCATGAAGTGTATTATTGCAAGTTTACTGCCCTAATTTCTCCCTGAAAGCTTCTTTATGCAAGATTTGGGATTAAGTGTAAACTTCGGGGGTTATGAAAACCTTTAAAATCTTGTTTTATCAGAATACTTCACTCTTGCTGTATTTCATTTTCTAATATGAGACGAAAGTAGATCTGAAAGCTGGTTTGATTCGATCCTAAATATGGAATAATTAGAAATGGACAAGGTTAGACAAATAGTTTGTACGATACACTTGTTTGTTTGGTTGCTGTGAGTTAGATGAGAAGATTGATAAAATCTGATGAAGAGTAGTCACGCTTTGCCAGACTTTTCTGCACACTACACTGAGCCAGCGCTGGAGAAAGGTCTGGCTCAACCTGTCAGCATTCTGGAATAGGGAAAAATGCCCTGGCTTGTTTGTATTTCTTTAACCCAATCACAATCGTTTTGGGCGGTGCTAAGCTCAGGATGCAGCAACAGGGCCCTTGCAAAATAGTCACGTAGTAATAGCAGAGAGGGAGGAAAATGATGACTGAAACAGTCGGCCAATTTCCTGTGACAAGGACTAGATGAAGAGCAAAAGTGGACATTTGAGCCCTGCAGTGTGAAAACTGTTTATTTGTTTAGCTCATGGTTTGTTTTTCTTTGGTTCAGCACCTGCTATCTTTGGTTTGGCTTAGCTTGCATACTTGTGCTTGTTATTTCAAGATCAATAATCACCCTTGTGTCCGTTTGGTAAATATGAAGCTATTGGTTTAGCTTAGCATAAGAACTGGAAATGAGGAGAAACAGTTAGCCCTGCTCTCCAAAGGTGCCAAAATCCCCCCAAAAGCAACTTTAGAGCTCGCTGTAAGTGTGATTGCTTGAGCTGTGCAAACATATAAAATGCCAAATCAGGGCTTAATCTGCCAGACTGTTTCCTGGCCTTCCTTGAGTATACTAGCTTTTACACTTTTGTTAACGTGTTTTAAACAAATTCAAAGCTCATCACGAAGTGAGTTTTAGAGGTGTTGGTAGTTGGATTTTGGTACTTATTAACAGACCAAGGCTTGCTGGTTTTCTTTTCCAGTCTTTATGATTCCTAAGTTAGCCGGCTGTTGGCTGCAGGCTTAAACCTATTACATAGTCATGAGAGTTGTTTTACATCTTCTCAATCTTCCTCTCTGCAAAGAAGCCAAAAATGTAAAACTATTTCTGTATATGGGGTTTCATATGGGGACAGAAAAAATAAAAGGGAACTGCTACGAATCAAACTCACAAATCATATTGCCTTGCTGATAATGTACACTGCACATCTTGTAAAATACTTCAAATTAAAACATCTTCTCATATCCATTATAATGATTTTACTTTGTATTTCCTCTTAACTTCTGTCTTTCTACTTTATTTGAGCAATTTGCTGTTTGCAAACACTTCGGCTTCTCTCTGAGAGGATGCCATCCTGATTTCCCCGCAGAGCTCCTCTGCTGACAGTTTAGGGTTCGTGCTCGCCGCAAAACAATAAAAGAGGTAGAAAGAAGAAGAGATACATACCTTTGCTTTGTAGCTTTATGTTTACACTATTTGGAGGGTGACAGGAAGGCCAGAGAAGAGAAAATAAAAGACTGCAGAAGTTAAGCTGAACGTAATTCTCACGGTGAAAAAGCATTTTAGTCCACAGCTACACTGGAACCACACAGGAACAACAGGAAAAGGTCTATGTGGATTTTGTGACAGGAAACAGAGAATCTAAAATAATGTCGATATTCCATTAAAACACTGAAATTCTTCAGTGTGCAGGTAAAAACTAATATTTTATGAAGTTCTATTCATCGACCAGAGTTGGACTTCTTCAGTAATCTGAGAGAGAAAACACACTCACAGTAACACACAAAGACACAACAAGCAGCCGACAACACCATCAAATCTTGAACCATCAGATTTATTGATTGTATAGAAAAAGTAGGTTTGATATGACATAATGCATTCTATATAAGATATAACATTTTCAACATTCAATGTACAAAAAACCATAGCTAGAGATACAGTAAATGTTTAAAAACGCCCAGCGGGCCCAAAAGTCCCGTCTGCTCTCCGCAGCAGACGAGCAAAAGACGTATTTAAAAAACGTTTCGAATACTTCACCATTCGAGGTTCGCTCGACACCTGGAACGACTTCAAAAGTCCGATAAGAAACATCAGCGCTCCTCACGAATGGTTGTTTCAATGCTCAAGTACAGGAAACGTTTCAAATACCAGTTTTGCTGAAGTTTCTGTTGCTGATCTTTACATCTATTACTGTTTGTACACACTGGGGCCGTGCCTCTCCTGCTATATCCATCATTTGTTTCCAATAACTGTCACTCGTCAGCTTGTACTTGCGCTTGTGTAGCTGATAATCTCATAAAGGGACGCCTGGAGTCTTGCAGAAGCAGGAATTACACAGGGGCACTCCACAGATTGAATGCATAAATTTAGTTTACCTGTTACAAGAAATACAACTTAACTTCCAAAAACAGCTTCATATCTTTTCTTTGCTTGGACTTAAAATAAAGTCAAAGATCAAGCCTGCTTTATGAACTGGAGGTGTGGGAATTGAAAGTCGGGATTTAGCTTCTCTTCAAATTTTCCTGAAGAAGTTGGCCCTTTCCTGAAAACTGACCCAGAAATCAAAATCGATTTTATTTGAGCTGCACAGTGTATAACTTTAAAATCAGTCTTCTCAACAGCGTCACTGTAATGTATGCAAACTTTTAGCACAAAAGCACAAAAAAAAAAAAAAAAAAAAAAAAGAATTAAGCCCTGGGATTGGACGTTTCCTACCAAAATGCACCTGGAAATCTCATTCAATCTGTCCTCCAGCCTTTGTTATGCACAGACTTTATCTTTTACTTTCAGTTGAAGAATCCAATATTTTCAAATGCAGTTTCAAATCTTTTGGACTGCTGCTTTAACCAGATGAGTTCTCCTTCTACTGTTTCATCCAAAGTAAAAGTGCTTCAGCTGTGAGTAAAGCAACATTGTCAATGGTATAAATGAACAAGACTTTTTCTTCCCCAACCAGAAAGGCCAAAAATAGCTCCTTCCACCTTTGCAACGTATGAAAAACACTATCCAGGTGGGAACTAAAAGTCAGACATCTCACTGCTGCTTCTTTTCGGTTTCAGCTTGAGTTAATTTCATCTTAATCTGTCTCTCTCTAGTTACCTTATCTCATGAAAGTAAAGCGCTAAATTGATGGAGTGCCCCTTTATGCTGTAAGAATGGGTGAAATCAAAGCAACAGCTGTCATTTTATCTGCTGTGTGCCGTGATAAGCATTTCAAATTAACAGGTGAGTTAGAGGTAAATGATGAAGGAATCTATTTGGATGGAAAAAACAAAATGTGACTGCGTCACTAACTTAACTGAATCCGACATGTGACTTCAAAAAAATGACTTTCAAGCAGAACATGAGGCATCTGGATAGAAATAAAAATCTGTAATATTGCACAGGGTGACTGTAAACAGTATAGAGAAGGGATTGTATGGACCTCCCCACATGTAGAGTCCTGCCTTCTCACATCTCAAAATACAGAAAAGAGACAAGGTGAATAAGAGAAGGATAGTCAGATTAAGTTGGGGAGAAAAGAAAAGGGACTGAGGGATTCACAGAGAGAGCGAAAAAAAATGAGGATACAGTAAGCGGCACACACTTAGAGACACAAATGGAGGGCTTGTCGATATCTATTGAAAGAAGAAGCACTCTTGTGAGACACAGCTGCGCCTGAAGTGGGCCACCACAAAGCACAACAGAGTTTCATTGACACACACAGCCTGAACGGGCAAAGTAAGAAAGAAAAAGGCAACGAAGGATGAGATAATGCAAAGAAAGGAGGGATAACAGTGTGAATGTGTGTGTGTGTGTGTGTGTGAGTGTATGTGTGTGTGGCAGGGAGGAGGAATTATACCCTCCAACAGGCTTTAGGCAAAGACAATGGAGACCAAAACAGATGGGGACATTTTTTGCCAAGGCTGACCAAAGAGGAAGCCAACAATATACAACTTCCCCCCAAATAAAAGCCTCATACTGTTCCAAATTATACAAAATTCAAACGGTCACATACAAATTGGCTTAAATTGTCTGTTTAAACTGTTGAAAAGTCATGACAAATACGCATTCACTTTTGCACTAGCCATCTTAATAAAATATACTTTGCTCCATTGATTTCAAACCCCAAAATAACCTCTGAATAAATAAAGAAAAAACCTCACCTGCCCCTTGGTACAGATCTCTTCTGAAGGCATCAGTTTGGTGTTTAGGCGTCAGTACAGAAACAGCATCAACAACAGAGACAAGGAACCTCAAAACAAAAGAAGCGCGATGCATAAAACAGTCCAAAGCTGTAACACACTGATGAGGGACGTTGTGATCAGAGATTTTGTTTCATTTTCATGGAAAAAGTTATGAAACTCCCATGAGATGGAAAAAGTTTCAAATTAAAACAATTAAATAAAGCAATTCAGACTGATTCATTTATGAGATGGGTTCCAGCGGAGGACTGACAGCTGATAATGATAAAATCTCAAGCGGCGATAGAGATGTCAGTCAAACCGCTGGAATGATTACTCCTCCTTACTGCCTTAAAATTCACAATTTCCACCAACCGAGAACTATCACCTTGTAATTTCCTCTACCCAGATATGATGGTCGTTGTCTCAAAGACTGAAAGATAAAGATAGCAGAGAGAGAACTGGCAATATGAGCAGATTCATTTGAGTTTTACTGAATTGCGATACACAAAAAAAAAATGGACTTCCAATTACACTGTGAGCTAAAAAAAAAAAAAAAAAAGACCTTCAAAAATCAAAAGTACTTCCCAACTAGTCTCATCTGTAGAGCAACTGTAACAGATACAAGAGCTTTTGTATTCACAACACATTTTTCTATAAAACATGAGTCCTGACTCTAACCTGACAGCTCAGTCATTCTGATAATTAACCCTTTGTGCCAAATACACTTTTAGAAATGCAGTTAATGTCCATTTTTCAAATTCAAAAAATCAATTTTCTGCTTAATCGAATCTGTACTTTGAGGATTATTTATATACCTCAAGCTGTTAGCATACTGTTGAGACAAAAACACATCCTTAAAGCACAGATGACCAAAATAAAAACTTTTCTTTGAGTGGAGTGAAATAACAGTTTCCAGGTATCTGATCTCCAATATGAGCCACACAAAGTTAATCATGACCGAGCTGTCAGTTTTAATCTGTCTTGTTGTCTTCAGTTCCTCGATTTGATTCTACAATTAATTCTCAAGGTTTTTGCACCACACAGAAACCTTTTCATATTTTTCAAGATGTTAACTCTTGTTGAAAAACGTTTCCATCACTCCAGTAAGTCCGTTTCTGTTTCCAAGGTTTTAGTTTGTATATAAAAAGAGAACAAAAAGAGAGTTCTCAGGAGTCCATTGCTGCTGACGAACATGTTTAATCAGCGTGTCCCAGCATTGTTTTCAGTCGTCTGCGGTAGATGCAGGCACAATACACATTCAATAGTTGATACCGGAGGATTTGATTGAGTAATTCGATCCAAACAGGCGACTCCCTGAACAAACATGTCAATATTAAATCGTCTATTAGCATCATTTGTCAAGAGGACAAAGAGTGTTTTCTTTGATATGCAGTCCATTCAGTTCAGTCCCATGGAGCGTCACTGCATGTCACCGTGTGAAGTTCATGTTACAGTTCGCTTCTAAGGGAAATCTCCATTTCCTTGACCATCACTTTGAATGCCTGGAAACATTTTTGTTGTTATTTTCCTGATATTTTGTTTCCAAATCAGCAGGTGTTTCTCTCGCCATTGTCTCCATGTAAAAAGCCCAATTTTCCACTGTGTTTGTATGACCGTTGTGAAATATTCCACTCGATTCTGTTCAGTCTGAAATCAAATTTCCCAACAATAGTTCCTGGCAATCCTCTGTCGATATGCTGTTAGATGCCATCCAGTTTACTAACAATTTTTAATGGACAGACTTCAAGTTTCAGCCTCAAAAGTCAATGCCAACCTTTCGGTCAGCCACCGATATTTGAGCTTTTGGTCCGCGCTCTTTAATTCTGAAGTCACTGGTTGGTAAAGGTAGGAGGTGTGCAGCCACTGGCCGCTTGAAAAATTTGTAGGAGAAAAGAGCCTGAGTCCTGATTACAGAAATGGCTGAAATTTAAAAAAAAACACAAACTGAGCGAGGGGTAAAGAGGGAGAAAGACACCATGATGTGCTTGTGACTTTTCCTTCTTTTCCTCCCACATCCGTCCAGATGTTTGGGATATGTGTTCCCTTTATTTCCCCCATAAGCACTCTTCTTCTTCTTGTCTTTTTCCCTCCAGTCACAATATGAGCCAACCCCCTCACTCCTTCCTCTCTCTCTAGCCTTTGAAGGGCCGGGGCGGTGGTTTTCCGATCTCCACAGAGATATTTGTGTACAGAGGGTACCGCTTGACCTGAACCAGTCTGTAGGTCAGAGAGCTGATGCCGTCCTTCTTCATCGTGTTCTTTGTGTTCTGTATTTTATTAAATCTGAAACATGTGAAAGACAAAGAAAGAGAGAGGAGGGAGGGGGAAAGGGAAATAAGGAGACAATGAAGAAAATTTAATTAAAAACAATGCAGCCAGAGCTTCAAAGTAAAATCTTGATTTTTACATGGAATTCTTTTTATGAGTGCATGTTTGTGGGAGTCAATGTGGCTTTATAAGTGTGTTTTATTGCTTGGAAACCGGGAGGTCTGAGTTATTGTGCAAGCAAATTATGCTTCAGGAAACGAAGGCAATGACTGCAGACATGTTTTTTGTTAGATGGTATTATATAAAAGAGACTCGCTTCTCTTACGACAGAATGTTAAAGTGCAAGAAGTCCAAAAAAGAAAATGAGTACGGAGAAAAAAGGTTTCTCACTTGAAGGTAAAATGCAGACAAAGCCAAGATGTTCTTGTTACTCCTCAGAGTCTTTTTGTGCCCCATAAATATTTAGAAATATGGTTAAAGTCCACTTTTGTTATGAGATATTCCTTTTTTTCCTGCTTCATCAGACTGACTGTGGACACAGTTTAGTTGGATTATCTTATGTGAAACTAAGATTCATTTCTCTTAGGACACAATGTTAGCATGCAAGAAGGCAAAAAAGAAGTAAATATGGAGAAAATATTTTTTATCACTGTAAAGTAAAAACAAAAAACAAAAAACAACAAACACACAAAAAAGCCCTCATTGGCAAATATTTGACAAAAGGAGGATCCCAGCGGCTATAACGTCATCAAATAGAGCAGTGCTTCTTTTGCCCTCTGACCCTTTTAAACAGAACACTGAATTTATAGTGCACATTTTTGTCTTTTGTTGCTTCTTATGACTATCAGTTCAGCTGAAAATATACAGAAAGGAGTCCAAACCCACAGGCCGAGAACAAAAGAAATTTACAGTCTTAGATCCCAAGGAACAAATGCGTACAGGCGACTCTTGCAGGAAACAAGCAACACATTACAAAACTTGGGAATGCATCAACGCAGAACGCAATCAGGACGTCAAAATAATGTAAATAGATATGGGAGGTGATAAAAGAGGATAAAAGCAGTGCTCAAAGATGGAGAGAGTCATCAGATAATGATAAAAAACAATTCACAACCTGCATTTAAACCTTCATTTCTAACCTGAAAGCCCAGAGAAGAAGCTGTTTTGTTGGACAGTTTCCTTCACTGTGTGGATATTGACCAACAGGTGGTGCTATTGCATTGCACTGTGACTCGGTGAACAGTATCACAGTACACATATCACATCCGCCCTCAGTTTGTTTGAATTATACTGGAATCTGCTTCCCCATTGGCTCTGATTCAACGGTTACATGAGAATCTGCTACATTAGAATCTCTGAGTCTTCATTAAAGATCGGAAAATAATTCACACACTATGTCTGACAGTTCAGTTCAGTTTGTGATGCTACCTCTGGCATTAAAACAGACTCATAACACACACTCTCCTGTTACCCTCGTAGTTGTATCAGTTTTTGCAGCCAGTGAGGATGAAAATGAAGCCACGGTTTGGGAGTGTCTAACAGCTTGTTTATAACGCTTGTCTTAAAAATCTTTTTGTCTGTGAACGGAGGAAGAGCTGATGTGTGCAAACTCAGTGTTTTCAGAAGACGGCGGTGACTGACTCCAACAAAAGACGTTTTCTTAATGATACGCCTGGATGTGCGACCGGAGTTGACACTTCAGTCGGACACGGACCACTGAGTGTACAGAGTCTTGTCAAGACCGACTAGTGAGGATCTCTCTCCTCTCTCCGCATCGCTCTCTCCTTCCGTCTCTCTCAAATCAAATCGAAAAACAGCTTTATTGGCACAGATAGAAGCAGAGAAAATGTTGTCAACCATCTTCCCACTGAAAAATATAACACAATATGATATAAATAGAATTACGTGTTCTCTGACTTTTACCAGGGATTGGCGCCTCTATCTAAGAGAAAGGGAAATTAGTTTAAGAGATAAAGTGCATGGAGAGAGGAAGACAAGGAGTTTGAAGTGAGAGGAGGGGAGAAAAATGGAGTATGGACAATCAGAGAGATAAATATATATCTGAGAAAGAGAGCGACAGATGGAGCGAGCAAGATACACTGATATTAAAAATTAAGTGAATGAGAACAGGAGGAAAAAGGGGAAATCTTTGAATGAATCTACCAGAGATTAAAAGCAATAAACTAATCCCTTGCCTGCATACATGCAGAGAAAATCAGATGCATGTACAACTGAATCCATAGACCGAACTGTCGAAACTATTAGTCCCATTCATTGTACATTTATTTCAGACAGTTAGAGGGCGAGACAAAGACAGTCCTCCTTACATATTCATTAGCCTGATTTCCAGGCTGAGCCCTAACTGGGCTAAGTAAAGCTCTATTTTAATTCCACTGAGGGTCTCACAGGAAAACATTTCTGCTTTAGGATCTCAACAATAGCTTGTCGTGCTCAGTTCGGAGGGGTATTTTGTTTTGGTGTCATGTAATCCCAGCTGGCCCACTTGACCCTGTTGTAGAGAAATGTCTCGAAGGAACAGTTTAACATTTTCACTTTAAGAAGATTGATCCTCCTGTATGCTAAATATGATGCGACTTTGGGCAGCTGCTAGCTTAGCACAAAACAGTGGAAACGGGGAAACAGCTGCTCTGACTCTGAAAATCTGCAAACCAGAACGTCCTTTTGGTAGCCTTGCTAGCTTGTCTACTTGCACTGCTTGAAGTGGGAAAACAGTGAAGAATGGCATAACACTGTCCTTGGAAAAAAAAGTCTTTAAAAATGGCTTGAAGCTTGTTGATCTGTGGCATGTTCCTGCTTTCTGTCACTTTTTTTAGTTTTGAAAAAACTGAATTGAAGACGCAGCTCAATGCCACTGTGATGAAAAGACAACAAACATACATCTTCAAAGTAAATTTCAACTAAAATGGGTCCGTGTGGCCCCTTTTTTTTTAACATTACAGCAATACTGTCTAACCCTCAGTCATTGTGTTATATTAGATTACATTGTAACTGCTTGCACACCAATGTGATCAACTAGGTAACATGCTAGCAGATTAGCTTGCCAGTAGTGTTACTACCGTATCCATACAGGTCGCAGCAGTCTGTCAAGAGGGAAGTACTGTTTTTAAAGTTGACTATTTCTTGACTGGAACCAACAAAGGTCAAAAAAAAAGGAAAAGAAAAGAAAAAGATGG
>JAPZDX010000004.1:16906252-16919923 GCA_029783625.1 Naso annulatus | reverse complement strand
TCAAGTGTCAGGTCACAATAGAAACCCAAACTGGGAGGACACAGGGATAAAGCTGACATGTCCAGCACTGTTACACACACACACACACACACATCAGACTGCCTCAGCATCTCTGTGCTGCTCTGCTCAACACTGAAACCACACAGAAACGTTTACAAACGGCCATGATTGATTTCAGACTCTGTGTTTCCACGGCCGGTTAGCTCCCACCTAAAATAAATGGTAATGATGATAATCGTGACATTTTAAAATGAAATATTTACATCATGCTAAAAGTACACATATAATATTCTGTAAATTATAAAGCACCTCTTAAACCACTTCTGTTCCTTTCCCTTTCTATCACTTAGTCAACGCAGGTGGTGATAATGCACCCTAATGTTTACTCCTGCCATAAAACAGCAACATTAATTAGGTGTAATTGTCCTTTTGGTAAGCTTTTGTGCAGTCATGTTATAGGCTCTCTCTCTGCCTCCTTACACTCGTATTTTGAATGTAATTAATTTGCCGAAAAAGAAACAAAACAAACAAGAAAAGGGTAAAGATGAATTTGATGAATTTGAACTGATTTTCTATAGATAATGTGATGAAATTGTTTTTGTAAATTCGTGCAACATTAAGTGGTGGTCAGTCAGCTCTGGTTTACTTCCAGGGTCACACACTATGTGGTGATATGGCCACACCCTCTAATATTGGTCATCCTGTACTGTCCTCTGCAGCAGTTTTAAACATTCTGGCAAGAAGAGGGTGAAGTTACACTTTCAGATAAATCTAACACAGCTGCTGCTTCACAAAACGTTCAACTGGTGAAACACACTGTGGCTTTTATTGTGAAGTCGCAAGAAATATGTGTTTGCCGAGATGAAATTGGACTCTGACTGGGCTGTTCCTCTAGTCATTACTGAAATAAAAGGCTCCATTTAAACACAGTTGGACTTCTGGGGTAAATTTTGTTTAACATTATAGTCTGCTTAACTAACAGAGTTCAAGTGTTTATCCAGACCACTTTCAACGGCTCCCAAATGCCTTTAAACTTTTCCCCAGAGCCAGTTCCATCATAACACATTTTCTCCAAGCGTAGTGAGGAAGTCTTTCCATGCAGCCACCGTAAGAGAGAAGCAAAAGCAAATTTCCAGTTCATCAAGATGACCAGAGATGAGAGTTTTCTGGACATTTAAAATGCAGCAACAAACCATCCCTTTCTTTCTGACATCAGTAAAAGTGAAAAATGTCCCCAGAGCATTTAACCAGACACGCTGAAGATAGAGAGGGTCTAGTTATATGTGCCCTCCCATACTTTACATCTATCAGAGAGATGCTATACAGATATAAGAAAAAATATGGAGTAATGTAAACGATATATCACTTTGAACTTAGTGAGTTAAGCTCTTGTGTTTACTAAGACACAACTGTATCCTTCCCTCCTTAATACTTTGGTAATTCTTTTTAGCCAGTTCTCTTTCTCACAACTGACTGTTGCACATTTCTCCTTTTTATTCTAATGTATTTTTAAAATACAACAGTCAAGGCTTCATTTTTAAGACAGAACGATGAATTCCAGGACTCATCATTGTCCGACTGGTAATTGTTCAGTCCATGGACTTTTACTAAGACGGAGAAAGGCATTTAATATTTGAATGACAGGTACATCAGAATAAACTAAAAAAACTGATTCATATAACAGAGACATTCATAAAATCTTTTCAGGAAGCAGAACAAGGAATCAAAGCTACCCATAAAATGAAATTCTAACATGAAATACAACAGTTGTTGAACAAATTCATGATCAAAAACATATCAAAGAAGAAGGTCTTTTACATTTAGATTGATTTATCTGATTCTGTGCCATTTTCTTCTGTGGAGTACTAGTTAATTTAAAGTGTTACGCTTAACATATTCACTTCAATTCAGTGAATGTTAATATTTTTTATTTAATCTGAAAGCAGGGTGGAAATCCCACAGACACTTACAAAGAAAATGAAGGTACTGATACTGTTCGAGGCACGAATTATTAAAGAAAGGCATCGTTTTTAGACCTTTGTGCAGTAAATGAAACCAGTGTCTCTGTTTTTGATTTTATCTCATTAATCTCACTGTTCACTGCACATCCCATCACTCCAAACTAAACAGTTCACATTAAACACGATTAACTGGTGGCTTTTATTGTGAAGTTGCCACAGGAAACACAGTATTTCTCCGTAACCTTCCAGCTTTATATAAGGCAGTTTTATTCTGACAGGGCTGTCGCTCTGGTCATTAGTGGACGGAAAAGCTCCATATAAATGCAGTTACAGTTGGACTCCTGAAGTGAATCCATTAAACAGTGAAGTCTACTTAACTAACAGAGGCACTTTGTCCATTTGAGAAGCTCTGAAGTTTGTGAAGCAGAGTGGAATGTCCAGCTCTCCTCTCTGCCTGCTAATATGATCTACCATGAAAAGTTTCATTTGCAGCCTGAGGCAGAGGAGGACTCCGTGTGTGTGAGTGTGCGCATTAAAGAACATTATTAAAGCAGTTTGGACAGTGGTCTGGACACACACACACACACTCACACACTACAAACCATGGACCTATTTGATTGGATTAATCAGGAATTTCTCCAGCTCTCCTCTTCTATTCCCACCAGTGGAGTTAATTACATTAGAGCAATGAAGTGGAGGAGAATTGGGAGCTAAGTGTGATGTCCTGCCTCGGTTCCCTCTGCCTGCAGAAATGAGAGTGGAAAGGAAAAGGAAGGAGAGGAGGAGGAAGAGGAGGATTGGGTGGCGATGATGATGGCTTGCGGAGAGATGGAGGAAGAAGAGCAGAGAGAAAGTAATAGAAAAGTACAGGTGTGTGGGTGTAGACAGGCGAGAGAGAACCAATTTTGATCTGAACAGGAACACATCTAAGTGCTGCATGCCTTTTAAATGCACGGTTCTTTATTTTTCTTTTCTTTTTTAATTATAGGGTAGCCCATTGAAATCATGAAATAAAGTAATCTTGAGTCATTTTCAGAGGCATGAGCCAGCGTATGATGTGTATAAATAAAGAAACGATGAAAAGAAATTTATATCTGAGCTGATCCCCGAAGGGCAAAGATATTTTAGAAGAAAGGGGGGGAAAAAAGAGGATTAAATACTGGTTAATGTGGACTATTTTAACGTTCTAATTTCTTCAGTTTTTGTGCTGAATGTTAAACACATTTTCCAAACATATTTTCAAGTGTGTCAAATTATTCTGCAAAAATCAATATTTTTGTAAACATGATTAAACAAATATATAAAACGTGATTGAAAAAAGAACTGTTTAGACTTAGCCACGTTAATTTTTAAAATTTATTCCAATGTGTTTTTTCCTTTGAGTAAATCTGTGTTTTGAAGTATTTCATTTGTTTGATGTATTGTTAACTTCTTGTGCTATATGAAGAAATGTACAAAATCTAAAGGGGTTCAAATAATGCTACTGCTGCTCCTGTTGCTGTGACACAACGGAAATGTTTTTTGTGATTATTTAAATTTGTGAAAACAATGCAGACATTTTGCACAGAAATACAAAAAGTATGTCTATGTCTTACAATGCTATCGAGCCATTTTTTTCTGTGTTCTGTACAAAAGCATTAGTTTGTTGTTTTTCTCTTCCTTAAAAGGCTCAGTCCTTAACATAACCCATCTGCAGTTTTACTTTAATACCACTTACTGACATCCACATTACAAAGATTTGTGCCTGGATACTACGGCTGGGGAATTTCTTTAGCAAATAAAAAGGTGAGTGAGATGAGTTTTGGTCAGTTTCTGCTCCACTGCATTCTTGCAAGTGGATTTCCTGCACCAGCAGCTGCTGACTGTGGCTTTTCTGCCTGTTCATACCTTCCTCTCAATGCTTCATTTCTCTCAGCCTTCCTCCCTCTGTCCACTCCCTGCACTTGCTTCTCATTTCATTCCTGAGCATCTTTTCCTTTTCCTTTCACTTGCTTATCCCGTTTTTATCAGTGCATCCCTCATTATTCTGCCCTCATTTAGCCACAGAGGAGGGGGGCAAGAGAAAAAGAGGGAGCTTTACGTATCCAATTTTAAAACTAGCTCTTACTAGAAAGGTCATGTGCAATAAAAATACACATTTCGGGTCACTGGTTAGGTTACATACTGCACAGCTGCATTGGAACTTCAAGGGTCCCACAGAGCCTCAGGGCCAGCTTATTCCTCAGCAGCCCATGTGTAATGCACTCAGAGACCAACTTTCACTTAAGACGATACAAAAATGGTCTCAAATGCATAGAAATACATATGAGAGCTGCTAGTGCCAAATAGAAAAGGTTACACAACACTAGATTCTTAATAGTGACCAACTGATATTTGCAGATATCAGAATATTGCAGATACATCGGTTTCCGCCAACATACTCTCCCATATGCACCCATATTTAAAGGGTTTTTTTGTTTTGTTTTGTTTTTTAAGGCTGGAAAATGTTTGGGCTGGTGATTTGAAATGGTGTAATAACATAGTTCGTCCAGCAGAGGGTAGTCTCATATGTAAATGAGAGGCATTCATTTTCCAGTGCACTACTGTTTGGAATTAAGTTTGTTAAAATGTTAGTTATCCTGCCTCAATTACATATCTTTGTCACAAGCATTTAATAACCACATTTGGCCAATATATATAATATAATATATCGAGCAATATATTAGATAGCGGAATTTTCTTGCTTCTTAATATTGGTATCATCATCAGCCCCAAAAGTCTTTTATCAGTCGAGCCTAATTTATAATCCACCACCTGGCATACTGTTTTACATTTACAAAAGGTGGAAAGCAGACATTAATAAACTGGCATTACTGCTGCACCTTCCCTTGCAACAAGTCGTCTATATTAAATGACAAAATGTGTAAGACAAAGTAACCCTCCAGAGGGAAACACACAAGATTTTTTTTGATCTGACACTTCTTTTACAATATGGTTATAGCCAGCATACAGACAGACAACACACATAGACAGACATTTGCACAAGACTAATCGAAACTGTCTGTCATGTGACCTGAAGGATATGCTGGGTTGACAGCTGGAAGCATGTCAGAAACATAATCTGAAGACAGACCAATAAATCCTTTATGGAGCAGGAGCAAAATCTGAAAATTAATTCTCTACTCAACAAGTGGCCATGGGAGATAAATGAGCATCGAAACGATGCAATCAAACTCGAAATTTTACAGTAAAGATGCAGACAGCTGCATTTTGAATCGCCTGAAGCTGGTGAATAGCTCTTAAATCAGTCAAAAAGGGTGTTAATTTGACATGCTTCCAGCTGTCAACCCAGCATATCCTTCAGTTCGTCCGTCACCTCGCCTTCACCTTCACATTGATTCTACTCAGATATCAAGGAGTCGCTCTCTGTGTCGTGTTAACTTCTGTTCTGTGACTGTCGCAATGAAAGTACCACATCATAAGGAAAATGTGCCTACTTTCTCTCCGATCACCCAGGAGGAACTTTTTGTTCTGCCTGCCAAGTCTCGTGGATGTCTGTTTTTATTTGTCCAGGAAGTATTTTAGAAAGAAGAGACTTAAATGGCAGATATGACTGAATTATTGCTTGCTAGAGCGAGCGTGATTGGCTGGGCGTGGCAAACCCTGCAGTTGTGAAGCTGCTGCAGCGTACATGTGGAACAACAAGGCCATCAAGACTTCAAACAGTTGACAATCGTTGCTGTCCTGACCTGAGGGAGGTGACTTCTACAACCTGGAAGTGCGATTTTACTTATCAAAGACTTGGCACTCTCAAAGCTGTAAGCCCAAAAAATCCTGACGTGCACTCCATTGTCGAGGTTTCCCATAAACACGTGCAGTCCTCAGGCTACTGCGGCTGCATGTGTGCATGATGCTGGCTCAGGCTCTGTCGAAAGCCACCGCTGGGAGGTTTACAGGGAGGAAGGGGAAAGGGCAAGGAAGAAAGAGAGGGAACACTGAAAGAAGAGAGAGGGAGTGTGTGTGTGTGTGTGTGTGTGTGCGTGTGTGTGTGTTGAAGGTTGGTCTGCCATGGAAGCCCTGGGGACGAGTACAGTCACTGCCCGAGGCCACTGATGCGTGTTCAGAGCGGGTGAGAGGATGGTGAGAAAGTAAAACTCTCCCTTTCTCTCGCTGCTACATCCACCAACTTTTCTAGACAGGGGTGGGAGGGGGCAAGTGGCACTGGCAGTTGTGTAAGTGGCATGTGTCCTCTTGGCCATGGGCTCAGGCCACACTGAGCAGCAGGGACAGCTAGTTCCCCTGGGCTACCATTACACTAGCAGGACCCATTTCAGGCGGTGGCCGTGCCAGGGTCTGTGGCATCAAAAACCAGCATAAAAAAGGAAATCGCTGGGGGGAAGCAAGAGAGGGAGATAGGAAAAAAAGAAGTGGAGCGTTAGAGGGACAGAAGAGAGGCAAAGTACAGTGAGGAGAGCTGAAGTGGAGAGTAAAAGAGCAATTTAGTCATTTAGTTGATTCTTCTTTTTCCAGCTTTCAAAGAGCAAGCAGATGGAGGTTCAGTGTCGCATTCAAGGACACTTGGACTGGACAGCAGGCTGATGGACATGTCGGCTGTTTACACAGTTCAAACCCGTGAACTCTGCTACCTTTTAGCGACAGCGGAAAGAACAAGGTGCACATTTCACGGACACCACATGCTTTGATCTATACCGCTGTTCTTTTATCTCTCCATCCCTGCATCCTCTTCCTCCAGTCGATTTACTGAGTACTGACAGGCTGAGCCGACTGGGCTGTTAGTTCACTCAGCTGGAGACTCCAACCTCCACACTGCACGCCACTACAGCTTTCACTGTCAGAACCGTTTCTGCATCAGATCTCATATGAATGGCGCTTTGAATTTCAAAAAAAGAAATTAATAATGAGGCGTTCTGTCTTGATATCGGAAAGGAAAATGTGCCTGTTCAGAACCAGGAAAAGGGCATGATTACAGCAATACCTTTATGCTCTGCGTAGAGTTTCTTTAAGCTAAAAGCAAAACTCATAATGCTAACAAGGCTGCTTACACATGCTGGCATTTAGCAGCGTGTGTTATTAGCTCAGTTTGTTAGCGTGCAAGCATTTTGGTTGTAAACACACAAAAAAAACCCTTATAGCTGCTAGCATTGCAGATTTGTTCATAAAACAAAGTTTTATATGATGGTGGCACTCTATGAAACGCAGATGATCACCAAAGTTTTTGCATTTTATCCTCTGGGCACCTGAATATCATGCCCATGATATTCAAATTTCATGGCAATCCAGCCAACGGCTGTTAAGTTGTTAAGTTGGAGATGCTTCAACAGCCACAGCCTCGGCTACATCCACACATCCATGTTTTTTTTCCAACAGCTTGTCCAAGTGTGTTTTCAAGGCCATTTCCCTTTTGACTGCTCCATGAAAGGCTCACAAACAAGCCGGCCCTGAAAAGCGAAGGTGGATGGTGGGAGGGGGTATGGGGCCTTGGAGAAACGCATGACAAAACCTTCATACTCAGCTTTATTCTCCTGTTTCTGCCAATGATGTTTTCATTAATTTATCATAAACTCGAGTTTGGTGTTTGTGCAGCCTCAGTTTGTATTAAAAAACATGGAGGGAAAAACAGAGGAGAAAAGGACTGACTGCGGGGTTTTACCTTGGATTCACGGTCTTTCAGCGGATTCCAACAATGACCCGGATTCATGCAGAAAAAAACTATCAAGACGTCCACAGAAACTTCACAGACAACACCTGCAGCCCAACCCACTGTCCATCTGTATTCCCAATATGTTGCAAGCACACATCACAGTTAGCTGTGCATCTTTTTTGCACCCAAGTGTGTTTGCTGATGTTGGCTGCAAAATAAAACTTTTGGTGTGCAGCTGTTCAGCTTCGGCTGGCGATTTTCTGCCTTTGATCTCGTTGTATTATGGTTTGAAGTAAAACATAAACAGTAGGTGAGGATAACAAGCTAAAAGGTACACGGCGTTCTTGGGGTTTTTTTTGTTAGCTCAAAGAGCAAAGTGGTGGAACTGCATTATTAAGGTGAGCTTGTGAGTATCTCTGAATTTAACTTTCTGAGTTAAATTCAAAACAAACAAAAAAGCACCCTTCCTAATTATTTTAATTAAAAAAAACAAAAAACCCTCCCCCAAAAAACAGCGTGTTTTTCCTCAATTAAGTCTTTATTCCAATAAGAACTTACAGTTCAACAACAATCCTCTTAGACAAGGCAGTTAAAGTTCAGCTGTTTAACTTAAACAAAAAAGATACGCGGCGCACATAACATAAAATTAGCCGAGCCTGATATATCAGTGAGCCAACGCTACGACGCTCTTAAACACAAATGAGCCGCTTTTAGAAACAATTCCAAAAACAATCATATTAAACAATAATTACTTCATCAAAAAACAGTTTTTTAACCTCTGTGCTGAGACTGAGGTGATGGTAGGTTAAGATGATATCTACAGCAGTCAAGATGCCACGATAAAACTAGTCAAATATCGCCTCCTTTCAGTGAGACGTCTCAGTGCTGCCACATAGTGAAATTCATTGCATTGCTTCGAGACTTACACTATGCAGCACAACCTCTATTTTATAATCACGTTTTACCTCTAAATAATTCACGTGATAGACCAAATTCTTAACAGGCAATGATCAGTCATTGTTTAATCATGCCTGTCTCTAGCAGCTTACAGTCTTACTTTGGTCTGTCATGATCAGAAGAATATGATGGCTAACCTTTGCTAGGTCTGCTTAGTAAACTTTAGGGAGATATCACTGCTCTGTACATTCCTGAGCTTTGCCATGGTTACACTGCATTTTAGCATGTGACAGGAAGTAAACATGTTTGATTTCATTTGTTAAAAAAAAAAAAATCCATATGCCCTAATGACAATGCCTGTTTTTCTTTAGGGATTTTCTGAGACATTTTTAGCTTTATAAAAAGTATAAAGTAAATATGATTACAATGACATTTTGGAAGTGCTTTAGGGGATGCAGCAGTAAGAAAAATGTTGCCAAAGATTCAGTGAGGTTTGCTGCGGGCTACAACTCAGGCTCTGTTAACTTTGTTTAGCCAGCCTTTGTTTACATTTGGTCAAAATTGCAACATTCAAGTATGCCAAATTGTTCTCACATACCGTGTTTCAATGAATGTGCAGGTAACAGTCACCGGATGACCTTGATGTTATAGAAAAATGCTAAGATTCATCTACGGACTAAGATTTCTAAATGAAATTAACGACATTTAGCCAAGATGGACATTGGAGGTAATATTATTTAAAAGTGTACAATACACTGTATAGAAAAACAGAGTTTGAAAACCTATGGTTAACAGTGACGAGCTGCCAGACAATGAGGGAGACAAGGCGACAGTCCTGGATACACTCAATCCACAAATTGTACTGTAGTGACTATATAGACGGAATCTTAAAACTCTACACCACCATAATGCCCCACTGATATCATTAAAGCAACTGACCCCAGACAATCTTGGGAAATGAAGGGAAATTCAATTAGCCATTATCCTGTAATTGCCTCCATGTGGCCAGAGTGTCCACTGTTCAGCTAAATTACATTGCATAGTAAGTACAAAATACAGCAAGAGGAAGGAAAAACTTAAGAGAAACTTTTGACTCAGAGGAAACAACATCCAGATTCTGAATCTGGGCTGGAAATATCTCAACAGGCGTCAGTTTATTTACATTTTGCAGCTCATTCAAAGAAAATGTATTTACATGTAAAGTGAAGTTTCTCCTGTGAGATTTACGCTTTCGATCTAAAGATTTCATTTTCTTTTTCCTACTATTTATATAGTGGTTTTAGAAAGTCACGTAAAGCATAACAGCATGCTCATGAATAACATGGATATTAAACGTACCAAACAAAAGGAGAAAAGAAAGAAGGAAAAAACAAGGAAACCCTCTCCGCTCAACAAAGAAAAACTATAGCCTACATTACATTTTCCAGAAATTACGTATGGATTTTATGCATTGAGGTAAATCTGAGAAGCAAAGATCAACATCTGAATGATTTCTGTTTTATTTTGTAGAATTTTCATAATATTTGTTCACATTTCATGGCAGCTAAAATAGCAAACAAAATAGCAATAGCATCTCAAAGGAAATAAATTGTAGCTATCATCTGATTAAAAAGTGAGTTTTAATTTCATGTGTCAATTTTTGGCTCGTAATTGCACTCACTCACACACAGGCACACACATGTACACAACATGGCTTTCAGTAAACAACATATAACCGTAGATCTCTTTTATCACATCTTGCCAGACGCTGACAAACAACTGTAATCTCCCGAATACGCTGCTGACAGTCAGAGTCCATTCCGAAAAACACCAATTTTCAGATGCTCTATTTTCAGTTTTCTTGTAATGCTATTACACTGAGAGGAGAAAGATGAGCTTCACAGTGTGAGAGTGACAGCGGGACACGCACACAGGAAAAGAAAAGCTGACAGAGAGGCAAAGAACAGAGATACAATAAAGATGGAGGTCGCATTTTGCCTGCGAAGAACCGTCCCGCTGTGAGTCTGCGTAGCTGCGAGTGTGTTTATAATTAGTGTACTAAAGCCTTATTCTCTGAATGCAAATGTGTGTGCTTATGTGACTAAAATACAACTTCTTCTGAAGCTAATTCGACACGACAACTAACAATTTCTTCACTTGTGAAAACTGTTATGCCACCTTAAATGCCTTTTGCAGCAATTAAAAGGGGGACATTTCCAGATTTGTTGATGCAACTGACAAATGCAACATTTGTGAGTGCATATCGGGGAATAAATGGAAAATGTCAGCTGTTACTCAGTTGAAATACAAAGTTAGTTTTTGTATTTCAGTGGGAAATCACTTGTTTGGTAGTCTGATCACCAGTTTGGCAGGTAATTAAACAATTTACAATCCATACAACCATCTGAATTGCATATAAGTTAAACTAATGGCCGTGTAAGTGGTTCAATGCATTTAAGTAGTCCCCAGTCATCTTTCTGTCGTCCTGTCAAACTGATATTTCTTCCCCTGGATTTGATGAGCTCACTTCCACAGTAATATTATTAGTGAACTTGAGCAAGTCATTAAAAAGCTGACTGAAGTGCTTCAAAAGGTTAATTTATTTGCTAATTGCATTCTCCGTCTCCGAACAATAAATCATCCACTTCATGAACTTCACTTACAGTTGATTTCACCGCATTTGACTGCTGCAGTCTCCAGTAGAGGCTGAGGTGCATATTTGTGTTAATGAATGTGTGGGTCTGTGCGCGTGTTGGAGTTGCTGATCTGACTTGACTTTAAATAACATAACCCTGACAGCTGCTACATTACTGTTTTTCTCTGTGGGCTGCACTCACTTAAAAGTGCTAATCTTGACAAGTAATTTAGCCTAGTTTGGGTTTTTAAACTTTTCTCTTAGTAAATTAAAAGTACATTTCTTAGGTAGGTCACATTTTAAGTGATGAGGAGGCTCTTGCTACATCCCTCCACAGACCTGTGCAAAGATCATTGGTCTGCTGGTGGCTCACTCCTTCCCTGTGTCTCACAGCCATAGCATGCTCAGACTCATAAACAGTGTCACCTCTGACCCATCACATGCCCTAAATGGAGAATTTCAAGTCACGTCATCCAAGAGGTGTTTCGGAGTTCCTACCTTCAGACCCAACAGGCTGAAAATAAATTCACACGTCAGTCTTTTCTGTTGCTAAACCAAACCCAGTGAGCTAATTGCTGACATCTATATCCAGAGGATATATTTTCTTTCTCTTGTGAAGTGGGAGTATCCCACTGCTCTTGTTGTGTGTATATGAATATGTGTCTTCTTGTATGTGTGAACTGTAGGTGTTCGTCCTGTTTTCCAGTGTTTATGTGAGCTGTACGTTGTTTGAATGGAGCTGCCCTGTATGAATGTAAAATTATTTTTAGCATATTGTATTGTATTGCATCGTATCATATTGTGTCATGTCCTGTCGCGTTGTGTTGTATCACACTGTATCATATCTTGTTGTGTCATGTCGTATGGTATTGTATCATATCATGTCGTTTTGTATATTGTCGTGTTATATCGTATCACATGGTATCATGTTGTGTCGTACTGTATCATATCGTGTCATGTTGTGTCGTGTCGTATCGTGTCGTGTTGTGTCATATCATATCACATCATATTGTGTCATATCATGTCATGTTGTCTCGTGTTGTGTCATGTCATGTTGCATCACACTGTATTGTATTATACCATATCGTATTGTATTATATCGTACGGTATTGTAGTTACCTGTTGTAGATGTCGTCGTCCTCTCCTCCCCAGCCCCAGTACTCATTGGGGAAGCCGTTGATCTTCAGAAACTGTTTTTTACTGAGGCCTGAAACTCCTCCAAAATAGCCGGCATAGGGCAGCCTGCAGAGGGAGAGGAAAAGATTGGATAGATTAAGTTACAGTATAAGGGAAGCAGTTATGGACAAGGGAATAATGTGTTCATTTTTAATAAATATATTATTTCAAAAATAAAGAATTGCTTCGAAGAAGAAAGCAAAGATTGGCAGCCTCAGCTTACGGCTTCGTTGCATGATACCCTCTGTGTCGAAGGCTTGAATTTTAGAGAGGATTTGCTGTCTTCCTTTCTGGCCCCAAATAATATTAGTTTATCTGACAAAAAGAAAAAAAAAAGGCCTATGCTTCCAACCAGTAAAGTTCAAATGCAAAATCTCACTGTTGACATATTCATTGGAGTTATACTTTTTTATACTTTTTGATAAGTGCCTCCATGCATCTATGTCATCTTTTGTACTAGGCTTGGGAAGGTTTCAGGTTTTATTGGTTCAGTCTGGTGTACAGGCTTAAACCGGTTTTGTGTTATGAAAATAAGCGAGTAGCGTTTATCAGTAAGCCAGATCCTGGCATACGTCAGCAGCAACATGTTCTGACACCCAGCGGCCCCAATAACGCAGACATGGCCGTGTCTGAGTTCTTACAACACCACTTTATCACCACAGGATTATTTTATGAACACAGACACGACGTGTTTCAGTTTTCCAACATTTCTTGGACTTCCACAAGAGATACGGGGCAAAAATGATGATTATGCTGCTGTAGTTTATGACAAGAAATGGCAAGCCCCCACTCCTCCTGATGCTAACGTTACTAGCTAATGCTAACATCCCAACTGTGGCTGTTTGTAATTTAACAGCGCCGTTGATGAGTAGCATGCAACTCTTAGTGGTGAAAGCCAGTATTACCGGTTAGGTCTGGTACTGAGCTTAATGTAAAATGGGTTTAGAAAATTTTTACACCAGCCCAAGCCTATTTTGTCCTTTGTATATTGTCTTACCAATGGCATAGTTCTTAAATGTATTTAATATTGTTTTTGTATCTTTTTTTTGTGTTTAATAGCTTATGTCTTAAAATCAACTGCATCTCATAGAAAGGAGTCTTAAAGTATTTGTTGCAATCTTATTGTCTTTAATATTATGAATTATATTCCTGTAGCAGTTGCAGTGGAGACTGAATCTGTTGTTAATCAGCATCTAAGTATTTTCTTCCACACACCTGACTGCAATCATGTGCTGAGTGAATCTGAGGAAGCAACATGTGAAACATGTTGTTCGCGCTTTGTTTATCTATGCAGTTTTAAATAAATAGTATCAACTCTGGCATCCTGGTGTGCGCTAGTTTTTTTTTTTTTTTTTTCCACATTTTGATCTAATTTTCACTGC
>JAPZDX010000004.1:16880887-16893052 GCA_029783625.1 Naso annulatus | reverse complement strand
TATAACAATTTTTTTTTTTTTTTTTTACATTTCCTGCTAATATAACTAGCACATTGATCCATTTATTAGTCATCAGATTTATCACTTCTAGCGAACCATAGCATTTCCCAAACCCCCTTTTTTTTAGCAGGTCTGCTGTGACATTTCTTGCTATTTACTGGCTGACGTATGTGCTGCTATAATGTATAATTCTGCGTCTAATTCAAAACTCAAATCAATATACAGGAAAATTCTGGTCTCAAATTTAATTGTGTGGAAATACTTTTAGAAGGTCTTTCACGACATGAAAATAAAAAAGAGAGAAAATAAGAAAAAAGAAAGGTGCATATGCTACATCCTCTTTAATTTGCCCTCTCTTTGCCCTTAAACTTGCTCACACCTTTCATCATCCCCTCTTCTTCTGCCTGCATGACTCCTCCTCGACTCCCCAGGTAAAAGGTAAATCTCCTTCCACCTTCTTCTTCCTGCACTCTCTGATCTCATGACATCACTTACATTTATTTTCGCTGTGCTCTTCTCATGCTTCTTGCTCTTTCTGTCTCTGGCTGTGCTTCCCTGGTGTCTCTGCAGTAATCTGGTCAGTGTCAGTCTCTCTTTCTCTCTACATGCCCTTTGAAAACCAATTAACCCTATCAGCCATATCTGAGTATCACCAGATAAATCCAGTGCTGCTCCCACTGTGTGTGTGTGTGAGTCTGGTTGTGTAATGAAGACCAACATGTGACTGTCTCCCATGTCTGGTCACACACACACACACACACACACACATATTCACAACATACCTTGACTGTTGCCATGGAGATGGGCTGAGGTCCAGCCTAAATGACTGTCACCACACGGTGTTTGTGTGTGTGTGTGTGTGTGTGTGTGTTTGAACGTACTGCATGTACATCCATGTGTGTGTGACGGGATTTATCAGTCTCCTGCAGATAGACGGAGGTGGGGCCGCTCATCCTATCATTTGGCTGGTCAGTCAGTGCAGAGAAAGAGAGACCACAGGAGAGGCAGAGAGATTTCACCTTATCTCACTTAATGGAGATTGAGTTGAATGTGTTCGAGTGTGTGTGTGGCTTCCTGAGTGCACCCATGAGCAAATGTGTTTGGAGAAAAAAAAATAAAAAAAACCCCACAACTGACCTCGGTGAAACAGCAATTGTCCAATCGTGGCTCGGCAAACTCAAAATTGCAGAGATAAGTGAATGAGGCTGAATTAAACTTGCAGAAAATGTGTTTTGTGATTTTGGAGAGGTGTGTGTGAGCACTATCATCAACTGGAGTCACTCAGGCTAATGTAATGTTTGTAATGTAATGTTTAAGGCTCTCAAGTGTGGAAAAAGGTGTTCAGACTTTGTCCGGTGAGCAGAGGAAGCCTACTTTACACATATGTATTTGTGGCTGTGAGGCTTGCTTTTATTTGTTAAGAGATTCAGGAACTCAACAGCATGAGAGTTAGCAACCGTGCGGTAGCTAAATTAACTAGCTAGCATTGGTTGATAAAATCTGCTAGCATCAGCTGCAGGGCTCAACAATAGGGATTGTTGCCACATCAAGTTACTAAATAAAACTTGTTCGTCCAATTTTGCAAGTGGTTCAAAAGAATAAAACGCATTGTTTTTGCTGAGGCTGAGATGGAAGCAGCAAAGGAGGGAGTCATCTTGCTTCCTTCTAATCTCCATTGAGGGTTGCACAAGTGTATTACCATTTGGCAAAGGCGTTAATGAGCTGTAGCTGGGTGGTGTCAGAGGATGTGGGTGAACTTCAAAAGTGCACTGGGCATTTTGCTGCAAGTTCGAGAATGAATTTTATAATTCATTCTGTGTGAATTATAAAACTTCCTGTGCGTACATTTCCAGTGAAAAGATTTGAAACAGAAAATTCCTCTTCCAAGACATTGCCAGTGCACATCTTTGTACTGACTCATTTAATTAAATACAGATTAAACATGACAGTCGTTCTCTTTTGCTAACCTCTAATTTAAAAAGAAAAAAAAAAAAATCATGAAAGGGCAACCTGAAATTGAACCCACTTTCCTGAGAGGGCATGGAGGAAAAACCCCACTACCGTTGAACTCTGAGCTGAGTCATTTCAAA
Organism: Naso annulatus; assembly: GCA_029783625.1. Classification (NCBI taxonomy): domain Eukaryota; kingdom Metazoa; phylum Chordata; class Actinopteri; order Acanthuriformes; family Acanthuridae; genus Naso; species Naso annulatus. The sequence goes on along the minus strand of JAPZDX010000004.1, from coordinate 16,890,962 downwards.
TGGCACAAACTACAGCTGCCAGCTGGAGTGGGAAGCTGCTTTTCTCTAATTCTCTCTTAAATCAAGGACCCATTGTTTAAAAAAAAAATAACTGCAAATTTTTAGGGGTAAATCTGCCATTGTTATCTCTCTAAACTGCACCAGAGAGTTTGACTGTGTACCAGCAGTAACTAAAAGCACAATTTCACTGGTATAAGAAAAGCACATGGAGGAGAACAGCAGAAAGAGAGCTACAGCGTTCATTAGAGCCTGTGTGAACACTTGTGACTAAATGCACTCGGCCAGGCGTTCTTAATAAAAGATGATGATCCCTTCATTTCGCCGCCACCTGGGAAACAGGAGGCTCATCAAAGCTAGATTAGATGCTGCAGTCAACCATGCACACACAAACACACACAAACACAAACAGACGCCAGGCTATGTATATCTAACTCATAACCTCAGAGTCTTCAATCATACTCGCAGCGGCATGTTTCCTGCTTTATGAGAGCTTGGCACACACCTCAAATAGTGAGGAGGGATGAGCGTGACGGGGTTGGCGTCGGGCCAGAATAACTAATTTGCTGTAATGACTTTCTGGCAGTCCGGATGCAAAGGAGCCCCCAAATAAAGCGTAAGGCCGGGCCACGACGGGCAATTCAATTACCATTTTCCTGCTCAGTGTAGTAGATAGACGCAGATCCAGGGCAGCATCAACACAACAGCCGGCGATGATATGCTACTCTGAAACAATGATGCAAGTAATTTGGGGAGAGTAAATGAGCGCAGGAGATCTCCAATATAAACTGCGCTGCAGCTTTGTTTCATGGCAGGGATCTGGACAGAAATGTCCATATGGAAATAAAAACAGTTAATGATGTTCTTTTTTTATTCATGGGTTATTGAGTGGAGGATTGAGTACTGAATAAAAGAAATAAAAGACTGGAAAAGAACTTATTAACATTTAGCATGAGGTGCAAACGAAGAGAGGAAAATCATATTTTATCTGTATAATACACTAAGACTTACAGTAAATGTAATGATTTTACTCCTAATAAACTGTTTAGCTGACTCCAAAGTTTCACTGTAATGGCCAAACACTGAAAATAACATCCTCAGCATAATGTACAGATGATTCAAACCAAGAGAAACATTAAAATGCTTCCTTCATACCTAAATGCAACATACCACTTAAATGCGAGGTCTTAAAGTTTCTGACTTCAAGACTAGGTGGGCAACTTCTTAGTAATTTTTCTTACATTCCTGGATCTTAAATTTCATTAAAAAAGATTCTAGTTTTGATCCCTTTATTAAGTTCTGTCTGTTCAGTCGTACATCGCCTGGTGGGCACTGTTGCAAATTAATTAAGAAGCCCTCCTGAGAACTGCTTGCAGCTATCCTGGATCTTAATATGATTAATACCAACTGTTATGATGTACCTTGATAAATTACCCCCCCAAAAACGACATTGCTTCATGTTTTTTTCTTAAATGAATTTCTCATAAATGACAAATATATTCCGCAGCAGCTTGTTCTTGCCCTCCAATTAGGTTATAAGATGCTTACATTAAGATTCTTCTTGAAATTAGAATAATGTTCTGTGTAATAACTGTCTCAAAGGCAATTACTGTTTCTGACTGAACAATGCTATCTGCATATGTTTTTATCAGCATCCCCGGTCCCTCTTTATTCAAGCTCTGAGTACATTTTAGCTAGCTGCCCAGCTGCCTTGAAGGCTAGATTCATTCTTGCTATGTCTAGATTAAGAAAATGGTGTGAAAACTTCCAGGAAACACCAAGAAAAAAGTACAGTATGTAGCAGAGCCCCTGGCAGTAAACAGTACAAAGAGAATACTGTGTGGTGTTGGACAGGAGAGTGACAAACCAGAGTACAGTTAGCGGCGCCATGACATGACAGCATCAGTCAGGGAGAGAAAGAGAGAGAAACAAAAGGAGGGACAAGCCTTGAACTGGATAAATCATCATGACTGCATACGCCAAAGAGGAAGAAGGTCAGAAACAGAGAGGAAAAACAAAAGACTGATGAACAGAAATAAAGGTGATGGGGAGAGAAAGAGGGAAAGAAAAAGATGCTGGCGATGATAATGACGGAGTAACCGCCAAAAGAAATGACAGCAAAGGTTAGAGCTGCCCTGCAGGAGTCGGCCGACATGTGTCACTCAGAGAAAAAGCCGACTCATACAAAACACACACACACACACACACACACACACACAGATTTTGTACTTAAGAGCTGCTAACTGACATGTGAAGACAGGGAGACTGGCAAGCCAAAGGAGAGCAGGAGGGAGGTAAAGGGCAGGGAATCAAACCCACCTGACATTTTGACAAATATGGAGCCAGATGGTCGCCATGGCTTGTTGCTTTGACCTGCTGTGCCAGACCTCCTCTCACAGACATATGGGGCTGCACTCGTAGCAAAAACAACAGTGATGCAGTAAAAACCAAAAGAGGGGCATCCCCCAGAGGAAGAGGAGTCTCTCTCTCTCAGGTATCACAGCCATTGCGTGCCTCATCACACCTAACCTCTCCAGCATCAAGGGCACTCAGCACACACCAACTCCGGCACTCCCAGCAGGAAAATACATCCCTCCAAACCACCTCTGTTGCAGTGTTAGACATCAGGCTCAAAGCAGCACTGACTCAAACTTAAATCAGTCAATAAAAAGTCCAGATAAAAATGTAAAAATCCCTCCAAACTTAAAACGTAGCAGCCACTCGTATGTGCTCAAAGTATTTTTGATCCACCTGCTTTCACAGGTACCTTCAGTTGATGCAACAAAAAGCTAAATGGCAGAAATTAAAACAATCTGACAGATCACAGGAAAGGTTTTCATGCTTGGATGAGGTAAACAACGAGCCAAACAAAAAAAGAAACTGCCATGAAGCTTGTCGGAAACACATATTTGGAAGAGATCTTGAATTTCCTGCATGGTCGTCTGCAGACAATGCTTTCATGTGGGGCTGCAAGTATTATTAGAATTGATAATTCTGTTAATCGTTTGTTTGATGAATGGTTTAGTTTGTAAAACGTCCGAAAACAGTAAATCATTAGAACTGCAAGTTGTTGGAACAACTAAAGGGACAGTTCACCACAAAAAATCCAAATCCATCCACCTCAGATAACACACTGCTGCGGCATGAAACCTGCTTTAGCTGCAGACTAGCGCATGTAAATCCGCCTCTGAACGGGGGATAATGCATGCAGATACCATCATTTAACATAAATATATTTTCATGTATATCTATATGCAACTCAACAAGAATCAACTTGAGTTATGAGCAATTCACGCACCCTTCATTCCCTGCCTCCCGTCAGGACCAATATGGGACACCATCTGCCTCGCCCTAATAATGACACACAGCCTTCTCCAATTTTCCCCTCACGTTGAGACGTTGCTCAGTCTGTGTGGGTGTTCGGAGTGTGTTTGAGTTTGAGCTTGAACAAATGAAGAGTTATTCTCCAATCTCACCGGACGACTTCAAGAAGTTTTCAGCATTGTGACTTAGAAACAGAAATATGACGAGCTAATAATAATATGATAATTCTTTACCTGACATTTACTGAGCACATTCAATTCAGAGGACATTTACAGTTATGGTTCAGAGGTGCAATGGGATTAAATCAGGGAGTATGCCTTCAAAGCTCCACCACTCAACACATTTCTATGACAAAGAATATGTGTAATAAGGGGTTTCTTATTGTGACAAAATCACAGAGAATCATCGCCTTAAGTTCACTGTAGCTCTGTGAAAGGTATTAACCTTTGTCAGTTCATTGTGTTGGTTTTAACATCAAGCAGATTTAAAACACGGCAGAAGTCAGAGCCATTCTGGCCAGCCTTGTTTCCAGAGGCACACATCTGCTTTCCGGAGAACAAACTCAGATAATCTTTGCCCAGAATCACGCCTGTCAGACAAAGTTAGCAAAGAAGTAGCAACTGAAGAAACACAGCCAGGAAAAAGATCAATTCTACATTTAACTACAATTATCTATAAATTTATATAATATCATGACATTGTTTGACAGTCAGAGACTCGTCTCCTGATCCCTGCTAATGTTGGTAATGCTGTATCTCGATTAGTTGACAACCTGAGTTTTAATTGGTCTGTTAGCTTGTTGTTGAGCTCTCCACCTAGCAGCTGCAGGAAAATCTAAAATGACAACATTAACATTATAACATGACATATTTTTAAGGTTATACGGCATGTTTGTTAGCAAACATCACTGCCTTGGTCTCCACAAACCCCTGTCACGAATATATATGAGTGTTTATTTGCTAAACATTGGACTTCTTTCATTTTTTTTGCTAATTGCTAACTTTGTCTCTGATGCTGTTTGGTGCTTGTAAAGTTAAAAAAAAATCAAACCTTTTCTGTTAATTATATTTTTCTCGCTGTACACTTCATTTTGCTAGAACACTTAATGAGAACGGTACGCTAAAACGGTACAACTATGGATATTAAAATGAAAAAACAATGACTTCAAAGATGCTAACATGTCCTTTAGCACTTAGGCAGAGTTGGGTTCAGTTGGTTTCTTGCTATGTGCAATCCTTTTTTTTTTTTTTTTTTGAGTTTATTCTTTGACTGGTTGATCTAACAAAATATTTGTCTGTTTCTCAACTGATGCCTCTGGGACATTGTAAACATTCTTTATTCATTGATTTAGCTTATGTCATGAAAGTAGAAGGCTGACTTCACTTCATTTCACAGAACACCTTGGGGCTTCTCTCCACATGAATCCTAAATTTCTCTTGTGATTCTTAAAAAGACACATAATGAAAACTCATCCAGTGAGACGAAACCCCGTGAAGCAGGAAGCTCTTCATTTTTGTCAGTCAAAAAGACCCGACATTAGAAAATTAGTCTCACACAAAGACTTGAGCTTTGGAGGTCTTTGGTGGTCATCCGGTGAGATTCTGTCCCATAAAAATTTACTGTTACTGTTTTCAGAGAGGAGGTGAGAATTCACATCATTCATTAAGAAGAAAAACAGATGATTTACACTCACAGAGACAGTGAATGGAAATGACATCATATCATAAAGATTCAGATAAGGCACGTTAACTTAAATACTTCACATCTTTCCCTTTCCTTTCTTTCTATCTTTCTTTAAATAAATTCCTTTTCTGAGGGAATTTTTTTCTTTCCTTCTTCTCTTTTTTTTCCTCATTTTTCCAATCATTTTCACTGTTTCTTTCCATCCTAACCTTTTAAATTTTTAACTCTGTTTATTTTCCCTTCTTTACTTTTCTTTCTGTATTTCCCTCATTCTTTCTTTCTTTTCCTCGGTTATTGTTTTTTTCCTTCTTTGATTTATTGTGTCTTTTTCAGAATAGAGAAATTTTCTTTTTACTTTTTGTCTTGTTTTCTTTCCTTCCCTACTTTTTTACTTGTTAACATCTTTTTCTTTCTTCTTGTCATTTTTGCTTAATTTCTTTTTTCTTCCTTCTTTGTTTCCTTCATTCCAATCTTTATCTCTTTCCTTTTCTGTTTCCCTCTACTCTTGCTTCACTTTTTCCCCCTTTCATGTTTGCTGGTTTTGGGCTAACAATGTTGTTCTGGGTCAAGAGCTAAAACGTTTCTCACCACAAAATCTTTAATGGTGTTGATGCTTCATCAGATAATTAGAATTTGTCCTCTGCTTCATTAGCCTGATGGCACATATCTTTTTTCTCACAGTCATTAAAAACACGATTGCTGCATTTTTCAAGCTCAAAAATTGAAAAATTATTTGACATTGCCAGCTGCTTCCAAGCTAACATTTGACAGCCAACCTCTGACATATTTCAGAAACAGTTATGTTTTGTTTGTTTTTTTAACTTGAAGCTGGTGCAAGTTGCAGCACTGTTGGACAATTAAATTAAGCTTACACAGGCTGCTCTTGCCATCAGGAGGGTGTGAGGACAAGTATGAGGATCTAATCAAAGTCGATAGCTGTCCAAGGAGGATTTATTAATTAGTATGTCGGATTGAAAGGAGGGAAGCGTGGAGAGGCTGGGAGTTGTCAAGGTTTTTTGGTAACATGGCTGCAGTGTAATGCAGTCTGAATACCAATCAGCTCTAATTAAAATAATTTAAGTCACAGCCACCATCAGTCGCTCCCTCATTTGTTTCTTCATTGGCTCGTTTCTTTCTCTTCCCCTTTTCAATCTTTTTAACTTGAAGTTTAGTGGTTTTAAACTATTTACTCCACTTATTATCAGCATGTCAGTGGATGCAGATAAGCTCCTCACGGGCAAAGAAACCTTAATCAGAGTTTTAAAACAAAAGTGCAGGGTATGTACTCTGAAGAGATAGGCAGTGTGATCTATTGGGATGTTCAAGCTGCTGTGTATTATTCATAGCCGTGTATAGTTGGGGTCAACAACATGGCCGCTGTGGGAATGAGAGGTCTAAAAGCGCACTATCATTCTAGATGAATTTCAAAGCTTTCAGCTTAATCTCCTCCAAGTAAATTTATGTGCCATATGTTAACTCGATGTCTACAGTAGGCCAAGAGGGCCATAAACTTCGCTGGCATGGATCTTTAACCCTCGCTGGGAGAAACTGCTTAGCTGGATTTGTTGTATGATATGGACTGTGCGTGCTGGATGATAAAGTTATACACAAGACAGCTTCACCTAAATAATCTCATCCTTTCAAAGTTGTGGTCCAGCAGCTGACTGTACTTTCTTCATTATCTGTTAAGGATACAACCTACAAGGCTCTACTAAGCAGCCTTTTTCTTCCTCATTTATGTGAATCTTTGGAGTATTTCTTACAGATCGCTTCTCCCATGGTAGTTTTGGGCACTGCTCGAAATTGCATCACTATTAGTGACCATTTAAATTATTCAGTTTTACAACAATATAAAGACTTAGTTACTTTCTTGGCACAAGTGCATTTTTTCTTTAGATTTTTGGATTTTTCTCATAACAAGTGTTTCGTGTTATTTTAGCACAGAGGGCTGTCTCAAAACATGCTTTAATAGTTAACAGTTATGCAGCAGCTTTGTGTGGCTGAAGTCACTGGCTTTCGAGCCAGTCTTCAGTGCTGATCAAACAGTTAAAGAGTCACAAGCAGCGACCCGAAAACCTTTTTTTCGTGAACTTCCTCTGTGAAATAAGCAGCTGTAAAACAGCCTTTGCCGTTAAATTTTCCCTCTCACTTTCTTCTCCGGCTCTTGCCCTCCTGTCTCCTTCACTCTTCTTTCCTTCTAACAGTAATCCTCCTCTCCTCAAACAGAACTACATCATAAAATACTGTAATAGTTATCACACTCTGCCATTACAACCCACAACGTAGTCCTGCTTTAGTCTGAGTCACAACCAGGATCACAGCTGCAGTGTCTATTTCACTTCATTTTTTTAATCCACGAGAGAAATTGGGGACATTTCCGGGGACAGGTCACCGGGGGACTGTCCCCAGGAATCAGGGACATCTGGTCACCATATAATAATAAATCAATATCCTTTCAAGTAATATCTTTCCATTTAAAAAAATAGAATAAAAAAATAATAATTTAAAAAAACAAAACAAAACAAGACAGGTTTTACATGTGTTTTGGATGTGCGGTAAAACGAGATCACAAAAAGAAAGCAGAGGGGGAAAATAATCCATTTTGATGTGTTTCTACCGAATCACAGGCCATAACCTTTGGCTCATAACTGGATGGAAGCATGTTGATCTGTCATCCAATAAAGCAATATGCGCCCCTGGCCACAGCTGAGCACAGAGCTGAGGTAGAAGACAGAGTGGAGATAAGGAGTTTCCAGACGGAGCGCTGCGAGGATGGAGCCCCACGGGGCACATAAGCCCAGAATGTGGCCAGTCAGCTTACTGCACAGCGGGAGCGGTGTGTGTTTGTAGCGGTTAGACGTGTACAGTATGTGTTTGTGTATTAGAGGTAATGATGCAGCAAAAATAAGGACATGGGCTCCATCATCATGAAGTTACAGTAACAACAAACCATAAACCACAACAATCAAACTGAGGGAACAGAAAAAAGCCAAAAAAAACCAAACAAACAAAACAAAACAAAACAAAACAGGAAGCTGGTCCTGTTAACAAGCTTTGCAATTAGAATGCTGCAGAACATGGGCGATCTCCTCCTAAATTATGCTGTAAAGGATGTTGTAACGTATGTGTGCAAAAAGTGTAATCAAGCTACAAAAAAGACGGGTTTCTAAAATAATGCATTACTTAAGCTTCAGATACCTTATAACAGACCACAGATCAGCTCACTCCTGAGTTACTGGATCCTTCATATTTAAAAAACACTGACTGAAAAAACTTTTGGGGCACAAAAATAATTTAGTTCCATTTCTTTGTTTGTCTGTATTGGCATCAAACTCAAAAATCTCATATCGGTCAGACAAGAACTTCGATAGGTCCTGCATTTTGTCGTAAAATTTTTAATGTTCTCAACGCAGGTTTATCACCCCTGTCATGCTACGTCTATAACATGCAATATTTTTAGTACTCAAAAACTAATAACCAGTAGCTCATTAGTACAACTGCCTTTTTTCTGCATTTAATTAACAACATTTATTGTGCAGAAGAGTGAAGTTGTCCCTTTACTTGCTGAAAATTTAGCCGAACAGACTCGACATTCCTGGACACGATTAACATTAAAACTTCAGCCAGTCTGTCAATTTCTTTTCTAAATATTTTCCATTTTTAAGCTCCTACACTAAGAGGACTGTAAATCTTTACAGTAACAGAATAACAAGTTGAGTGCTTTGCAGGTTAAGAGGTGAGCTGCAGGTGAAATCACAGCAAAAATCATAAACCATACAACAACTGGTACAAAAACGAAACAAGGAGAGGGGAGCAAGAGAGAGAGCGACAGAATGAGAGAGAGAGTAAGACGAATATTGCTGCCAGCACCAAAAATTTTCATCAAGCTGTTCAATTTAATAATACTTTTCCCTGAGCCTCTTTTTGTTTTGTGTCTGTACATAATGCTTGAGGACTAACTGACAAATATGATGTCTCTGTTAATGAAATTTCTGAGTCTAAATACAGCAATAACAACACATGCGGTAACTCAACTATTTTACTATAACCCTCCCGCTTTCTACACATCTGGATACAAAGACATTAACTTGCATTTATCTCCTCTGAAGTGCAGTAGCTCAGGAAAAAGTACGCAGACTTGCACTTCTTACGTCAAACGCACAGGATTTTAAAATTCTGCAACACTTTTTGCGCAGTCAGTGCGACAGATTTTTCACCAGCTCGTATCATCCGCCAATTTAGGCAGCAGTAATTTAATGATGTAGATGAAGGAATCAACTTCAGTGATTGGCAGATGATCAAAGAAGTGAAGATGAGAGAGAGGGAGAGCAGATTAGAGACTCGCGGGGTGGAATGCAAAGAGCCAGTGGATGTGACTTTAATTGGCAGGTTCGTAGGATCATTTAGCTCTGCTGATCACAGAATATTGACCATATTTTACCAAAGACGTGTTTAAACAGGAAGACAGATGTTCAAAGATGAAAGCAGACAGAGAAAAGCAACTCCTCAAAGACATTTTCATGGTTGAAGGACGTTACCGACGCTCCGACAGCAGCTGAATACTCTTAAATTGGAGTAAAACTCAACTCAGAGCTGACAGGGTAATGATGCACAGTTACGAGGAACAGTTTGTTTAAAGATGACGACATCTGTGATCAAACGACCCACTGGCCGACATACACAACCTTTCTGAAGTAATGTCGTTAAAATACGGTCATTTGTGTTACTGTCAAACATAATATTTGTTATGAAGTGTTACACTTTTATGGTCTTGATATGTATACGATGCATCACATTTATGTATTAGTGGCTGCTGTCACATGTCCGGGAGCTTTCTATCTGTACAGCTGTTGAATATTAATATATTATTACAGTCATGTGATCAGCTTACACGTTTTAAAGAAAACATCGCAATTTCTCCGACCAATCTCGCACCTGAACTCTAAATTGTGATGTCACTCAGGACCAAAAAAAGCTGGGATGCTTTGTTCAACATAAATCTAAAAAACAAAAACAAAAAAACAAATCATTTACAAACGAACTGTGTTTACTGACAAAGGGTTTTACGGAG
>JAPZDX010000004.1:16738780-16749658 GCA_029783625.1 Naso annulatus | reverse complement strand
TGTGCACTGAAATTCTTCAGCAGTTTTACAGCCATGTGTGTGGCAATACACTTACTAAGTGGAGTCTTGAACCACAGCAACCAGTAATTAACTTGCAGCAATTTAACATTTTACATGACGTGTCATGGGCCCATCATCTGCATAAAAGCCTTACTAATGACCATATGCAAATGTAAATTGCCTTAATTTCTGAAGCAACATGCTGACTACTTCATTTTACCATCACACACAGGCAAGAGGCACCAGGATTTTAGAGGATCATATGTCTTGTTCCTAGTATATATTAACTCATTGGAGCTCTTTGTGCGAACCAAATCAAAAGGTGAGTGACCAGGTGTCCCGAAACATTCTAAATAGTCTTGACAGTCCTGAATTAAGGGTAGTGGTCCTACAGTCCCTAATTCTTTTCTGTTTGTCATAGGTTTCTATGCTAAGGTGCCGCACAAGCAAACAGGGTATCTAGAAATGTAAGAAAACAGGCATGAGAGAGCAGAACAGTCTGATGACGAGTCTGATGAGCTATCCAAATATTTTGCTTTCAAATACATATCAATGTTTAGAAGCTATGTGTAGTACATAACGCCTTCTAATACTGGCAAGGATAGACAGTGTACAATGTCTTACATCAGGAAAAGTGTTTTACTGAAGGATCTTTTCTCCTCTCTCAGGTTGTGGCTGTAGGCACAGAGGTCAAAGCTACACCACCAGTTGGTTGCAGTAATTCCACACCTAAGCCTGTTATCCTTCATTTGTCCTCCAAAGGAGTTACACCCTTCCTTTCAGAAAAGACAGTTCTTTCATATGCCATCCCTCCCTTCTCCCTCCTTCCATGTGCACACAGAGGGGGTCAGGTTTATTCTTGTGGGTTTACCAGAAATCTGTTGGATAGTATTCAATGGAAACTCCCAGCTTGGCATTCGCTTACGGTCGCTCCCTTTCTCCAGAAACAGAGGTTTTGACCGTTGACAAGACTGAGGTGATCTCACCTCCAGTTTCTTGTAAAAGCTCAGCTCCTGTGAAGATGCGAAAGACTCTGAGCACGCTGTCATATGGATTGACAGGAAACAAATTGATTTGACATTTTTGATAACTGTTACCCTGCCAAATGAGAGATTCATGGACCCATTGCACAGGGTAATCAATTTCTGGAGGCTGACAGCAAGCAATGCATCATTTTTATCAAACTCCATGTATTTATTTATGTTCTCTGGCGTTTCCTTTTACACCTAACCAGGTTAGGGCTGAAAAAACCCTGGACTCTGGGTAGTCTACTTCAGGGCTGCAATTAAACAGTCCCAAATTAGAATGACCAGTTGACCAAGGTACTGCAGGCTGGTTTCGCCAATCATTAAGAATGTTCAGAGACTGTAGAGAGCGATTAAGCTGTTATAAAACCAGCCAACACATCCTGAGATGTGGAGTAGAATCTCAAGGCTCTGGAAAAGGTCACAGTCAGGCCTTTTGAGTAGAATCAGTAGAATCTGTTTTGCTGTCAGTCAAGTCACTGGTTGCTACCGAGAGGCTGTGAGGATGGTGACTATCTCTGTCCATCACAGCTTGTTCCTGCCTAAAGGTGCATTAATAATTCAGTTTGTGAAAATCAGTCATCAGAGCGATGTCTGCCTTGTCCTCTTGGCTTTGCATCTAGTGGGCTGGCATGAGAGACGCTTCTTTCCTTTAGGTACGGTTTACAAATCCTGCAAGTGAGCTCGCAGCATCTGTTGCATCTTGCTTGGCTGGAAGCAGCAGCAACAGCAACACTTGAATCTGGAAGCATGCTGGGCTGGCGGTGTGTGCGTAATGGAAACAGCTCTTGCTGTCATGTACATTGGTGTTTTCAGGAAGACTGTAGTAGTAGTACCTTTTTTTTTGAGGATGTGTCATTCCAGGTCGCCATTGTGCTCCTTCCACTAAAGCATTGCTTCTCTGAGCAGTCTTTATATACTTGAAAACTTCTAGTGACCCTAAATTCATTTTTGAGTGAAGTCTTTTTAATTGCCACAACCTGAGTGCAAGTTGACTCGCATTGTCTCAGTTGAATCATTGTCCTTTGCCTTTCCGCTTCGCCACTGCAGAGACAAAAACATGGCAACATGTAAACTTTACAAAAGTAGTCCCTTAACATGTGGTATGATCTCAATTCTTCTTCAGATCCAAAACAAAAATATTAAAGCCCCTCTGAGGAACTTTCATTTGTGTTGATTGTAGCAGCACCAGTGGACAAAAGCAGGACTGCTTACTGTTGTAAAGGTCTTGTCTAGCACATGTTTTTGTTTTAGAAGAGGATGAGAGAAACACAACACTTTTTTGAACGACACCAGTTCAGCCCTAAACATGAAATGTTCAGATTTAGCAAAGAAAAACATCCCCCTGCTCTCAACCATAGATAGTAAAGAAGAGAACAGCGGATCGATCATGCTGACAAAAATCAAATCGTCTCTTCCAATCTGTGTGCCGTAAAGTGAGGATAAGAAAGACGGGATCTCCGGTCTCCTCGCCGATGGTCTCATTTGCAGGTAAGATGTGAGGCGACAGTATTAAATTTAGACTGCTTCATAGCCAAATAAAAGTTCCTTGTGATGACTTTAACCTGTATATTTTGAATACATAGTAATAATGACCTTAACGGGATGTTTCTATGATACGTACTGGTATTTATTGTACACACAGTTTTAAATCAATATATTTTCAGTAAATATATCCAGCAGCTCACCGGGTTTAACCAAAGATGTGATTTTTCCTTTCTGCACTCCTTCTGTGTGGAGGTATGTTATGCAGCGGGGGTTAATGTAATACCCCGCGGAACAGAATATGAAGAGAGAGATAAAGGATTTTTTTTAAAGTGGTTTCAAAAAGATGGATTGAGGGATAATGTTGCTAGGAGACCCTGACATCAGCTATTTATCCCACATTCATGCTGTAGCCCATGTGCACTCATACTCACTGAGTGTGTGTGTGCCTCTCTCCCCTCTGCGTCTGTGTACCCTCGCTCTATCTCGTACTATAAAGCCGCCAGCATCGCTCTCTGCTCTCAGCTTGTGTTAAGTCAAGGCTGCTCTTTCGCTGAGACATAAATTACAGTCAACTCAGCCGAGCTCGGAGAATGAGTGACGGATGATGCTTGAGGTTTTTCCTTTTCCATGTCTACTTTTCTAAGGTTATAGAGCTAATATCAACTCCTACACAAGCCGGTCACTTCTTTGAAACAAGGGAATCTTTTGTCCTATAAAGACAAAACCCGGGAAGGTTGAGATATGGAATAAAAAACAGCACTGGAGGTGAAAGAGAAAAGGAAGCTGCGATTACGGTGGATTGTTTACCTTTGGGTATTTGATGACCGAGCTCATAGAAGACACATGTCTGCCTCTCAGCCGACACTCTGCTCTTTGTGAACAATTCTCCCGGGCTGCCTGGAGGCTCACTTATCTCGCAAGTCAGAAACACAGCAGGCTTCACAGCTCTGAGGGGGGATGTCGCGGCAGTCTTCATCCAAGCTGATCTGAAGAAAAGAAACCATTTCTCCTTTTTTCACTTGTCTTCTATTCTTCTGTGTCCTTTCCACATGAACACATCTAATTTCTCTTTCATTATGTTTCTGCACTGGGCTGCAATGAAATGAGTGACTTGAGGGATATTCATCCTCTTTTGTCTGCCCCTCTTTTCACTCCTTGTCCTCCATCGCACACCTGATTCAATTACCTTGCAAACTTTTCCCTGTTCTCTTTTACTGCTTCATTTTTTTCTTCCTAAATTCAGTTTTTCCACAGACACGTTCACAACTTAGCCTCTTATCCATTGTCAGTTATCTACTCACTGCTCTACTTTCCTCTGTGCGTATTCTTTACCTGATTTAATCCCTTCTCCCGTATTTTTCTTTCCTATTTTCCTCTCCTCTTTGTCCATTTTCTATTCTCCATACTTCTACCTTGCCTGAGGGCTCCCAGGACTTGAGCTGCTGAACATCTCACATAAACATACACTGCACGTCCTCTCTCCTAATCATCACCTCTTCGTCTGCACTTCTCACGACCCGCTCTCCCTCCTCAGCACCTTTTCTCTCACATACCTCACAATCATCCTTCCCGTCCTGCCACCATGTTCTCCTCGGAGGAGCTCTGGAACTCCACCGAGCAGGTGTGGATCAACCGCTCCGAGGCTAACTTCTCTCTGGGAAGACGTGCGGACGATGAGGAGGAGGATCAGCACCCTTTCCTCACAGATGCCTGGCTGGTCCCCCTTTTCTTCGCCCTCATCATGCTGGTTGGTCTGGTGGGCAACTCTCTGGTTATCTATGTCATTTCCAAACACAGGCAGATGAGGACGGCGACAAACTTCTACATAGGTGAGTGATATAAAGTGTTTCTGTTTGTTCTGGTGTTTGTGAAGGCGACATATGCAAAAACATTCTTGAAATCAGTAGGCTAGGATGTGCACGTAGTCATGAACTCCCGGTGCGTCAACTTCAAATGCATTGTATAGTAATTTGATGCATGTTTCTGTCTCTTTTATCCAGTAATGCTTCATTGCATGCCAACAACAGGTTCAAAGAGCTTCAGGGGTTCAAAAGGAAGATAAGTGTAAATTTTTCACTATGATTTTAACCTAAACCACGATCGTTTTCCTGATCCTTATGTAGGTTTGTGGCAAAAACCTAGCCAAAGAGTCACTTAAAATTAAATGAACAAAAAGAAAACAAAAAAGAAAACAGCAAAGTACCCTGCCCCCCCATCAGATTTGCCACTCTCATATGTACGATAGTTTTGCAAATTAAGTGTTACCATATAGATACAACTGTCAAAAGCAGGTATGAGCCAATCACAGCAGAGTAGTACGAGCCAATTACAACACAATTTCCAGAGGCGTTCTCCAAATGATGGAGAACACCGTGAAAAAGATGATTGAAATATGGCATTTATGTTTTGTTTCATGCATATTTCACACAGATCTGTTATTTCTGTCTCTTTCAATCGTCCACAAGCTTCTGTGTTTAAGTCACATGCTTCGTGGGTGTAATCATTTACTTGCTAAGGCTATTTTCATGGCACTTTGTTCCACTTTTAATTGACAAACCAGTTTTTATACCTCACAAGTAAAAAAACAATTTCCACTCAAAAATGGCGTTTATGTCCCCTAACGTGTCAGACCTCAACTATACTGATTTGTATCTACTGAAAAAGGAAATGTCCGGGCTCTTTTTAAAATCTGAAATTCAAACGAAGCCGACGAGCTAAATTTTTCTACTTCACATATCTGAAAGCCAATCACATGCAAAGAAGGCAGAAACCTCCAGCAAGAGTGGACATGTAGGCAGGAGAGAATGAAAGTTTGCATCAACAAAACTGCTAATTCTGACAACAACCTTTCCTCAAATTAAGCATTTAAATGTGCTCAGCTCTTTCACAGGTCCAATTAACAGCATACACACACAACAAGACTTTCAGCGTTGTTTGATCGCCCTACAGTTCACACTACATAACTTTCTGTCTTGTAATAGGGTGTCTTAGTTGTATGCACGCTATAAATCACTGATCAGCAACAGGGGGTCACACATTATAAAATCTTCCAACTGGACGCCCCTCCAACAAGTCTGTCTGGTCTCCAAATGACATTTTGTCTTGAAAGCACACACGAGAGGTGACACGGGAAATCAAGCAAAACCATGTGTGAGACAGAATGCTGTTGTTTTTTTCTTCTATAAATGGATGTCTATAAAAACTGGCGGTCCACAGAGAAAAAAAAAAAAGAGGGACGCCTTTCTGTTTATGTTGTTTTGCATGTGTTAAAACTCTCTCACCCCGTGTCCCGTGCTCAGCTCGTCGCTGCTCTCACCGCCAGTAATAACACTTGTCATACTACTATTTCTGCCGGGCATAGCCTATTCAACTCGTTTGAGTGTCTTGGTCATGCTGGGATCGCATCTTTGAACAATTCACACATAACGTTCAAAACTCATGGGAGCAAGCTCCGATTGGCCTATGATCTGGAGATTTTGTCTCCAGAATATTGTTTTTAAAGGCCAAGGCAGGCAGCAACAAACAATAATCAATTATGCTACTGCCTCACGTCTCCTCAGCTGGTTTTTAGAGCAAACTGGCTTGAAGCCTGAGTGATTAATTTTGCTTGTTGAAGCCAATTACAGCATGTCTGATACAGCTGACGTCACCTGTCACTTGAGAAGAATAACAAAGGTGATTGATTAACTTGGATGAACTCCACTGAAGATGAGAATTGATCACATGATAAAAAACGCATGTAATGTAGATATGCACAGATATGTAAATGCGCGTGCCTCTTCATGTGTAAATGAGGCGAAGCAGTTTGTGCATTTTGTTTGATTTGCTGTGAAAGGCGTTGCATTCTGTGCTGTGTATGCAACGACAATTTGATCTAAATGGATGGATAATATCCCAGGGCCACAGCTCTGAACTGCTTAATATTCAGAAACATTAGATTAGTGCCTGTACCATCTGCCCACCCCTTCAGTATAATGGTCCAGCTCCTATGTATAATGTGATTAGATTATCCAAACAAATAGGAAACAGTGTGTGGCGTTTGTCAGAGTGACAGAATAAACAAGAAAAAGGAAAGCCTGATCAGGCTGCCACGCTCACAAATGAAACTGTGCGATCCAAATGAGAATTTCATATGATGGTATTGGGCGGGCAATATGGATTTAATGAAGCATTTTCTATGTTTTATAAGCACGTATCTGTGTAGGTGTACGTACGATCTGCCATCAGTCAGTCAGCAGTTGTGGACTCCATTTTCTAAAATGTATCATCAAGTAAACAGGTGCAGATTCTCAATACCTGACATTAGATGCACCACATTTACATTAATGACCATGAACCTTTTCAGAAGTTCTCAAACGTATGCAGTTCTGTGGGTGATGGAAACAACCATCCAGTCAACAAGCTGCATAAAAACTAAGCATTTTAACATTCAGGAAGGTTGCTTTTATTATGAGGGAACTGCAGTGGATTGCACTAGATTGCGCAGGTGTTGATATTGGTCTGTTATCTCATCGTAGAAAATGACTCTGTAGATATGAATTTCCAGCTTTATTATGCAAAATTACACGTCAACATCTGAAGTCATTAAAATCTCAGGATATCTATTTTTGATTTTGTCACATGTGCATATAAGGAGCAGCCAGCTGAACATTTATTTCGGGGTTTATTTCAATAAGAAACCTAATCCTGTAATTTTACACCAGCTGGTTCTCAATGAGGAGTCCATGTTCACATCCAGGACTTACTGCACTGAAAACCAAGAAAAACAGCAAATATTTACTTCACAGACATTGTGGCATATTTAACTTAAGTTCATTATTTAAATAACTGCTGATTAATTTATTCTTCATCAACTATTGATTAATTTCAAAATTAATAATGCGGTGTCATGACACATACTGCACATTAGGGCCCGACTAATATGGGATTTTTGGGTCTGATGCTGATGTTGATATAAGGGTGTCAGCTGAATGTGAATCAAATATTTGTGAGAAAGATATGTAATGAAGGCAGGATATCTTAACTTTTAACTCATTTTATTCCAAACATAGGAGCCCTGAACAGGAAACACTTCACTAATTAGGTATTAAATAACAGAGCACCTTCTGCTGGACAAACTACACAATTATACCATTTTAAATCACTTGCGCAGGTATTTTTTCTGGCCTTAAAAGCAGTTTTAATATCGGATCATATCAGCAAACATATATGCTAACTGCAATATAATCTACGATGAAATCAGCAAACTGATATATCAGTTGGGGCATATTGCTCACTCTCCATGCAGCATTATAATGCGGCATACTCCTTTGTGTCAGATAATTAAAAGTGTATCCACTATTAGGCTGGTTATGACTGAGGGTGGTGGGATATTGGTTTGACATTTATCTTAAAAAAATCATTGATGCAATATGTGATATTTGCCTGACAGAGTCCTGAGTTACACTATCTGTAAAGAACTGTGCACAAGATACAACACAACTGGTGTTTTCTCTCCGTGCAGCGAACCTGGCTGCCACTGACATCATCTTCCTGGTGTGCTGCGTCCCCTTCACTGCAACCCTCTATCCTCTGCCTGGATGGATCTTTGGCAACTTCATGTGCAAGTTTGTTGCCTTTCTGCAGCAGGTAAAATATGACTCGTGTTTTTCATTGTTTACTTTTTGTTTTTGGCTCAGGGATGTGCTTTCATGTACACCAGAGTGTTACCTCTCGGGGGAATTGATTTATTGTGTTAGTCCTGCTAAAACAGGACTTTTAAAACGCAGGTAAACATTTTCGTCTGACTGAAATCATACAAAATCGAGTTTCTCAAAGTCGAGCTAAATTAACAAAAAAATAAAAAAATTATTTCATAAATTTACTTGCAGTGATGACATTTAGGATCTTGGTATCCTTCACCAGGAGCAGTCAAAATGTGTACGGGTTTCATTATGCAGCACTGTGTGTCATAAAAAAAGCCAGTCTTATTATTAATGCACCCTGGGAGGCTGCAGTCAGTCCTTTGAAAATGACAGCGGAGATCTATCTTCAAAAAACTCCATTCAGTGGAGCCATTGTTACCTTTATTGCTTTTTTTCCAAGAGTTAGGATGAAAGAGGTTTCATTCAGATGGTTGGCGGTTGATGACAGCCATCAAAGTACAACTGAAACACTAGAAAATTACTAAATCAAACCTTAATAGACAAGACAGACAGGAGGAGAAGCACAAAACTGCAGTCATGACTGAGAAAAATATGTTTCTACGGGTTGCAGTTACAGAGACTACGGAAATATTTTGATTTTTTAACAGCTTACAAACAGCCGTTAAGAAAGCACTAAACTCTACACATGGTGATATTGTGGTTTGCAAAACAGTCTCAGTGAATAATGAACAATGTTTTATGAATACAAACTCACAGGTTTTATTACAGACAGACAAGCAGGCAGGTTCAGGTTGGGGCTCAGGTGAAAGAAGCTAGATAGGAAAAACATCATTTAAAATTGCAGCACAGATGAAGTGACAGAGTAGGAGTGGGAGTGAGCCGGTTGGATGAGGAAATTTGATGAAGGTGGGCTGGGCGATCAGGCAACTGCAGAGAAAATGAATGAAGTGAGGACAGCTTTAGGTGGGGCAGCCGGGTGATGAAGATACTAAGGCTGCAAAATCAGAGGGAATCTGATGGACACGTGGAAGAGGGGGGATAGACAGACTGATGCTGTGTCCACAGTTTTGGCCTTTTGTCCACAAACAAGCCTACCTTCAGGTTAGCGGAAACTTATCTTTTAGAGAACTTGGGCCAGGATGATGATAGGCAAAAACTCCTTTTTGTCTGTGGCGACAGATTGTGCACCGTTTTCTCCTTTATTTGCATGACACTACATAGACCAGTTATATGGCAGTAAACACTGTGGATGTGCACACACCTCAGTTGCAGAAAGCCCAGAGTGATAAGGATGGCTCTTGAACTACTCCTACGTTACACTGTTAGATTAAACTTTTACTGGCCCGGTAAACCAGACCCATAATTCACTCGCAAATAAATTCACTTAAAAAAAAAGGGTCTGGTCACGCTCCATTGGGGATTCTTTGCAGAAATGGAATCCCCCGTATGTGGCGTGGTATCAGATTAAGCATAAAACCATTGGAGCAGCTTTAAACCAATTGGCATTAACATTAGACAGACGAGTGTGGGAAGGTTAACGTCTGATCTATTCAGTAATTACAAAATGCCATTATATTGTGTCACGACTGAGACTCTGACTAGGTTTTCACCTAGTCTTGTTTGTTTTTATTTGGACAGAGATTGAAAGGAGGAGATTTTGTAAGACTGGGGGAGGGAAAAAAAAAAACAGCTTTCAAAAATACTTGTGTGCGTGTGAACTGGTTTGAATCAGAAGCACCTTTACCAGGCTTGTGAACAGGCAGATATAAAATACGCTTTTAATTTGATCACACCAGGGAGCATGAACTCCCGGTAGTCAGTGAAAGTCCCTACATGTACAGTACTTTCAGACTCCATGCAGCTTTTTCAAATAGGATAGCCAATTAAAATAGCCTTAAGTGGGCCTGAAGCTACTTTAAAGGGGCACATTTCTCTGATGCGCTGTAATTGCACTTAGCCCCGCAGTAAAATATGCTCAATCAACACCCAAACCTGAAAGCATGGAAAGGCTTTATTGTTACCGATGATATAAATGAAGTGGTGGGATTGCCAAAGCTCCTGTTTATTTAATTTAATGACTGACCTGACAAAAAAAGAATAAAACATGCAGTGAATGTAATCAATTTTCTAGTTTGTTCGGTGTGTACTTCATTCATTATGATAAGGGAGGAGGAGATGATCTGTCAAGTGGAAAGAAAGACAACATTTTCTTGTGAACGTGTAATGAATAGACGTAAATGGCTAATTTGAGCATAAAGAGTGGAAGATGTCAGTCTGAGTGACAGGCGGAGAACCCAGGCAGGCAGGCTAAAAGCATTTCAGTTGAAAAGATGGAGACATGATTTAGTTTATGCTTCTGAACATGGAGACTATCATGAACTAGTCTTTGATGAAACAATGATCCCTGAAGGTGATGATTGAGCCTAAAGGTCTCCTTTGGAAAATGGAAAGAGAGATTGTCTCTTTAGGTATCTCCTTATCTCATTATTTAACCCTACATGCAGCACAGGTGGAGTGCCTGGAGTGCAGGATCCAAATAAAACCCAGTTCAACCGATTATTGTGCATTAAAGTTAAAGGGATAGTTTGGCTCTTCTGATGTGGGGTTGTATGAGGCACTTATGCCTAGTCAATCAGTAAGTTAACATGATGTGAGAGAAAATCGATTTATTGTGTTAGTCCGGCTAAAACAGGACTTTTAAAATGCACGTAAACATTTTT
>JAPZDX010000004.1:16695478-16706434 GCA_029783625.1 Naso annulatus | reverse complement strand
CACATACAAATAAAGCTTTTTTAAGACTCTTCAAACATTAAAGCTACTTTCTAATGGGACAAGAAAAAAAAAACCCTCAAATGAACACACTGAGCACGAATAAATCAACAAACAACTGAATATTTGCTATATGTCCTCCAGCCATAATTTTACTCTGTTTCCAGTCAGTGAAATGAAGAAGACCTCAGCTAATTAAAAACACTTTAGCAAACTTAATTCTTCTTTGACATTATGGTTTCCCCTTGAGACATAAGTTGCTTGCCAGTCAAAACAACAGCCTCAAGTTTTAATGATTATTCTAAAGTGACAGGAGTGTGGAAGCTTTAGATACTCTACACACTTTACACACAGCCTTGTGCAAATTTAGCTCAAGTTTAAAATCAATGGTTTCTGACATGATCTTTTTAAAACGTGCTACAGTGCGGGATTGGAGGCTGGGAGCAGTGACTTAAGAAAGAAAGGTTTCCTTCCACTCACACACACACACACACACACACCAGGCTTTAGCGTACGTGCCTGAGCTTTTGAAAGAATGCCACTTTCCACAAGGTTGGCGTGCTCTGCCAGTAACCGGATGGCACACTTCCCTTTTTCCATGGACGCAGAGAAATTGAAAGAGGGCATCAAGGGTGTGGACAGTTTGAACAGGCTATTCCAAAGCCACTGGCACTTGACAAAAGATTAAAATATCTCTTGCTCATAGCCCTAACACGTTTGCTGATGCCCTGACGCTAAACAAAGTGTCAGTTGGGGCTGTTAAACTGATCAATGCCTCATTAAACAGCTCAATTTTGCAGCTTTAGTACTCTAGATTAGTTGTGGTGAGAGTTAAGTTAGATTTACAACACTTTCATGTGTATACAGTAAATCTGAAGCTGCTGAGGTAAGCTAATGGGAGAATTTCAAGCTAGCATAACAAATGTTAACAGAGGCAAAACATCTAGCCTAAAAGTCTAAAAATGACAGAATTCACCCACCAGCATCTCGAATCTTTAATTAATATGCTCATGTTTGTTTAATGTGTATAAAAGCAACATAAAAACAAAATAGCCAGGCTTTTTGCTTACTCGTTTCCTGTTTGTGCTAATTAAGCTAACAGGTTGTTAGGGTCAACTATCCAGCTGTAGCCTGGAAAAGCCCCTGGTGTAATGGAAATGATGACGTTAACATAAAACATTAACATAAAATAGACTGTATAATGCCAATTCTTAAAATCTATTGTAAAATTCTGAAAATATAATATGTCATTTTTTGGCTTTTTATACGATGTTGCCGTATAACTTAATTTTGTAGATAGCCTGTTAGCCTACATGGTTTAGCTTAGCTTGTAGGACCTATAACATGAACTAAACTTTGTGCCTTTGGGCCATTTTTTCGTAACACTTCCTCCCATTATAATAAATCCCAGTAAAATGACATAACCATCTATCTATCTATCTATCTTATATACCATTAGCCTACGTTAAAACAGTTCAACCTTTTCCTCAATTAGCTACTGTAGGATATATTACAGAGAAAAAAGAGAGATGGATCCTACTCATGTACCTTTTAGCAAATACATGCACAGTTTTCTTTGTTGCTTCTGAGTAGTATTGCTCTTTCTTTTCTACCTCCACCAGGGTCTGCAGCTGGATACTGCTCGTCTAGGTTGCCATCTGTTGCATTCCAGCTCAATATCCATCTCTGTCACTCTTACACTTAAAGATTTCAAATTGCAATTATCGGACATGTTTTTGTATGACATCAATACAAATTTGAGTACAGCACCATCAAGTATAAGATGGCTTACAAGAAGATGCTCCAATTGACCTTTCGCTAAGCTGTGCCCCCTTTAGCTACTGTTGCTATGTCTGAATAGCTTTTGGAGTTAGCATCAAGCTCACACTGTCACTAACTGCACAACACTATACAGTGCATTATTTTTGATTGGCTCGTCTGTCAAGGCAAATGGCTGTGTTGTTGTCAGACAAGAACGCCTTAAAGTGTTAAACAATTCAGCTTCATTTTCCCTGTGAAATCAGATAAAGGCTTTAATAAGACTACGCAGTGCAGCTTGTTTACCAGCAGTGACAATGCTGTGAACATCAAAATGCTTGATGTCAGACCTGAGATTTTGACAGGAAGCTAATGGGACAGCAATCAGCCACATGCAGTGAAATAGGCCTACCTCCCGCCCTACCGTGTTATTTTTCAGTTTTATGGCCCAGTTTAAGAAATTCTTCTTAAAAGTTATTAAAAAAAACACCTTTGATTGTTAAAAGTCAATTACCTATGACATCTTAGCAGGGTAACTAGTAATTTGTAATCTTTTATATTTCAAAACTAACCTTTCCAACATTGTTAAGCAGACTGATGTAATTTATTGATGAATAATCTGACCTGAGCAATCATTTCTCCCTCAGGAGGGCAGTGGTCCATGCAGGGTCTCATGAAAACGAGATGCGAATACAAGTTGCTCCTTCTCTCTGACATACAAGCTAATAAGATACAACCTGCATGCATTGCAGCAGTCTAAAATAATAAGTTGACTGCAATTGAATAAAAATAAGGCAAATATAATGTAATGAACTGAGCCATTAAGGGCTACATAAGGTATCTGAAGCTTTTTAACAACCACGAGGCAACATATAGCTCAATATAAAAATTTGGCATCAGAGAGATTCAAGTTTTTAACAGTTGTTGGCAAAATATATGCACAAATTGGAGACGTTGATCATTAAAATGAAAAATGGGTAAATAAACATGTATATGTTATGTCTGACCTCTTCTCAAAGCTTTTTTGTTGTCTGAGAGGAAAAGAAACAAAAAACAAAACAAAGCTTGTCTGTGCAATATAGCAATTTATGCTGTAACAATATATGTCCCTGTCAGTACCAATGTTCCCACATGAGGACATCAGTTGCTGCAATCTGGGGCTCGGGTCTGCTGCATCTCTTCCCTGCTGCTTTTTAATGAAGGCTGACTAGAGCAGAGATTAACTGCAATCTGGTTTACATTAACCCCCAGTAGCTTCATGAGCTTCACAAAAATATTTTAACATTTGAGTGTAAGGTGTGTCGTTGCTTGGTTCGCCCGGTTCGTCAAGTCCGTTCATGAAACACACACCCAATTAGGCAGAATTGAATGGATGGCCAAGAAAACTACACCCAATTACAGAAAAATAAATTGACATCTCCAGGAGGGAAAACCTTATTAGCGTGAAATGAATGAAAATCTGTCCAGGCTGATGTAAGTCAGTGGCAGCAGCAGATATTGAGACAAATCTCTGTGATGCATCTCTCTATGCTAAATGCATAATGAGAAGCTCTTTGCCACTTGTGATTTGTAAACTCCACTTTTATACTCGCCCTCTGCTCCCTAGCGCAACAAGATGTGAAGCATGAGGCCCGTAAATGTAGCTGCCAGAAGAACACAGTGCACCAGGAACAGAGTCAGCAGACCTCCCAAACACTGAAGCTGACCCTGAGTCGGCATCAGTGACACTGTGACAAAAATAACTACATGTGTGTTTGCTGTATTTTTCTGTTTTTTTTCTCTATATTGCAAAAGTACAAGTAGACTTTATAGAAAACTGTTTCCACAGTAAGATTGGTTGCAGGTGTTGTTGACTCACTGCTGCCCATTGCCAAAAAGTTAAAGGCAAAATTTTTCAGGAATAATAATTTTTTTTTTTTTTTGTTCTTTTGTTTGAGTCTTAGATTTAAAAGTAAATCTAAGACTCAGTGCATGTCTGTTATAATCATCCATTATGAAAACAGTCATTCAAAATCTATTTGATATGTACAGCTCACAGTTGTTTATTTTCACATTTGCCTTTGTGTTCTGCTTCACGTAAAACTGGAGCTTGCTCTCCAATGGGTGTGATCACCTGACAGCATGTTTTGCTGTCACTGAATTACAAAAATTAGACCATATACATGTATATCGGTTAAAGAAAAAGTTCCTACAATAGTTGTGGCCATAATTTCTATTGGTTATTATTACAGCAACTTACTTTTCCAAATTAAAACAGATAGACTGAGAGTGTTTTATTAATTTTCAGGAGGAAATGAAGTGTTATAGTAACAAAATCACATAAAATTAACTAAACTACTGATACAAAACAATACAAAACACAGGAAAAAACCCATTTGATATAAAATAAATTAAAATGAAAAACATTTACATGAAGCCTAAAAGTGGGACTATAATCTTTATTCACTAAACATGCAGTGTACAACGATCATGCTGAGTAATACAATGTGCATTAGTTCAATATTATGCTCAGTAATGAGTCAGATGGTCCTGAAGAGTGAAATATTACAGATTGTGTGGTGAATATGTTTTACCTGACACATCAGGTAATAATACATGTGTTGTGGTCACATATTAAGTAAGGTTGTAAACAAGCCAGAATAATTTATTTGGAGGCAAAACTGAATTAAAATGCATCGAAATATTAGTTGTAGTCCTTCATTTCACAGGAAAATGTGCATACATCTGCAGCAAGTAAGGTGGGTCAAAGCTAGGAGGTCAGTCTGTAAACTGTGATGAGTGACAGGCAGTTTTAAATATTGTCTTCTCTTAGACTTTTGACACTAAGCTCTCTCTCAGACATAAGCTGAAGAGTAATATTCCGTTTGCCTCTTCAACGCTGAGCTTCACTTCTTAACCTCGTCTTTTAGGGTGGATGCAGGCTGACGGGTTTAGCCCCAGATGGGTCCTCCCTATGTCATAAAAAAAAAAAGAAAAGAAAAGAAAAGAAAAGAAAAGAAGAGAAAAGAAAAAAGTGCATCCTGGTTTTTCACTTTCTCCCTCACCACCAACTAAAATATGGCTGGACGGCAACTTTGGCACATAATTAAGTCAAGAAATTTTGTAGTGGTTAGTGTCCCGGCTTCCCTTAACCCTTGGGTTTAACTCCATTTCTGTCTCAAGACGTTTTCATCCATCTGCGCTCGCTTGATCCCCGGTCCAAACCACAGCGATGACTCATGGGTAAATGAGCTGAAAGGGCTGGGGGAGGGAAGGCAAGGACAGAAAGCGGACAGATTAAGTCGCAGGGAACAGTTTGTGGCGGGGAATCAGAGAGTCGTAGTTTGAAGACTTGAGACGGCTTGCGGGTGCTGGAGGCCTATCAGGCGGTGCATTTGCCTGGAATAACAAACAGAGACTGTCAGGATGATGAGCATGGATGGTGGTCCCTACTGTAAAGCCTTTTATAGTAGATCCTCCAGAGAAGAGAGAGGGAGAAGATTAATTTCATTTTATTCTGGAAAGGTTTCGGGAAGGCATCCAGTTTGTGTCCACAGAGGATATAAAACACTGCAGGATGAAAACTAGCGAACAATATGATACACTACTTTCATTCACATTTATCAGAGGGACAGCTTTGTTTGTTTTTATGCTTCGCCACAAAATTGGGCTTAAGACAACAGATTGTATTACAGGTAAACCTTAGGTAATGTGTTATTATGAGGAGACAGTATAATTCTCATTTTTCTCTTTGTCAACAAATTCCACCTAAACCCAAAAACCAACGTTGAATTTGTCTCATTGTCTGTGTATCCATGGAGCGATATAACTTTTCCTCTGTTCACTGGACCTCCATTGTTGCTCCAAAAGTATTGAAATCATCACTGAGCCACGCTTGACCTCTCTCATCCGACTGTCAAGTGAGTTTGAGGTAACCTCTCTCAAACAGATGAAAAAAAAAAAGAAAAAGAAAAAGAAAATTGGATGTGTTTCAATCACCAGAAGTTGGTGGAACAGATTACACTGCATGGCTGTAATAAACAGAGGAGAAGAAGAATAATTTGCAAGCCAGAAACAAAACTAGTTTGCCAACTGTGTTTCTTTTTTAAATGAATGAGCTGTACATTTACCCAGTTTCCTCACTGGTCCACCCGTAGTTTTCAGATACCAACAGCCGAGGTTTACATATCTGGTCAGCTAAGAAACTGGAAGTAAAAACAGTGTCTTCATCTTCTCCTCCTCTTCTTGGGGAAGGAAATCTTGCTAAGCCATGTGAGTTTAATGTTTGCTCTGTCAGAAATTATTTGGAAAAGGTCTTTCCCTTTTACTTAGAGCACACTAACTCTGATACAAACATGTTTTTGTTTACATCAACCTATTCTATTACTCTGCTATAGTCCAGCGATGGAAACATGGCTGCTCTTGCACTGGTTGACATGTTCCTTCATTACGATCAACGTGGACGTTTATTTTGCTTGTAGCGAACAAAGAGTTTCTGGAAAAAGCTGGAAAAAGTCCTCAACAAATGCACAGTTTACTCTTGTTTGAGCATGATTTGCTAAAACTACAGTGTCCAGCTGTTCCGGAAAAAGGCTGGGCCTTTTTTTTCTTCTTTTTTTTTTTAAATGAAACTTAATACTCCTGACATGTTTTCAAATATTTACACCTTCAGAAGAAGCCAGGCTTTGGGACTGTGGTGCCACAGACCGCTGGCAAAATAAGACAGCACTGAGAGACAGATGAAAGCGTTGTGGTTGCTTTTTATTTTGAGTAAATCCCAAAATATCATCTGGGTACCATAAATACTCATGCGCTAAGCGTATATTAATCCATGGCTAAAATTAATCCATAGCAAGTGTATTTACACCTGCAACATCTTATAAAATCTTCACTGTCCAGTTCTTCTTCTTCTTAAAAAAAAAATAATAATTAAGAATTAAACTATAAAAAAGTGGCAAAACAAGAAAACTGACTTTGGTCTGACTGCCAGGCAGAGGGTTAGGAAGCCTGAAGATTTAAATAGACAAATAAATCGTTCTTGGTTTTGGTATTTTCATGATCTTTGTTGACAATATGAAAATGTAAAATAACGGGAGCCAATTTAAAAAGAAAAGAACATTCTGACAAATTATCATGACTTCATATTATGCTGTCAGTCTATATAACTAAACCCACAGAGTTACATCATTGTTCCTTTATTCATTCAAATTTTCAAAAAGATGTGTCTGCTATTTATCTAAAAATATTTAGCAATAGCCACAACAATCTCATGACAAAAGCAGTAAAACTGTAACTGAATCCAAGACAGAGTCGGGCAACAAAAAGATTTTTTTACTATTGTGTTTGTGTTTGTATTTGTTTTGTTTCTTTGGCATGCAATTCCTATAATCTCTTAAGCGGCCACATAACAGTCTGAAAAGTGTTTGCACATTTTCTCCCTTTTATTGGTTTAAAGAAAACAATACAAGTTAAGCAAAGACACTTTACAAATATCACAGCGAAATCACTTAAATGGAGAAAGAACTTCAGTCGTCGAGACGTTTCTGACTACTAATGTCGAAGCATCCCGAGATGGTTGTAGTTGAACACGCGGCTGTCTGCCAGCTCACTTCACCAGAGGCGCTATCACCCATAGCAGAATACTCTGCTGGTAAGGGTCCAAGTCTAGAGAAAAAATAAAAACACTTCTGTTCTCTTTCACAGATAAACACCAGTCAAACAGGAGGAGGAGGAAGAAAACTGGACTTCTATTCACTGAGAGGACTGTTTGCTTTCTTTGAACGATCTATAACCCATCAGGATGCATCGTTTCATGTGGCATGCACGCAGTGTGATGGACCTGCTGTAGAGAAGAGACTTTTTCCTTTATTTTTGCAGAAAAAATGAAAAACAGTGTGCTACAAATGATTCAAGCTTTTTTTTTCTGTTACTCCTGCTTCCTCTCTTGTTGGGGAACAAGCTATGCAGTTCAGCTGATTAAACATTACACTGAAAAGAGCCTGTGCAAACCTTTCATCACTATGACTAATGATGGCTAATATGAGGTGATAATGGCACAGTTTAGACAAACATGACATACAGCGTGCTGGGGTCACAGATTTTACAATGAAACAGATGTAAGGGATAAATGAAACATTGGTTTCAGAACATAAAAATGACTTTCTGTTGCATATTTACTGTAAATATTAAATGTCAAGTACAATATCAGTGCTATATCTCTTTTTTTAAAACAACAGTTCAGCTTTTATGTAGGTCAGTTATTAATGTTTAGTGTACATTGTTGACCTAATTGATACAAATGTGCATGAATATTAAAAAAATGGATGTTCGTGATGCAAATAAATTTTAGTTTTAAAACATAAGGGTGTGTTTTCAGTTGTTCTTTGTACTGTAAAATATATTAAACTTCATGAAACGCCATATCTCATTTTTAGCACAAATTCAGCCTTAATGTTTGTCTTATATTCAACTTTATTATTGTATGTAGTTGATGAAACTGTCTACTAATGTATGTTAAAAACTTTTGGAAACAGAAATGAATTTTTCACATAATGTGTTGCCGTTGCAGATATATTACCAAGTTGTGTGAAAGCACATGTGTGATTTGCGTCTTTTATTGATTTTTTTTTAATGTATTAAATTTGTTTAAAAGAGCTCTGAAAGAAGCGAGACAGGATTCAAAGCAGTTCAGTCAAATTACAAAACTAAAAAAAGTTGATTGACAAGTGTATTCAGATCAAATACATATATTAAAATAAGAAAAAAATAATGAATAGAGAGTAATGTCTAATAGATTAAGCAAGCAAAAATAGGTCAAAATTCAGAAACAAAAACAGAAAATCTTTTAATAATTAACTATGAAAGAAACTTTTCTGTGTTTTGCTGACTTGATCTTTTGTATTAAAATACAATGACTGGTTCATAAGTGTATTGACGTTGTTATGACTCGTCTCTAATGGCTAACAGTGATGTTACACACATCAGGGGCCTTGCTCCCGAGCCGCAGTTCATGTTTCTCCCTCCGAGCTCTTCCTCTGCCTTTGAAATGAAAACAGTGAGGTCGGCTGAGGTAACTTGGAGTCCTTCCTTCTCCAGCGGAGGATGTGCTACTCACGCATCTCGCTGTGTGTTTATGTGTGTGTCTCACCATCTGGCCACCATAAGTTGCCCGAGGTCCTACTGACAGTCGGGACCAGCTGGCTCACTGGACAACAGAGCGGTTGTACCAGAGCAGACGGCGGCAGGTCAGTGCTGGGTCTGAGCCTCAAAGTGCAAGAAATACATGACCTTGATCGTGACATTAAATTTACTAGAATTCAGCCACATTATGCATTCAGCTAGATAAAAAAAATACATTACACTTCTTACTCCCATTTAAGGATGAGTAATTACTGCTTTAACAGTATTTTCACTTAATGCCTCATGTGTGAGTGTATTCATGATTTACTGCATGATGATATCATGAAGCAGCAGTGGATAATAGGATTTTTTGTTTTATTGTGGAAAAAAAGCCCCCACTGCAGATGAGAATCTGATTCAGGCAGAAATGTTATTGGACTAAAGTTTTATTCATGACAGCTATTGTGATTTATAATGATGTTTTTCAGTTAACCTGTAAAGCCAAGAGCATTTTTTCCACATTTGTGGACAATAATGTTTGTTATTATTATAATAATATTAGTCACATTTGCAGACTTCCTTCCTCTATGTCTGACTGGTGGGACCCTGAAAGTTTGTGACAGGCCACAAAAAAAAACTGTAAATAAAAAAATTACAGAATTCTCTAAGTTTGAAACTATTGGAAACATTTTGGATAAGTAGGCTACACGACAAAATGTATAACTAAGGTATAGTCATTTTTTTAATGTGCAAATGTTACGTATTATTCGTGTAAGTAAATGACCTGAAGACCTCTTTCAGCACTGACTATGTTTATTTGTCTGGCAGTCTCAAGATGTTGGAAAACTAACACAGCGTGTGCCCATCTGAGTAGTTTTACTTTGGCAGCTATCAGGTCTGGAAGTGGTGGCCTACTGTATTTCCGAAATCCAGTCGTAGAGGAGATAAGAGCCGGGGCCAAACCAGACACAGCAGCAGTAAAACACAGACGGCTGAGACTCTTTGCACGCCTGCCAGCGCCTGCGCCCTGTAGTTTCTCTGTAATATCTGCTGTGAGGCAGACTGTGTGCCTCAGTACGCTCATTGTACAATAAGCCGTCTTTCAGCCGTCATGCTGTAGTTTTAAATGCATTGAAGATTTTACTGAGCGGGCTTGTGCAACTTGCTGGTGAGTCAGTGCGTCATTATTATGACCACCTTCCTCAAAATGGCCCCTACAGACCAGAATGAGAACAAAAACATGGCTTCTGCTGATCACGGAGAATCCAAGACACAGAACAAAACATTGTGTTGGCATTTACATCTAAACAATATTTGTACGGGAAGCAGAACACAAAAAAGTGCAAACAGGGAGATCGCTCTAGATCTAGACTGGAAATCAAAAGGCATGTTTCGAGCATATAACGTGTCCTTCCTTCGAAAGGTCTCACTTTAATTCTTCTCCACAAACATCAGACCCAGTCCTGCCTCTTTTCATACACACCACACGGGTTTTAGGTGGTGTCCCGCAGTTTTTTTGTTGCGGAGGTGGCTTTTTATTTTTCTCTCCCAGTACAGTGTGTACTGTGTTTGTTTTCCGGTGTATCTGCGCACTGACATCTTGTGTAATCAGAGCAGATCCCATCGGCTGAACATTTTGCTCATCACGGCTGTCGGGCAGATATGAATCCAACATTGTGAGCTACTGCAGAGAGAAAAGCTCTTTATACATCAAAATCAAATCTCCTAAACAGAAGCCAATGTGACAAGACTGTGCAGAAGAAGTTGAATACATCAAATCTAGTTAAATATTAACATCTGGCTTGGATAATCAAACTCCATGGTGTTAAAACATTTCTTTTCTGAAAAGTTGTGTCTGACTCCTTGTTACTGTAATTTGGCAAAATGGTTGTGACATTGTCACTGAATCTGTATTGTGTCTTTAGAGGCAAGCCTGGATGCCCGGGAGGTCTGAGGGCTGTGACTCATGCTCAAAGCTTTTGCGCCTGTGACATGGAGAAAGGAAATAAGAGCCAGATGCCAACAGATATGCACAAGCACATGGCTCTCACGACGGACCTTGATCTCTTTGTGTGTGTGTGTGTGTGTGTTTGTGTGTGTGTG
>JAPZDX010000004.1:16541354-16555615 GCA_029783625.1 Naso annulatus | reverse complement strand
GAGATGACCAAGCTGTAAGTAACATTTTATCAGCGTCATAGCTGTGTTTATTTTGTGTAAGTAAAGGGGTTTTGAGTAATGTGCAGTGCAGAGGTGTGCATGAGTCAAAAGGGGAGGAGCACGCTTGCAGACAGTGTTTTGAGAGAATGCAAAAAATAGAAGGAACACAGAGGGCGTGAGTCACAGTTTTCTAAAGATCTACAGATTTTCCTGCTCGGTCAGTTGTGTCTCGCTTCTCTACAGGAGTCCAAAATCAAAGCCCCAAAAATGAGTGTGATGTGTCCTCTTTAAAACCCAATATGGTAACACTAAGTCAATATATTGGCATAAACAAAAGACTTAAATAGAGATTCCAGCCTTCAATGGTCCTCATAGTACTGAGAGATTCCAGTACAGCTGTCTGACTTCATAACAGTACTAATAATAATTCCACACGGACCTGTCTCCTTTGAAGAAGTAGGTTTTGGCGACATCCTCCCACCAGACAGCTGTCTCGATACTCTGAGTGGGCATGCCGCTCCCGAACAGCGAGATGTCCTGAGGGTACGAAGGCTGGAGAGTTGTGTCCTTGAAGACCCAGAAACGGTTTCCTAAAATACACACGCAAAGTTAGGAGGCTCTGAGATAAAGACATTATCATAAAGATGACCTTAAACATGAAACACTGCCGGCTCTCGGCTCATCCACGGCACGCCCTCTCTGTGTGTGCCTTTTTTTCTTCCACTGGGTCTATTTATTTCTATTTGCCTGATTTCAAAGGTCAGATGTATCACCTCGTTTACAAAATATCTGCACAGCAGAAAATCTATGCGGTGTTATCTATAATACAATAAACAGCAAGATGATGCTCTGAAGGCAACTCCGCTGAGACTCGTTGTTTTCAGTTTTATTGAAGCTATTGTTGCATTTAATTCAGTTTGATCATAAGTGCCTCAGGCAGAGTGAGGAGCTGCTGTGGTGGTGTGCTTGCGCTAAGTAGCTAGACGCTCACATACACACATGTGCAGTTAAGTCCCACTGAGAGAATAAATAAAGCATGAGGCACTCTGATCCCACTGGGTGACAGATGTCACGTTAATCTGCCTGATGGACGGACGGCTGTACCGGACCTGCACCCGTTCTGTTGCCGTACAGAACGTAAAACGACCTCCACTCCAACAACCCAGTCAGTTGCTATATGATAAGAGATGACTGTGTGGTTGAGAGCTCACACACACACATTAACTTGTAATGGTGATATGCTATAGGAGATTACTGGATGTTTAAAGAGCTCACATGGTATGCAACACAAGAACATTTTTATTTGAGATTCAAGATTCAAGAAACCTCTACAGTGTTGTTGTTGTCTTGTTTGTCTTTGACGTCTTTTTGTCACTTACTGTGGTTTAATAGAAAAATATCATAACTGCTCCATATTTGCTATTAAGGACAAACTGCTAAACAGTAGTTTTTGTAATCCGTTTTTACTTTGTTGGACACATTTTCTCTTTTGTTGATTAATTTTATGGTTGTTAACTAAATCTAGAAAGAAAGATCTGATTTAAAGAAAAAATAAAAACTGCCATGTGGGATTTTCATTAAAACAACCCAAAGTTATATTTACATTTAATGTTTTCACTAAAATGTTTTACATGTCAGACAAGTGTGCGGTCACTGGCACATTGCAAAGCTGATTTATAAGTATTAGTTATTTTTATTCCTGCATTGTTTACATTCATGTTTGCTACTTAGCAGTGTTCTTCCTCCCTGTTTGTGTGGGTGGATTGCTACATATCTCAGCATGTTAGCAGCCCCACTTGGCAATCTACAAAACAATGTGCAGTAATGCATATCATGTCATACATAAGCTGTCACTGGTGCGTGTGCAAAATAGTGAACTTGCAAGACACTAACAAAACATAATTAAAAACATTGCTCTATAGCACCACTAGTGGCCAAACACTTCACATTGTGCTTTTAGTAAAGTAGATAGCTGGAAATTATATAAATTTAAAAAAAAATAATGCTCTTGCTTTATTACCTTTAAAAAAGACAAACTTCCCTTCGCTATTTTCATACACGGCATCAATTTTGGCGGGTAAACCTTTCCAGAAGAAGTTGATCTGCATGGGGTAGCCAGGGACCACCGAGTTGTCCCGTACCCTCCAAAACCACTGGTCCTAAAGAAAAGGATGAGGTGATATGATAAAATTATCATCATCATCATCATCCAAAACTGTATTAAATCCAGTCACCATGCTGACTCGGGCGGATGTTGTACTCTACCTTAAACACAAAAAGCTCCTGTCGGAGGATGGCCAGAGTGTTGAAGCCCCCATCACAGATGTTGGGTTTGGAGTTGGGGTTGGAGGGTTTGGCCCCCTGCGGAGGGCGATGGGGTCTGGCGTGGCGATCGTGCTTACGGGGGTCTGATGGAGGGTGGAAACGAGGTGGAGGGACCGTGGGTGGGGGCCTGGTGGGCTGCGGTGCTCTATCTGGTGGGCCTGAAAGGACAAAGAAATATTTCATCTTTCTTCTATACTGTTTTTCTTTGCTCGCACAGCTTTTTTGTGCTTGTAAGATTAAACTACTTTTGGAACTGTCTCTATTGAGATATTAAATACGTTCATATTTTTTTAATATGCACCTTTGATTTTAGCGCAGTTGGTTTGGCCACTTAGGAGCAGCTTTGAAAATGCCTGTTGGCTGTCCACTTCGACAGCTGATAAATTATGTGTACTGGCAATAAACTCAGCATAACTGAACGCTGCAGCAGCGTTTCCAACAGTGAAGTTAGCTCAAGGCTTCAGTATTTATAATATTTTGTAATATAGCTTCAATAAAGAGATGGTAAAGCATAATACATATGATATTGATCTAAGTACTCTATTGAACTATTTCCTTACCACTAGAATTTTAATCTGACCACAAGGAAAATGGTTGTTTGTCTTTGTTCAACTTTGTTTATCTATGATTTGATACAGGATAAAGAGAGAGACTGATATATAAAGTCGAGGGGTTACCATAGATTTTCTGGATGCCTTGTAGGTCGTCGTGAGGTAGTTTGAAGTTCTCCGTGTCCATGTACTGGTAGAAAGGAGCCATAATAGCAGTGGGGTCGTTAGAGTGTTCCAGACCGAGGGCGTGGCCCAGCTCATGGACCGCAACCAAGAACAGGTCGTTACCTGGGAAGGGAGAGAGGGTATTGTGAATGCACAAACACAAAGTACAAAGAGTGCAGTACACACAGACGATGACACAGAGGAAGACAACTTACAGCCACGCACAGACACAGTCAGTAACACAGTCAGTAACACGAGAAAGACGATGATGAAGGAAGATTAACACAATCTTATAAATCTAAACAGCCACCTGATTATTCTACAAATTATTGTGCCACTGAATGCAGCAACACGAAAGCTGAGCTCACAGCTTAAATGCATTCATACCATTAGTTAGTTCAACATTAGAAAATCAATCAATAACAATTTTGATGACCAGCAAACCATTTAAATCATGCATCAAGCAGAGAATGACAAACATTTGCTTGTTACAGGGTCTTACATATGAGAATTTGCTTTTGACCTCAGTTTTAAGCCATTGTAAAGCAACTAGCATTATGACAACAGTTTGAGGACATTACATTGTGTTCCAAGAGCTTATTATGTCATTATATTTTAAAATTATAGGCCTATCAACAAACCATTAACCACATAAGTGGCTCCAAGCCGGTTAATTAATCAACAATAAAAATAATCATTACTTGCAGCCCTCTGTTTCAGACGTAGCTTCCATTGGGCTAATGTGGTGCAATATAGTGCAAGTGAAGATTACTGGAGGTAAACTGCAAAGCATGAGCACCGCTCCTCTCTTGCGGTGTAAGAAAAGATAAACTACATGTGAGCCACATCTCACAGAGACCAGAGGGACACAAGCTCACGTTGCTGCCCAGGGCACCAAAGAAAACACTGACAAAACAAACACACGTTCCTGTAATGCACCTGAACATGTACAAATGTCGGCACAGAACAAGAAACACTGTGGGTCTAGTTCATATCACATTCAAACACCCACAGACAAATGAAAAACAAAAAATGTTGCGGCCAGTGTCTATGGTCAGCACGCGGCTCATAGTGTCAACCTGATTTAGAAAGGAGAACACCATTTACGAACAGCTTGTGACTGAAGCTGTCCTCAGGAGACTGTCGCCCTTTAAAACATGATATCCACTCCTGCCAGCAGCGCTGCACGGGAACAACCACTGACCCTCAGCCAGCAGCTAAAAGGTTACACCTCCCCCTCCTCCCATTTATCTAACACAACCAGCCTCTTCCACCTAACCAAAAATGTCCCACAAGGACTCCCGGGAGACAGGCTGGAGCTACCATTAGTGCACATGTCAACATGCAACATTTACAATTACACTGCTGTGAAAGCCCATTTAAGGTTGCACAGCTTTCCAAGAGACAGGAGCTTTTCAGATTCAGCCTCAACACTCCACGTAGATAACCATGGGACACTGCGCAAGGGTGAGCATGCATTTGACTTGGGAGTCTGAGACAATTACCATTGGAGTATAAGAACAAAAGAGAGAGAGCAGGAGGGGAGCTGATGGGTGGCAAGCAGTTTCCCAGAACAAACACAGCGTGAGCTGTTACCCTCCTCTAAGACTAATGGGAGGAAAAATGTAAACGCATGGCACATGGGTATTAGTGAGGTAGCCTGGCGCCATGTAGGTAGGGTAATTAAAGTGTGCATGTATGCACAGTTAAGAAAGGCGCATCTTATCTCCCTCTCTGGGCTGCTGCTTTTTGTCAGAATACACATTGGCAGGGCCACCCTAATTATGTGCTATGTGAACTGAACTGTTGTTTGTTATAATATACCCCATTAAAAACCTAACCCATATTTAACCAGAAACAATGCCACACATAACATTACACAACATAATATAGCATAGCCTTACATAACATAAAATAACATAACAGCATAGAGTAGCATGACATAATAGAACATGGCAAAACATAGTATAACATAACATAACATAACAACAAACACAGAGTAGCATAACATAACATAGCAAAACATAACATAACATACTGCTAATAACACAACACATGACAACATAATGTGATGTAACTCAGCACAACACCAGCGCAATGCATCACAGCACAACAAATATGATGTGACACAGCCCATAATAAACTACTATACCCTGCCTTTCCCTAAAACACGTAATAAACGAACAGTATCTAAATGCATCACATAATTTTTTACATTTTGTAATAGCATGGACAAACAGTGTATTTGGCTCTTATCCGTTTTCTTCTTCACTTTTCTTGAAGCAAACCACTGAGCTACACCAAATCCACTAAAAACAGAATAGCCATAATCATGTGCCAGCAACCAATTTCTTAAAATAGCAGAGCTTTCCATCTTGTCATCTGAAGAGCTTATTATGCAGAAAAAAAAAAACATCAAAATCCTGACAGATGGGGTGATGCATCCTTACAGAGCACAGCCCAATCAAAGACATCTCTGCATTCTTTGTTTTTGCTTAAGCATCCCTTAGCTGCCCTGTGATACCATCTCTGTCACATTGCCCTCCTGCCCAGCCATCTGTATTTCCAGTATTTGCTTTCTATCAGTCCTTATCTGTCGCTCCTGATGGCTGCTCGTTTTCTCTGTTTCTTACTGCTTTCCCCGCACGTTCCACACGACTTATTTGTTGATATACCTGCCAACATTCTGCATTAAAAATCTGTTTTTTGCTACTTCCTTCCTTGCTTCCCTAATCTTAATCTCTTGGTATAATATTTTCCTTTCCAGTTTCATTTCTGTATCATATTCTTGCT
This sequence comes from Naso annulatus, assembly GCA_029783625.1. NCBI lineage: Eukaryota > Metazoa > Chordata > Actinopteri > Acanthuriformes > Acanthuridae > Naso > Naso annulatus. Next base: position 16,549,781 of record JAPZDX010000004.1, on the reverse strand, counting down.
TTTGCTTTCCTCTGTGAGTTACTGATGGTTCTTTGTAACCTTGTCTTACTCCTTAACACCACCACTTTCTTTCTACTGTTAGCTTTACACCCACTCTGTCTTTCACTTACCATCGTGGTTGGGGTTCCCCAGGGTCCAGGGCTCATCAGAGTCAAAGTGTGTGTCCCCTCCTATGCCGGGGCCTGGGAAATAGGCATGGGCGAGGAATCCCCCCTCCCCGTCGAATGGTGAGCTGTCACCGTGAAACCCCGAAGCGAAGATGATGGTGATGTCCACGTCACGCCTGCCACTCTCCAGGGCGCTGTATGGAACGGCCTCAAAGCGTAGGGGAGTCACACCCTGCCATACGTCAAACGCCCGCCGGATGGCATCATGAGTTTCCCGGGAGCCCACCTTTGGCGTGACATTTTTTATGCTGTGGAAAGGGAAAAGAGCAAACCGATTAAAAAAGCTGGTGAGAAAATGCTCTCTAGGCTGTGGTTTATATACCGATAGTGCTGAAAAGCATGGATGTAAATGGCGCAAACATGCATATGCATCATTTGAATCCACTGGAAGCAAAACACTCGGGAGTAGTGAATCAAAAACACACACTGCATCAACCCCGCGCCTCGTTCTCCCATTAATTTCCAGTGAACATTTTTACTTTTCAAAACGAGAAGACACTAAAAAGAAAAGTTGCACTTGACACAACTATTTCAAGCCCGACAGATTTTACTGAACTTTTAACACATCAGTCGTTATCAGTCCCTGGCAGGCAGAGGGAAATGGGAAAATCTTCTCCCTCTCTCTCTCCACTCATTTTCATGAATAAAGTGCAGTCAGCAGCAGAACTGGCTCAGCACTGATTGACGTTCCATTAGGAGAGGTGGCTCATCAATTCAAATTCGGGGAGGAAGGAAGGATTTGAATAAATTGACAGTGTTATCGTCTAATACTGCTGTAACCTGTCAATTTGCAGTTGTGCCAGAAACCCGTTTATCGGTTCTCCTCAGAACCCATTAAAAGCTGGAGCTTAATAAGGCAAGATAAGATGAGGGTTTGAATATTATTTTTGCTGAGATTATGGACAATTTACACTCCGGATTTTCAAACAGTTTTATATGCCGCAGTCTTCAGTCTTCATGCTTCAGCTAAAATTGTTTTGTTTCATTAAAAAGAAAGAAAAATTGGCTGAAAAAGTCCCATTTCTCATTTTGCCAGCAAGCTATTTATACACTGGGAAATAAACATACTCACAGCACACGCTGCGAATGTATGTGCTAATTTGTATGTGATGCTGACTGTATTTTCATGCTCCCACATATATGACGTATCTGTGTGGTCTCTATGACAACACAGAGCATGTGATCCCAGGTGGTTAAAGAGGAGGGAAAGAGGGAGGGGAGAGAGCTGTGAAAATTAACTCTGGCACATTCAGCTCAACAATGAACGCTGCTAATCTCAATGGTCACCATGACAACTGCCTCCACTCTCTCTCACCTGTAGGTGATGTGTGTACGCTGCCACCTCTGCCCTGTCAGCGCGTACCGCCGCTTCCGAGACCTCGACGTACTTTTAAATTTGTCCGGAACACCACAACGAGGCTTTTGCATCCAACTTAGAGAAGAGAAGAGAAGAGAAGAGAAGAGAAGAGAAGAGAAGATGATTCAAGTTTCCCATATAAAAGTTAGTAGGTGAACATCATCACAAGACAACATAAAGCAGTGAAGTGAACTCAGTGGTTCTCTTCCTGACAGGTGCCAGATAGTCACAGGAGCAAAAAAAAAGAAAGAAAGAAAGAAAAAAGTGCACAATGCATCTAAACTACTCCAAACTACAGTCACTAATACAAGTGAAAGATCAAAATCTCAGTGAGGGTTGTGAGGAAATCAAGAGCTCCATCTTTTCTCATTCATACCACATCCGCTTATCACAAGTACAGAACACACAAAATACACACGCAAAGTATTAATTCTCACCTCAGTGTGATATCACTGCATCATCGTGCAAAATGAGAAGAAGGAGAAGTGTTAAAACTTTCACCTGAGGTTGGTGTCAGGCGAGGTAATGGGGAGGGGGGGGTTAAAAAAACGAACACATCTATTTCTGTCCTTCACTTATTCATTGAAATATTAAGAACTGTTCCTTCAGCATGTTAAATGAATGAGCGGAGCAAGTTGCATTACTCTGGCATCAAAACAATCCCAGTGGAAGTGCATGTGCACCTCAGCGTGTCTATAAAAACATGTCTGTGGTGTGTGCATGTGTGTGTGTGTGTGTGTGTGTATACTCACTCCTTGGTTTTCTCATCCAGCGTCCCTGTGACATTGAGACCATAGACGTGCTGCATGGCAGCAATGGCTGAGTGCATGGTGCTGGCTGAGCGCAGGACGGACATTCCCGGTTCTGTGCGGGGAAGGTATCCATACCTCTGTAGCCATCCCTGTAGTGGGAGAGAGAGAGAAAGACTTGGGTCTTAATATGGCGGTTATTTTAAGACTTGCTCGAGACTCTTTATTAGAAAGCTCAGATTAGAGACCAAACATGGGAATGGAGTGGGCGATGACATGCTAAAAAGCTCCTAGAAATTGTCGGATAATAAATAAGTTAATCATCTCCAAGCTGCAACACATCAAAAATGAAAGACTATAAAAGAGAAAGAGCCTAATCTCTGTATTTCTTCCCAATTATCTCCTTCATTTGTGTTTCACTTGGTAAAACCATTTCAGTGTATTCTCCTTCCTTGCGTTCATTTTTCACATAACGCTGGGAGGCTGTCTTGTACAAGCACATACTACAGACGTTCCTCCACCGCAGTGGTCGAAATACCTTTGCTCAAGTGCACCACAACAGTGGCTGTTTAACGAGGACCAAGTGTTGTTTGCTCAGTTCTTCCCAGTAAGTGGCCAATCCCATCATAAAAAATCAATAAGAATGTGGCTGCGCGTCATTTCATTCTACATCTCACAAAAAGCTGTGAGATGACTAACCGTTGCTACAATGCCTTTTTTTTTTTTTTTTGTTATCGCAAGAAAACAAACTGCACCGAGAATGAGCTGCTGCGGTCCCATTTATTTAACGTCACAGTGTAAATGAAATGTTTAGAAGCTTCAATAAGCTTTAATGAGGTGGAATTTGCATGCAATTAGCTGTTGCTGTTTGCAGAAATTGTCTATCTAACATTGGGGTTTAGGTTGAATTTTTCAGTGCATGTTTGCTCAGAGGCTCTGTGGACGTCAGTGCAACTGCTTGCATTTGAATCCCTTCCAGTGACCTTAGTCAGTGTTTGTGACTTGCGGCTGCTGGTCAGCTTACATGTGCAGGACTGTGGCCCTGCCTCCTCTTGCCCTACAAAGCCAGAGTGCGGCTGGACGTGCAGGGGAGAGGTGAGGCCAGGCATTATCCAGGGGTCACTGACAGACTCAATCCTGAATCTGAGGGCCACGAGGTGCCATCCACAGCTGATCACACACCGTCCAGCTGCTTCCCCATCACTGCACAGCCTGTGAGAGAGGCTCCAGCCAGCTAATCTGACTCTGTCCTCTGTCCATCCCTCCCCCTTCTGCTTCCATCCCTCTTTCTGCTGAGCTAAACGCCTTGTTTATCCTTTTTTCCCCCTCCCTCTCTCCTGTGGGTGTGTTTCCTGTGTGTGTTGTGCTTGTTCAAAAAGGCACAGATCTCAGGAAGATATCGGGCAGGTTTCAGTGAGCCATAAAATTAAACGATAATATGTGCTTGTGTGTGTGTGTGACTGTCAGCCTCAGCATTTCATTTCCTCGGAGAGGTGGGATGGGAGCCTGAGGTGAGGATGGAAATTACATCAATTAATAAGGTACAAATAAGCAAATCCTATTATGCAACTTGTGCCTGTAAACGTTTAATCTCCTCCAACACTATGATGCTGCCAAAGCACGTCTGACTTCACGCTGGCCTGTCACAAAAGTAGAGCAATGAAAACATGATTCTGTAGGGCATCTCTGCTCAAATGGACCTCTCGGAGTGCAATCATATCAAGGCTGCACATTTGGATCAGCTCAGCTCACGGACCGCAGTGTAATAAAATGAGCATCCTTCTGTTTCATTGCTCTCCACAAACGAGGAATGCTCGATATTTTTCACCGTTAAGTGCGTGAGCTGTCCTGATGGGCTTACAATGTCTCCATGTTATGCGTTATGGCAATTATACCCACGGATAGCGTGGGGAGTCGCTCTTTATATGCATGTTTTTCACGCGGAGGCACATGATGTGGAGGAGAGAGCTCGGTCATTTATGATTAGCAGGGAGGGAAGGCCATTCATCTTACCTCAACGTTGAAATGATTATACTTCTCTCCGGACACGGCACACGAAATCCAAAGCAAAAAATGCAAGCAGAACGCTGCCGCGTAAAAGCAATCCGATGGTTTTCTTTTAGTGGAGGATACTAAGGTCATAATGACCTGTTTTTCCCGAGTGTTTAGTAGAAGAAGCCGCCCGTCTGCTGTGGCTCTTGTGTCAAATGAAAATCATCAGGCGAGCTGTCAAGGCGGGATTCAGATGAAAACGCGAAAAACGGCCGCGCGTTTTGCAAAATCCCGATGGCGACATAAAATGCTCCGATGTCAAGCAGAGAGAACGCGGCATGTTAAACCCGTTGCCCTCGCCATTCTTATTTACATCAGTGGCTACATCCATCCAGCAGCATCAATGGCCATGTACAGTACCCAGTCTGCGCAAGATAGGCTCCCTCCCCACTCGACGCCTGCGCTTTGATTTCTCACACAGCGCAGCAGCTGCTTGGCAGCATCGTGAGAGCTGCCCTACAGAGTGCATGAGAGATGAAACACCATTCTTCAGAACAGCCTGTGCGTTGCATTTTCACATCGCAAAGGCCACTGCTGTGTGCATTTTTAAGCACACATGTGCTGCTGGATGGTTTGATCTTAAATTCCTGAGAGTGAACAAAGGGCCTTGTCCAGATTATAGGCGGATGTAGCCACATTCCTCCGCTGATGCCTTCAGAATTAATTTATGTGGATTCTTATAACAGTATAGTACAGAGAATATAGCCTTCAGATTTTCAATAATGGATAAATGAATCAATTATTCGCCTTTAGACCCCTGTGTAAATCACACATCAGGACAAAAGCTGCTCATTAGCCTGATTTTGCTCAGTTGTCCTAAAATATGTGTCCCCACAGCTTCCTCTCACCCAGAATAGATGACCTGACAGCTTCCCAAGACATTTATAGCGAACAACAGCCCTTTATAGCCCAGATCTGCTACAACAACCTGCCACAAGCTAACCAGCCACAAGATGGCGGTGTTTCACTGAGTTATGTGGCCGCCAGCTGTTCTCATCCAAAACCTCTGAGGACGCAGGGCGCACCAGGTCCTGAATCCACCCCATACGAACTAATGAGGCGAGAAATTGATCTGACAATGATTTGAAATGACGGACAGAGAGGAGTGAAGAGGAAGTTCGTAAAAAAAAATTGATGTTTTTATGTCTAGGCAACATTCAGGAGAGAGGCTTGTGTGATTTATTTAGGCTTTAATGGGCCAAATAAACCAGGATTTGGTGACAGAAAACTGATAAATAAGACACTATTTTTTCGGCCGTTGTTCCATTTTCAAACCATTTATCTGTGAGAGGGCACCAAGAAAAACGGAGTTGCCTGGTTAATATTTAACATTCCTGTCAATGAACCAGGCTTTTAAAAAAGGGGGGGCCTCTTACAGGAGAAGAGGCTCCTGACTCTGTCTCTGTACCTGCAGATAAATCTTCATTTAAGCTGATTACATGCATGATCTCATTTCATCAGCCACTTGTACAAAAGAGTTGGCATGAACATCATCTGCCAAGCTGACACATTTGTGGCCTGGCAGCGTCTGTTAGACCCAAGTCCAATGTAAACTCTGTAGCCAGTTTGCTAACGGTCAATCCTTTGATCCCTTTAATTCCCACTTGTGAATGACTCAGTGGTTCCTGTAGTTAGGGGCACTTTCTCATCACTGATCTGAATGGATTTGATGCAATGCGCCACCCTTTACCAAAAGAGAATAAAGGCACCAGCTTTGGGAAGGCAGACATTCACCCAGACTGTGTCACACATAATCAGCACTAAACCCATTCAGTGCCACCACAAGGGCCACTTTGAAGATCAGAGATGCCACCTGAGAAGATCATATAAAACACACTCATAATACGTTGATGTTATTTTCTGTAGATGACAAGGGGCCAAAATGATTGCAGCACCTACTAAACTGGGGACAAGGACTGCTAATTAGATACATATACAGAAATTTACATACTGTATCCGAATGCACTCATGTAAGCCAGTTAAAAAAGTTCAAAAAAGAGGTTTATTTTTCCCATTATATATGAAATGCCATGTAGACTACTTGTTAAAGTGCTAAAGGTGCTAGTATGGAAGCAAAGACACCTGAAGAAGAATCCAATATGGCCACTTTAAACATCCTCAAGAACATGAAGAAACTCTAAAAACAGCTCCTTTATCTGACATAAGGATATTTTAGTCTAATAATAATTATTGTTATGACAGTATACATTTGTAATGACTGTTACAGATGTTTGTTTTTAGGCTTGGCATTTTGAGGGGACGGTCAGACACATCTGGTTGCAGATGTTCTGCCTGATATATTTATGATTGTGGGTGATTTTCACAAATGTTTGTTGTACTAATTTGTTTTTTAATATATTAAAGTCATGTGGCTTGTGTTGCGTTTGTGTGTATGGTTGCTCGTTGTTTGTCAGGATCTTTGTTAAGTGTGCTGCTGCCAATCTTGGCCAGGATACACTTAAAAAAAGATATTTTTAATCTAAGCAAGGTTAAATAAATCAAATCAATATATGTGTATGTTTTTATACGTAGATGTTGTGGTCCTCACCCCAAATTAAGCTGTCAGTGTTTCATAATGTGCTCACTGTTCAACTGATTTTTCTGCAGTTTTATTGCCTTGTGATTGTTTGGCTTTCGTAAAGCAGCCTACTCACCGATTATGAAGTGCTTCATAATAAATTTAATTGCTATTGTCATTATACACATAGCATGCCACACACAGTATTTTTATTAAAACCAAAATGGCTTAATTACCTTTCAAACCCGCGCACGCAATAAAAACCTTCTGGAAATGATTCACATTGCTCATAATTGTGAACAAGGTGTTCCATGTTATGAAACAGGATGTGACTGGTCGAGGGTTGAGAAAGGGATTCCTATTGGATTAGAACAGGTTCATTCATTTACTCGGAGGTGTTTACTGTGTAACCCAATGGGCTGCCATGGAGACCACATGCTCTGGCAAGTGAGCGTGGCTCATGGCCATAAGACCAGGGGCCTTACCGAGTGACGGTAACACACAGAGAAATAAGACCTGCACAAGTTCATTCGCGTCTATAGGAAGTCAAAACAAAGTGAGCATGCGTGGGAGTCCATTCACACATAAAAATATTTTTCTTTACTATTTAAGTTTAGCTGGAGGAGGTTTTCCCTTCAGGGGGGCAGATGGTGAGATACAAGGTAATCTCACTGGCTTCTCTAATTAAACCTAATTAATTGGGGCTTGACAGCGTGTTCTGAACGCCTGGGGCTTTTCAGCCATACCGCTGAACACGGGATTTAGAAAGCTATTATTAAAGCTTTTATGGATTCAGTCACAATTAATCCCAAGTCTTATTACACAAGTCAGAGATGTGGCAGCCATGACAAGTGCAGGAAATAGAGCAGAGATTCACAGAAAGGACAAACTTTAAATTTTCCTCAATTTATTTGACTTACATTGAAACAATATCCCTCCTTATAGACAAAGTAGATCTGTATGGAGGTGTGGTCATCACTGCAGGCTGCAGTACTTTTCCAGTATTTGTTAATCTGTGGAATAACTAAATACTTAAAATGACTTTTGGATAAACTGTGTTGAGTTCTGGAGCAAGACAGCTGATTCCGTAGAAGAAGAAGCAGAAAGTAAACACATTTGTTAAGTTCAGTTCAGTTCAGTTACTTTAGATTTACGGGGACAGTGCATGAGTCAAATGTGTAAATGTGCCAGTTTTAGCTCAGTAGCTAATTTTCAGCTGCAGTCTCAGGGCCAGGTGTTGATTGCTGGATTAAAGCAAGACAAACACAAACACAAACACAAACACGGACAGCACGGTGGCTCGTGGTTAGCATTGTTGCCTTACAGCAAGAAGGTCCTGGGTTTTAATGCAGGTCCTTTCGCCTTCAGCGGGTCATAGGTTCGGTACCCGTCTGGGGTAAGACCTTTCTGTGTGGAGTTTGCATGTTCTTGCCGAGTCTGCGTGGGGTTCCTCCAAATACTCTGGCTTCCTCCCACAGTCCTCTAAATTGTCCAAATATCAGCCCTGTGATGAACTGGATACTTGTTCAGGGTCAGCTGGAATTGGCTGCAGTCCCCCCACCCCCCCCACACACACACACACAT
>JAPZDX010000004.1:16469844-16483539 GCA_029783625.1 Naso annulatus | reverse complement strand
TGTGTTTTTGTGTGAAATTGTCTCTTTATTACGATTTAACTGGCGCACATTAACTTAGTCACGTCACGTGAAAAACCACAGGTTTGACTGTCTAGCCAGCTATGATAAGGGATGAGAACAACAAACGGTAATAAATACGGAATAGACGAGTAGCTAAGTACTAGAAATAACAGAAAAGACTTTTAAAAAAAATCACGTTGTTTACCCTGATAATAATATAATTATTAAAACATTATCCAGCCTTGTGCATTACAAAAACGATTCACAACAAATAAATGATGGACTCAAAGGTGTGATACATTTTTTCCATAATGTAGTTTAATTGGAAGATTTTTGTTCTGTCTTAAGACACTAGACTTCAGTCAGTTCTGTCTTTACTGAGTTTATTTGTGATGAAAATGTAATTTCAAAACAGACCAGACAGTGAAATCCTTTGTCACATGTGTCCTTGTCCCATACATCTGATTTGATTTAATCAGGTGTAGATAATCTCTCACTCAGTTGTCACCAGTGGTCTTGAGGCAATTAGTGTAGTGCATAGTTCCACTTCCCAACCCTGCTATGACTGATTCAAGATAAGATATCAGCATACTGATGAAAAGATACTTCACCGAACAAGTAGAAACTTCAGTGTGTACTCCTTTCTTTTGTGTAGTTGAGATCACATATTACCAGGTTTCTGTAATGTGTAGGCCTATGTACCACTTTGAGCAGACTTTGCAGGGTTCTGGTTCTCAATACAAACAAGTCTCTCAACAGCATCTTAGTCTTGTAAGTAGACTTTGGACATATCATTGCAATAGTTGGGGCACTGGAGCAGGAGCAGTGGCCTTGCTGCGGCAGAGGAAAACACGAACTGGGGAGATAATGACATTTTGAAAGTTGCCCTTGAACTCAATCCCACAAGTAGGATAGAGTGCAACACTGGGCTCACTCATAAAACAGTTTGTAGAGTAAGTGAATTAACTTCCCTAAGTCAACCCTCCCAACAAGGAACACGTGAAAGATCTGATGCTGAATTGACAGATACCGGAAAGCTGACAGCAAAAGCTTTACGTTGCAGTATAAAATGCATTAAGCACTGTCAGACAGTGGTATGTTTTTGTGTTTTCTCCAACAAATCACATTTAAAGCAAATGTGTGAAGTTCTCACTTGATTTTGCTTGTTGTTAAAACAAGTCTTGCTGATTGTTACGTTGCTATAGAAATCAAACCATACTTCTGCTTTTTCCAGCCCTCTTTTTTGATGTTTGATATCTGGTTAGTCGAGATAACATTGCATGATGGGACTGCTGACTCTCTATCTGTATGTCAGGGCTTACTTTTCAAATGCAAGGTTGTGACAAATCAATTTTTGCAGAAGTGAAATTTTTATTTTCAGACATAAAAGCACAAGATACTAGAAACACAGGATATGAAACATGTCCACGAGGTTTAACCTGGCTAATTTAAAACCTTGATGTAAAAAGTTGCCCGTTTAATGTCGGATCAGAATGTTGAAATTGTTTTCAGAAGCTAAAAGTAAGTCACATGGTCAGCTGCTGCCATTAGATGATCTCAGTGTGTTTGAGCTGTTTTAATATGCTTGCAAGACCATGTTCTTGCCCTCAGTAGATATTAAAATTAGCAGGAGGCTTCTATTGGTAAAGCTACATCAGATTCAACAAACTGCAAAAAAAAGCAGAAGGAGATTTACTGCCTGCAGAGAAGCACAGTGAAACAAAAAGCTTAATAAAATTGCACTATTAACACAGTGTATAAATGATTACTGACTTTTTGTTGTCTTTCGGTCAGGTCGAGGCTGAGCACTGCGTGTGGTTCGGCGAGTGTGGGGAGTCTGAAAAGGTGCCCGGAAAAAAATACAATTGCAACTACACTGGTCCTCCCGTCCCGCTTCACACTGAGGGTTATGAACTTCTCACGGTACGCACAGTGTTTTATTACTTTTGTCTTGTTGCTATTGCTGACATTTAATGCTCAAACCGGTCTTTTGTAACGTACTCCTGCTTTCCAGCAGTGCTCTATTTTGCACTGTAGAAAAAAAATCTGTCAAAGTGACGTCATCTGGTTTGTGTTTGCATGCAGGAGCTTTGTCCTGGATATGACTATGGAAACAGAAGCCTCTGCTGTGATGTCAACCAGTTGCAAACCCTCAAAGGGAGTCTCCAGCTGCCCCTACAGTTCCTGTCTCGGTATGCACAGCAATTCTAACATTTATTAATGAATCACATGCTTGTAAGGGCGTGATCACTTTCTTTCTCCATTTCTGAGCACAATGAGAAGCCTCTGTCCTTAAAATCCGTCAGTATCTGCTGCTCAAATGTTCTAATTTGCAAACCTTTTCTGGCTCTTTATTTGTAACATGGAGTATTCCAGTTTTAGTTGCGTTATTGAACACTTGTATACACCTTAATCGCACTACGTCGTCCTATCAGAGTTTTTGCAGCATTTTGCGACAGCGATGCATAGTTTACGGCAGTCAAACTGCTTGACGAGGCACGCTCTAGCTTCTGGCAGCGAGTTTACAGCAGCTTCAGAAAAAAAGATGACTGACAGCACCATTAAAAAGAAGTCCGAACATTTATTTTTTATATTTTTAGAAATGGATATCATGAAGTTTTTGGAAAATGAGAAAATTTAAAATCAAAAGGTGAAACTGTAGCAAAACGTTCCACTGTTGTGTTGTCATCATCGTTCGACTTCCGGTCTCGGGTCAGATCCCGTGAGAATATTGGATGTATGATGTGGGGTGGGCGTGCGATTCGTGAGTCATTAATCAGACTGTGCTCTGTTACGTGTAAAATGGGAATATAAATGGTGTATTCTATAAACAACTTATGTCAACACCTTAATTGAAATATTGTCTAATTTTGAATAAGGTCAGTAGTTGGATTACTGCAGTTCATGTAAACATTGTCAATGATAATTTTCTCTCAAAAAAAATCTGCTCCCGACACTTTCTGTGTTTGTGTGCAGGTGTCCTGCATGTTTCTTCAACCTGATGAACCTCTTCTGCGAGCTGACATGCAGCCCCCACCAGAGTCGGTTTATGAATGCCACCAGTATCAATGGAACCAATGTAATGGAGGTGCAGTATTACATTGGACAGACATTTGCTAATGGTGAGTTTACAGCCAGATGTTGGTTTAGATATAAAACGACGACGTCACTCTTCATTATTTCATGGCGTGCCACATCTGTCATAACATTGTCAGTTCCCTTCTGAAACATGAAGTCGCGCTCCTGGTTGTGTAATTCTGTCAGTCACTAATGGTCATAACTGTTGCATATTTTGGTGGGCAATCTGCTCTGATGAAAATGTTGAGTTTCACCCTAAAAACAATCAAATTGGATTTTTTTCAGCCATGTACAATGCCTGCCGGGACGTTCAGGCCCCATCCAGCAACTTGAAAGCCTTGTCGCTTCTGTGTGGGAAGGATGCAAGCGAATGCAACGCCACGAACTGGATCCAGTATATGTTCAATATTGAAAATGGGCAGACTCCTTTCCCTATCATTCCCATATTTTCAGGTGAATAACCTTGTCGTGCTTCTGCTTACGCTTCAGAAAAATAGTCCCACTTCTGTCGCACGTAAATTAAAAACATGTTTGTACTTTGCTTTATCTGTTGCTCTTTGTATGATTAATTCATGCTGTGTTATGCTGTCTCTTTGGTCCAGATGTCCCGGTGTCTGGCTACGACCCCATGAACAATAAGACATATGCCTGCACCGAGGGCCTGGAGGATGGTTCAGGCCCCTGCTCCTGTCAAGACTGCGCAAAGGCATGTGGCCCCAAACCAGTACCTCCCCCTCTCCCCCCTCCCTGGGTAATCTTTGGCATCGATGCCATGACTGTCATCATGTGGATCTCTTACATGGCCTTCCTGCTCATCTTTGTTGGAGCTGTGTTGGTAGCTTGGTGCTACAGGTAAATGATTGTTTGTGGCATTCCTTGCCAGGATTTATGTGTTACCCACATAAACACTGACCCACTTTGAAAGAATGTGTTGGGTTTTCACGCTCGCTTCAGAAGTTAATGTCAAAAAATGTCCTGTGTGTTTTTTCTGCATTCAGGAAACAAACCATCATGTCTGAATATGGCCCCATATTGGACAGCAACAACCCTCTTTCTCTGAACAATGATAACCCTGACCAAGGTATTATCACGTCTCATGTCTCTAATCTGTTTTGCATTTAATTACATTGCTCTTAAGCTGTACAAACATTGTTTTATCATTGCTGCATGATGTGAACTGACACCCTGTCTTTCCCTCCTCTTAGGGAATGCATCATGCTGTGAAACACTGGGCGAATGCTTTGAGAATTTTCTGCGGACCATCTTCAGCTCCTGGGGCTCCTTCTGCGTGCTGTATCCCTCTTTGATCATATTAGGCAGCATAATTCTGGTGGTCGCCTCTTCTGGGGGGCTGTACTACATGCGCATCACCACCAACCCTGTTGAACTGTGGTCATCACCTACTAGCCGGGCTCGCCAAGAGAAAAACTACTTCGACAGCCACTTTGGACCTTTCTACAGAAGTGTGCAGCTCATCATAACCACTCCAATTAATGACACTTTCATCTACTCGCCATACTTTGGAGGATCAGACGTCCCATTTGGAGCCATCCTGAGAAAAGACATCCTGCACCAGGTGGGTTAGTGGAAGAGTTGAATCTGGATGATGCATCATTTGCAGTATAATGCCATTAAAGCCAGTGTGTGTTTTGTATTAACAAGAACTGTTTATGTTACCAGATTAGATTAGAAACTTTGCACGTGAAGAGCAGCTGCAGCGGTAAAACCAACTGTGGTTTCTAAGTTCTCTTTTTCTCTACTCTTCTTTTTTTTTTTCTAACTGTAACAAACCAGGTGCTGGATCTGCAGCTCGACATCGAGGGTCTTGTGGCCACATATGAGGGCCAGAATGTCACCCTGAAGGATCTCTGCTTGGCCCCGCTGGCCCCGTACAATGATAACTGTACCATCCTGAGCGTCCTCAACTACTTCCAGAACAGTCACACTGTGCTGGACCACAGCATCGGAGATGCATTCTATGTTTATGCTGACTATCACAGCCACTTCCTCTACTGTGTCAGGTGATTTTTGTTTTGTTGAAGTTTGTTAGTTTTCATTTTTCATTTTTTCATTTTTTTTTTTTTCCTCAGATGTTGACCAATAAGCTGGCGCTCACATGGTCTTAAATTTGACCTCCCTTGTAAACTTGTTGCTGACAGCAGAAATCTGTTGTTGGTCAAAGTGTAAAGGTCAAAACACCTGCATGTCACGAGGGTTACATTTGCATTTTGCAAGAAATATTGTGGGTGAAAGTGCCCTCTTAAAATAGTGCAATCATGCTTCCTCATCGGTTGTCATGCGGCCGTTATTTGCTTGCTCTGTTTAACTGCACTGCAACATCTCAGATAAAAACTTCTACTCAGAGTGAATGGTATGAATCTAATAATTACTAATTTTTAAAGCTTTTAACTCTCTCTCGTCTTTCCTCCACAGTGCCCCTGCGTCCCTCAATGACACCACTCTGCTCCATGACCCCTGTTTAGGCACCTTTGGCGGTCCTGTCTTCCCTTGGCTGGCCATGGGGGGATACGACGGTGAGACAGAGTAACTTTTTTGTGCAGAGAAGTGGCAAACTTTGGCAGTTATTCCTTTTACAGCAGTTACTTATTGTGCTTACAAGCTCTCTGTAGATTCTTTTATCGCACCAAGAATAAAAGTAAGCTGCTTTGGTTGTTAAACTCGCACATTAACCTTCTCTGTGTGGCAGTTTTAGTCAGTAATGTGCAATAGAATCAACTGTTTGCAGCATCAGATTACAAGCTTGCTTCCTGAAGTAATAATATGAATAAAATCAAGGAAAACTTCTTCCTCCAGTTATCATGAGAGCTGCCATAGCAACCAACCTTAACCATTCATCTAAAAGGCAGACATGATTTTCTTGGAAATATTATCTGTCCTGCTGTTCTTTCTCCACCAGAAGGAATGTGTAGGTGTAACTGCCTGTTGAATAATGTTTATTAGTATTGCTGATAACAGGATTGTTTAAGTAAAGGGGACCGTTTGACAATAAACTCTTTGTTTACTCTTGATTTACAGAAAGCAACTACAACAACGCCACTGCTTTAGTCATCACCTTTCCACTTAACAACTACCTGAATGACACGGTCAGACTGGGCAAAGCTCTGGCATGGGAGAAAGAGTGAGAGAACAACTTTACATCTATTTGTGCTCCTGTTAGCTGGCAAAAGTCATTGTCGGAGAGGGGAGTACCTATTGTATTTTGTGTGTGTGTGTGTGTGTCTTTCAGATTCATCAACTTCATGAAGAACTTCAACAACCCCAACCTGACCATCGCCTTCAGTGCAGAGAGGAGCATTGAAGATGAAATAAACAGAGAGAGCAACAGCGACATCAGCACCGTTGTTTTCAGCTATGCCATTATGTTCATCTACATCTCCCTGGCCCTCGGTCACATCCAAAGCTTCAGCAGATTGCTGGTAAGCGTCTGAGTACTGAGTCAGTTATGCTTACATGTCACTAACTTTGCTCTATTACTCTGAATATGGCAGCGTTCCAAATTTGGACGGTTGTAAACAGCATATTTGATTAAGGTATTCCGAAATTGGCTTTATTTCCTGTGCAGCATTTACTGATTAAGAGATGGACCTAATATAGGGATATTATTTGAGATTTAGGAACATTCTTTCAACACGTATAGCGCCGGTTGCCTGTTAATGGTCAGCTCTCTGCTTCATATACTAGAGAGGGGTAAAGATGCATGCATGAAGGTTAACGGTGTGAAAGACTCGGGCATGAGCAGATTTTTGGATATGCAGAATCATTGCAATCTCACCTTTTTGAAGAATGTGGTTGAAAATAAAAAAAACCAAACAAAAGTCATGCCATTATTAGTGTAAACACATTTTTCAGAGTTTGCATGACTGCTTGTAAATGAGATTAGGAGTGGAATGTCTTTTTTTTTAGAAGGATAAAAACGGAATATTTTGAGCAGTTATACGCAGTCAGTGGCGTTTTCGTTCAATCCGTCTGGCATTTGTGCATTTTTTTCCAAGTGGCAAAGTGTTCCTGCTTGTGACGTAAGAGCCTTACAGATTGTTTTGTTCAAATTTGCCAAACTAGAACAACGTGCTTGGCAGCTTTATGCCACTTGAGTGCAAAAGGGGAAGAACATGACCGATCCTCTCCGTCTTTGCCCGCACAGGTGGACTCTAAGATTTCTCTGGGTATTGCGGGTATCCTGATTGTGCTGAGCTCTGTGGCCTCCTCACTGGGGATCTTCAGTTATTTTGGCATTCCCCTCACCCTCATCGTGATTGAGGTCATTCCTTTCCTGGTGCTGGCTGTTGGAGTTGATAACATCTTTATCATAGTACAGACATATCAGGTAACCTCCCTTCCCCCAGTCCATTAAACCACCACTGTTTTGTCTCTTTAAAAGAAGATCTTAAAGTTGCTGTAGGTAATTTACACTTAATTAACATAAGTGTTAAATACTTCTACGTCACTGATAATAGAGTTTGATCAGTAATTTGGGTCTCAAAGTCTCTTCGTTCTGCAGTAAACAGAAAATACATTTTCTGGATTCCTTTCTCCTGATTGGACGAGAGTGGGAGTGGGATACTAGACAATGTCTTTTCTGTATACTGCAGAGCGGAGGACTCATGTTACTGACAAAGCACTTGATATAAGTGATGCCCGTCTGAATGAAGAGCTATTTAACACTTATTTAAAAAGTCTTTGGGGGAAGAAAATGTAAATACCACTTACAGCAACTTTAACTTCAATGAGGATCATTTTTATTTTGTTTGCTTTCAATAAAACCTGTTAAACCTGCTAAAAGTGATTTCCATTTGTGCTTATAGAGGGATGAGCGAATGCCCGGTGAGGAACTTCACCAACAGATCGGTCGTATTCTCGGAGACGTAGCCCCGAGCATGTTCCTCTCCTCCTTCTCTGAGACGGTGGCCTTCTTCCTGGGTAAAATAGCTTTAACTGGTTTGACTCAGCGGATGTGGACTGTGGGTATAAGCATGCAACTGAGTGACCTTTTTTAAGTTGGCACTCTCCTCCCTTTCCGCTCTCTGCACTCTAGTATTTCTCAAGAGCACCAGCGCTACATCTGCTGAGTGAGACGGCTGTGATAGGTTTAAAGACATACAAATACGTCATACTGTAATTTCATTTGGAGAGGGAGGGTTTAATATGCAAGTCTACTCTTTAATACACCCTGTATTTACACAGGAAGTCCAAATAAATCTGTGTATTTTAAATAATAAGGAAATTGTCTCCGGGGGAAAGAACTGACCGAGTTGCTACAAAAAGAGTCATAGCTTCCTGGTGAGTCACATGCTGATAAAAGTGTTGACTTTGTCTTCTGCAGGAGCGCTGTCCAACATGCCGGCAGTGAGGACATTCTCCCTGTTTGCTGGCTTGGCCGTTTTTATCGATTTCCTGTTGCAGATCAGCTGCTTCGTCAGCTTGCTCGGCCTGGACGCCAGAAGGCAGGAGGTGAGACTGAGGGAAATGATGGTGACACAAATGATGACCCTGGAGTGGTTGCAGATGACTGACTGTGAGGTTTTCATGAGAAGGATTTCCTACAGAGTTATCAGCCCCAGTCTAATGTTATACAGATATCCGAGTTTTTCATCCCACCAATCACCGCACGAGCTAATTTAAATGATTAAATGCTCGGCTCGTCTGTGGGTGATTGTTTGCAAAGCGTTACAATTAGCCCGTGCTGCAGTTGTTTGCAGTGAAAACTTGCTCTTGGGTCACAGTGGCGTGTGACTGTTCTTAATGAATGACCTTCCAATTAGTTACAGCCTTATTCACACTTAATCAAATGCCATCTTCTCTGTTGTGTTCAAAAGGGGAATCGATTCGACATTATTTGCTGTGTGAAGCTGCCAGAAGGTCAGGAAACAAAGACAGACAGCATCCTGTTCCGTTTTTTCAAGAAAGTCTATGCCCCATTCATCCTCAAAGAGTGGGTGCGACCCATCATAGTAAGTGCCTCGGTGACACTCAGCCAGCCATGCACATCTGTCTCTAGAGACTTTCTGTCCTGTTTTACTCCAACGTGTTGATGGATTTACTTGGACTCATATTTTTCACTGAGTAGAACATACTGGCTGTTGACTATATTTTAAATGTTTTTTATCATTGTGTGTGTTCAGGTGGCAGTATTTGTGGGAATGCTCTCCTTCAGCATTGCTGTGGTAAATAAAGTAGAGATCGGGCTGGACCAAAAACTCTCCATGCCAGATGTAAGTCTTTGCTGTGTCTGTGATAACCGTTTGTTAATGAATTGCTCGAGGACACTTTTTGAATCTGATAAAATAGTTTTTAGTAGATGTAGGTAAAGTGGAAAAGTTACACTCTGAACCTTTGTTGTTGGACTTCTCAGTATTTTTGCAGAGGGTTTTACTGCCCCCATCAGTCATCCTTAAATTTAAAGGGATATTCTGAAATCTTTGACATAAAGCCTCATTTTTGACCTTTCTGGTCTTATTCTTATCAATAGAGTCCATTTTCAGCTCATTTGATGCGTGCAGAGTTTGGACGGCTTACGTTTAGCGTGAAAGCTAATGCTGGTCAATGGGACTTTTTCTTTTATTTCGTTAATTTGTGTCTTAGTCGCAACAGGAAATAAAAAATACAGTAGCTTCCTGTTGCCACTAATTCTAAAAAAGAGCTACATACTAGAGAAATTCAGTCGTGGTTTGACTTGTAATAATTAATCTACAAACAGTAGAGTTCTCCTCAATAGACTGTTGTCAGGTTTGACTTGCTTTGGGTGCACTGTCAAGTGTTAAATCAGAGTTTGGTAGAGAACGCTACTGCTGCCATTGACTTGCGCTTGCATTAGCACTCGTGGCTAAACAGCGAACCCCATACTGCATCGAATGGTTTGAAAATGGTCTCTAACAATAGAAATAGGACTGGAGAAGTCGAAAATGAGGCCCTATGTCAAAAAATATGGAATATCCCTTTAAAATCTATGGCATGTCATATGATGTTATTATTTAAATTCCTGTAACATATTTTTGCAATAGCCAGCCCTCCCTGTTCAACATGCATAATAGCCTCGGCTTGCACTGCATCTCTGTCTGTTCTGATTGTCTGTATCTCCCTCTAGGACTCTTACGTGCTGGATTACTTTGGAAACCTGTCTGAGTATCTCCACACCGGAGCTCCCGTGTACTTTGTGGTAGAGGAAGGACTCAACTACAGCAGTCCAGAGGGCCAGAATGTAGTGTGTGGAGGAGTGGGTTGCAACAACAACTCACTAGTCCAGCAGGTCTACACCGCCTCACTCATCAGCAACTAGTAAGTCAGGACTTTCAACCAAACAGATGACAGACGGCACAAAACAAACTGATTTTGAAGATCAAAACAAAATCTTACATGAAGAAAATGTCTGAGAATCTGTTTGATGTATTTTCATCTTGATTTCATTAAACATACAATTAAATGGACATGGCTGCCAGGGACAACAACCTGAAAACGTCTTTGTTCAGGATTGGTGACAGCCATAAAAATACTGAAGTAGGTTTATTCTTACCAATAATGATAAGATCTACTCGATTTTACTTTTGCTTTTACTTTCAGCACCACCATTGGCTTCACACCATCCTCTTGGCTTGACGACTACTTCGACTGGGTGAAGCCACAGTCCACCTGCTGTCGATACTACAACAGCACAGGGGCCTTCTGCAATGCCTCAGGTAAATCTTTATCCAAAAGTCAACATGCTTTGAATGCTTGCCTCATAATCCTGGTGCCCCAAGCTGCTGTTTGACCTAAGTTCAAGATTATTTGCCTGTTTTTAATACATAAAACACCCAGGACAAAAATAGCATTTACGGGGAAAATCCAGCAAAGCCAACAAGAAGTGAGACAGTATGAGACAAAACATTAATGTCATTATTGTGAAAGTATTACGCAAATGAAACAGGATCATAGTAATTCTTCAGAAGATCAAAATGTTGGTTTTATTGTTAACACAGCAAAGTGCTGAATTTAATCATTAATTGTCCCCTTGTTAACATAATGATTTGTGCACAGCAAAATGTCACTGTATTTAAAGAAGTGGAAAGCAAATAACGTTAAAAGGTTGAATCCGTTAAATGGTTAAAATTCCTTTCTCACATTCTAAATTGCGTAGGCTGGTTCGGTGCATTTGTTTGCAAAAACATGCTGATCACCTAAATGTTGGTTCGACCATGTTGCTTCAGAAACAAGCCTCATTTTAAACTGATGCTCCCTGCAGTTCAGCTTTGTTTTTGTTTATTCATCTGATCTGTTTCCAGTTCACGGCTTTGTCTCAGAGATAATTTGCATATTTCTTTAGTCTTGTTGGTTAAATGGGTGAATATATCGCTGATATTGTTTTGCAGTGGTCAGTCCCTCCTGTGTACACTGTCGTCCCATGACTCCCAGTGGGAAGCAGAGGCCAGAAGGAGAAGACTTCATGCGTTTTCTGCCCATGTTCCTGTCAGACAATCCTAATGCTAAGTGTGGAAAAGGGTAATGAATTCAGCTTTTTTTTTTTTTAGGTTTTAATTAAAAACACATGACATGTCATTGCTTTCCCTTTTTTAAACTTCTCTTTTCTTTAGTATTCTAGAGTTTCACAGTGTAGAAGTTTTGCGGTTGCTCTTTTTTGCCCTCTGTTAACTCTCTCACAATGCGTCAATGCTCCTCAAGGGGTAACGCGGCCTACGGCTCAGCAGTCGACCTGTATCCAAACAACACGGGGGTTGGAGCCACTTACTTCATGACTTACCACACCATCATGAAAGAATCCCAAGACTACATACAGGCTTTAAAAATGGCCCGAGTCCTGGGTGACAATATCACCCAATCCATGGACCACAAAGTCTTTGCCTACAGGTAAGCTCTCACCTTTGCTTAGTATGTTGTATAAATACATTGTACTTAGTTTTTCCTCTGTCACGCACTTTTTTAGTGCTTTCTGGTTTTCTGTGGTGACGTTCTTGTAACTTGAGTTTTGCTCGTTTTAAACTCAAGGTTCAAGGGTATTACGGGGGTAAAGTAGGTCACGGATAAGCTCACAGCAAATAAAACAGCATCAATGGTTAAATAGCTGATGTTTGACAGACATAATCCCTGTAGCGTATGTGTGTAATAAGAGTCACGCTGTTGCCACCACTAAAGTAGGTCAAATGTTAAAAGAAAAGGTGGTTTGCAGATACAAAATTAGATTTGCTTTTTTTAATTTAATTTTACAATAAATTGACTTATAAGTTTCAATGAAAATGTATGAGGAGTTGAAGGTCGCAGATAATCGAGGTTTGATTAAAAGATTAAGATAAAATGAACTTGACCTGAATAGAAAATGAATCCCAGTACTTGTTACGTCCTAACTACATCCTTTTCTGTCCATTTCAAAATAGTAAAACAGCTGTCAGTTTCCTCAGTGGCTGGTCTCTAAAATATATTTTCCCTTCTTCGCAGTGTCTTCTACGTGTTTTATGAGCAGTACCTCACCATTGCTCATGACACAGCTCTGAATCTTGGCGTGTCACTGGCATCCATATTTGTGGTGACGACGGTGCTGCTGGGCTTCGAGCTGTGCTCGGCTGTGCTCGTCAGCATTACCATTGCAATGATCTTGGTCAACATGTTTGGCGTCATGTGGCTGTGGAGCATCAGCCTCAATGCGGTGTCCCTGGTGAACCTGGTCATGGTGAGACACAGCATAGATATTCACACGAACAGTGGATGGAAACAGTTGCAGGCATTAACTTTAGAAAACAGATTCATTCTTCTTTTTTCAAGAGAAACTTGCCCGTTAAGATTTTGGTGTTAAAATAAATTCCACCTTTTTGCAGTGTTCATTCAGTGTGGTAGTTGTAGCCATTATTCTGTCAGCTATGGCAACATTTTACTTGCAAATTTAATTGCTACAATTTGCAAACATGGCAGCATCACAAGAGCAAAGTCCATTTTAGCAGGTAACACAAGCTAGGAAACAGACAAACGCAACCAAAGCACTAATTTGACAGTAAATAAAGTGAATGCCGCCCTTATTCACCTCTTTATCTTTTCTAATATAATTGCCCATTGAGTGGCTAAGGCACGCCCCATCTGGTGGACCTCATCAGATCTTATTTTGGGAAAACTGTACAGTATTCAATGGACAGAGACAAAATATTTTTTTGATCCTGTTTAAATTGTGCCCTCGTTATCAGATATGATGTTTGTCATTTGAAAAGACAATTTTAAAATTCAATAAAGTTGCAGTTTTTCGCAAAGAAAGATAAGTACCCTTTAATTTTTGGGAAACTGCTCAGTGAACTACGTCTCTCGTCTCGCACAATATACGTCGCTAACAACTTAAGCACAATTTCTTTCGTTCCTTCAGAGCAAGGGAAAACTGATTAAAAGAAGTAAAAATCATTACAAGCATGGACATATAGAGAGCTGCAACTAAGCAGACAGAGTCAGTTGGTTCTGTAAGAGATCGTTGTTAAGACGTCACTTACGCGACGATCGGATGTGTTGTCTTTTCTGAATCAGTGTTATTTAAAGTCTTATACTTCAGCAGTTGTGTGATAAACTGTGACTTTCTTGACTTGCAAATTTATCTTTTAAATTTACAAACATCATATTTGAGATGTGCGGTAC
>JAPZDX010000004.1:16352067-16364175 GCA_029783625.1 Naso annulatus | reverse complement strand
GATGTTTACCTGCTCTTCTCTTTGTGGCATTTGGCGAGAGCCTTGCAGAGGCTGGGGTCAGGACACAGGTCTAGAGGGGACTGGCCCTTCTTGTTACGAATGGTCAAGTCTGCTCCGTTAGCTGCCAGGAAGCAGGCGATGGATGCTGCGCTCTTCTTCTCTGCCCCCTGGGTGCCCAAGCCCATGATTAACTGCAGTCAGATAGACAAAAAAACACACACACACAAAACAACAACAGGGCACGTTAGGCTTTTAATATTTGACACAGGAGATTGAAACCAGTGGAAACAGACTTTAATACTATCAGATCACCACCAATTAGCCAAAACCCCCCCTAAACATCACCCAAAATCCCATTGCCTGTCCCGCCTCTCCCTCCCTCCTCTAGTCATCACCTCACTGAATCTACCTTAACTCAGAGCCGCTCTCTCTCTCTCTCTTTAGCAATTTGGGCCTTCCATGTCTGATTGTCTTCAAACAGTAGCTTTTACATCTCAGCTGATGGAGCCATCGGGCCGGCTAATTCAATTCTCATCTTGGAGGGAGGAGGGGGGAGGGGCTATGGGAGAGTGACCCAACTGCACATATCTCAATTAGGCCCTCTCTCTGTCTGTTCCGCTCCTCTGCTGGAGAGCCAGGGGTTGCAGCGAGGGGGATACAAGAGAGGAGGCGGAGAGAAATAAGTGGGACGGAGAGAGAAGGTGACAGGTAAGTTAAGGCCCTGTAGCCTTAAATTCTTCCCCTGTAGGGATTATTGATGTGGTGTTAACATGAAGAGGGCTCAGGTGTGACATGCCCTGGTCGGCCTCCACAGCGAGACATGCTCGTTCAGGCCGGCCAAGAGGCGGCAGCGAGCTGGTTGACCGCTCCGTGCTCCTGTCGGGCGGCTGTCTGAGTGATGGGCCGGCGCAGACTGGCCTGTCCAGTGGTGCAGCTTCCTGTCTGAGTGTGATCATCACCTGTCGTCATTTTTCATACATCGGGCACTGGTTCACATACTAATCTGGCCCTGCAGAATACTCTCAAGACAGTTTCAAATACAATCACCCAAAATCACTAAAGCTATATGCCATGGTATGATTACACCCCAACTGCTGGTAGTGCAAGCATTCAGTTCTTGACAGAGCGAACATGTCACATATTTTTAAGGGTGACTGCACACTTGACCTCAAAAAATTGTCTGCTTTTCCTACTGAGTATGGTTTGTGTATTTGCTCCACGTTCATGCAGGTTTTCTCTGGGAACTTTCAAACCTATTTACAGCTCATAAGAACTGGAGCCTGTCTTATATGACTAATAGGTCTAATAAGTCAGATAAATTCTGTGACCTGGGAATACTTTATGTTTGCTCCTGGTCAGAACGAGTCAGCATGAGTTATCCAACCAGAGTTACAACCCCGCAACCAAAATTACCACGGGTCTGGCACCGCTTGCAAAAGATAACAATACGTTTATTTAACTGGTAACTTCTGGCTGTTACAGGATTTCTGGAATCGCAGAAGCGATTGCTTGTAACTCCAGGCCCTCTCAGTCATAAATACTGTTTATCAGATAACATACAACAGATAGGCATAACAGTGTTGCAGCTAATTTCAACATCTGCATTATTCTGCGGAATAAACTGTCTCTTGGTGTGATTATGTTTGTAAGAGCATCTGCTCTTTGCCTTCATAGAATTCCCGACTTTATATGTGATAAGACTAAAGAGTCACTTAATAAGAAAAAGCAGTTGCATTAGTGTGCTTGCATTTTCTTGACAATCTGTTCTGAAATGTTTAACTTAATCACACCAGCCTACCGGGTAATGAAGAGCCACATTCTCTGATTTCTATAGTTGACCTCCCCTGACAAAAAGGCAATGAACCTAAATCAAAATGATCTCTTTGCATTAAGTCTATTATTACTGTACATCAGCATATGATAAATATATAGTCATGGGTAAGTCATGTTTTCCGTTTGTTGCTTTTGTTTGATAATTACATCTCTAAGCTGTTGTTTCATTTTTATGTATGAATACATAATGCCGTAATGCCCATGACACTTTAAAGGACCCAACAGATCTAGTTTGACTTCTCATCATTAGCAGAGACCGCCTCTATCTCAAATGTCATTAAAATTCAGCCATGTGTATACTTATGTAGATCTCAGACTGAATTTTGACATGTAGTAATACTGGTATGGTCCTTTAAGGAACCATAACCCAAGTAAATTACTGTAATCTCAGAGGGACACTAAGGTCAATAATGGATGAATATGTACGGTGTTCTTGGAGGGTTCCCAGGGCTCCACTTTGCTGACATCCTGCATATCTTGGAGTTGTCGCAGTTGGGACAGCGTGTGGTGACGCAGTGCCTCGTGGAGTGGCGTGTCCCCGTCCTTGTCCTGCACATCAAGCTTGGCCTCTGCTCGCACCAGCAGCTGTTAAGAAAAACACATAAATAAACAATCACACAATCGGGCAGAAAATCCAGCAAAAGCTGTGAGACAACTCTGATTTTGCGCTACAGTGCAAATGCCACAGTGCTGATTTATCAGGCTGCTGCTTACAATGAACTGACTCGTTGCTGTATTCTCCAATTATGGAGTGCATTTTTTCTTGAGTCCACAAGATGGCAACGTGGCAGTCTCAATTCAACACTACGCCAAATGACTCCAGTCAAGACACTGCCTCAGAGAGCATTTTCCCTGCACAGCATCAATCTGAAGCAGGACCTCATTCAACTGCAGGACATCCACCAGTGAAAATTAAATGTGAGTCCGCACTGATGTTGTTCTACTCCCTGTTGTGTACAGTACAGGATGAGGGACTGACAGCGAGATAAGTGAAGACAGCATCTTCTGTTTGAGGTGGAAGTGAGAAGGAAAAATGGGGGAAAAATGATAGAAGGCACAGGAAAGGAAGACGAGGAAGAAAAGGGCCCACTAACCCGGACTATCTGGGTGTGTTGTCGCTCCACTGCCAGATGCAATGCCGTCTGCTGGTTGACGTTCTGGATGTCTAAGCTGGCATTGCCCTGAGAGGCAAGGACAAGAGAGGAGAAAACACACATAATCAACATATAGGCCTTTAAGCATAATTAAGAACAGAAATATTTAATCATAACACACACAGATATGACAGACAAGTGATAAATGTTTAGAAAAAAAGTTAAAAAGTAAAATAACCGTACAGCACATGAAAGGCTGTACCAGCTATTCTGGCTTTATGTACCATGACTGAACCTTCCATCCTTCAACCCTGCGGACCAACCAAGTGTCACCTAGGGGGCTGGAAAAAAAAGGCATCCAACAATAACGCCTGCATTTGATTGTCATTTCCAATTGCGAACACCTCAGCTGAGGAGATGTGGAGGGAAGATAAGCATTGTGATCAGGCAGTGTGTGAAATCCCCAAGTAATAAGACTGACTGGCTGGCTGGCTGGCTGGCAGGGAATCTGCAGTGCACCTTGTTGTGTGGTGCAATTTCTGAACAGAAAGCTGAGCCATCACTGCGAACCAGCCCCATTGCAGGGACTTGGGAAAAAAAAAAAGGCAGCTTGTACAAGCGAGTGTTCATGCGTTGGAATGTTACAGCAACACTGCTGCCTTGCACCATATCCTAATTAACCCAGTTCCCACTCAGTCAGGTGACTTTTGCTGTAAACTCCTATACGTTTAAGGCTTCAGGGAGTTAAACCTGCAATCTCAGAAGGGAAAAAAAAAGTGCCATGCTGCGATTGCAAGAGGAGGGGAAATTGAGGGCCAAACAGCACTAAAGAATACCCCTGGAGGCCTTGTGAACCGTATGGATTCAATAAAAAAAAAAAAGGGGGGCAGTTATAGCGGCTTCAAGTGGTCAACAGCTTGCTGGCTGCAGGGAGTGCAGTGGAAACCCTCCTAATGGTCTATAGTCAGCGAAAGCCAGGAGTGCAGGATGAGCTGATGCAGCTTTGCATCTCTTGCAGAGCATGAATGACGTCTTTTTTTTTTTTTTTTTGGTTAGTTTAAGATTAAGCATGCATTAAAAGTAGCTATTAATACGTGTTTGTGTGAGAACTGGTGTGTTGTTACCTGATGCACCAGCAGCTCAGCAACTTCCACGTGGTTGTTGAGGGCAGCCAGGTGCAGTGCGGTGTAACCGTCGTCCTTCTTCTCATCTACGATCCAAGGCCTTGGTAGTTTGGATAGCAGCACACGCATGGCACTGCACCGAGAGGAAGACAAACAGAGAGAGGGAAAGGAATGAGAGTTTGACCGGGCTGAGCTGGAAAGCATGACGGGGAAAAGGCCAGAAGGCACAGACAGTAGAGTCAGTTTTATAGTTTATGATGTAAACTGTGACTGAATGTCCCATGCACAGTATGATAGCTTAGACACAAGCTGTTGTAAGCAACCACATCACAGTGTCTGTTCTGATGTTACACAGCATATTCCAATTCTTTTTTTTTTTTTTTTTTTTTAACAGCAGAGTATATCCTATTTTCACACATGGGGCAAGAATACTAAATCAACTTTGGGAGGAGTTGCTTTTCAAAGCAGAGAGTTATTTACATCAAGCTTTGAGCAGTACAAGTGCCGTGCGCTATTTGAGTGTATCCGTCCCTCTGTCATCTCCTCTGTTAAAAAGGGAAGCCACTCTTCCCTTGATGATGCGCAAATGTGCCTATCATTGGGAGGCAAAATGGTAATTACACAAGATTTAGCTGCATTCACTCAGATCTTCTCCTGGGAAAAGAGACAGACAAGATGGAAAGGGAAAAATCTATTGTTTAAACAGTTCTGTTAAACAGAGGTGGTTTGGTGTGGTATAGGGAGTCAGTCGGTTCTGTGCCACTGAAGGTCATTTAGAGGATGTGTGCCACAGAGAGATGTGGCTGCAAAGGAGACTGTGCAAGAGGAAGGCTGAGAAGGAGCCAGTGTCACAGTGAGGATGAAGAGGGTGGCTGGCTCTAACTCCCTACAGCATCATTAAAAAAATTAGATTAGTGTTTACCATTACCAGGAAGCCACACACGTTTCCAATCCTTAGGATCACAATAAGGACAGAAGTAAGGTAGATTCCACTTACTCTGTAATACAACTGCAATTAGAAATAATTAGATGTATGTTAACACTCTTCCTACTAAGTCATCTAGGTTTCTTAGAGTGACAGCTTTAGTTTAGTGTTTCAGCTCATTTAATATCTCTTTCCTCCCTACCCCTCTTCCTACTCTTCTTGCTTTAGCCTCCTGGCACTCATCCAGGCATGTGGTACATGAGAATACTGAAATGAGTCTCATCCCTAATTTAATGTACGACCCATGCATCAGCCGTGGATGTGATGAGAAACAAAGGCTGCGAATGCAACTCTTGAATTTTTGCAAATACTATGGAATATGAAGCAGGACACTTAAAAGCCATATCCTTGAACTGTTCTTGTATCTTGTCTGCAGTTAGGAACACAATGTACCTTCACTAAGCATTAAAGCCGCAACGCTGGAGGGAACACTTCTGACCTTGATTAACCCTGAATAATCATGCAGGGCATAACTTTGAACTGCGACAAAAGGAGGCAGCTGATTTTGCTCTGACTTTGATATGACTGAACAGCCCCCGTGCGGGCACTGGAGTGTTTACAGTAAGGTAAACAGGGTCTGAAGCAGTACAGGGAGGAAATGGGCTCGGGCGCAGAGCAGAAAGGCCACAGCCTGCAATCAATGAAAACTGTTAACTATTAAGACAGAGAACAGAAAGAAATGCAAACCAACATGCTGGCAGGCTTTCAGGCTGAAGGTAATCAGGATGGCTGATTCCCTGCAGGTTTTTTTTGCTAAAACCTACAGCTTGCCCTCCCCCCCTCTGGAGGAATGAAAGAGAGCACCATCAGCACACCCTCTTGAGAAAAGCAGAGAAAGAGGGGCAGAGAGGCAGGGGTGCAGGCAGTCAGCACCTCTGCATGGACAGAGATCCAGGGCTGGTGTACTGCTGCAGTGATGAACAGCGCAGCACACTGATCCCAGGCTCCCTCGCTCTCTCTCTCTCTCTCTCTCTCTCTCTCTCATTGCACAGAGGCTTACGCACACACACACCTGCATTGCTTGCAGCTATCTTCAACCACTTAATGCAGAGGAGCACTGCTTAAATGTGATGGCAACCGCACCCATTCTGCCTAATCTCACATTCATAATGTGTCGCCTTTGTTATAAAGAATTATTTGCTTACGTTCTGTAGATTTACCATCTCAGGGGGGACTTTTGAGTAATTCATCCATGGCGTTCCCACTGGGTAGGAGTTGAGACTTAAACAAGCTAATTATTCAAGAGAAGACCTTGCCACATCAGA
This sequence comes from Naso annulatus, assembly GCA_029783625.1. NCBI lineage: Eukaryota > Metazoa > Chordata > Actinopteri > Acanthuriformes > Acanthuridae > Naso > Naso annulatus. Next base: position 16,357,874 of record JAPZDX010000004.1, on the reverse strand, counting down.
TTCTTGCATGACACTATAACATAAAACTTATTCCCAGCAGTTAAACATAGCACTCTTTTGGCTTTCTTTCAACTAAGACTGATGGACGATAAAGGAATGGAGTTTTTTTTTCCTCTACTACACCACTAGAATCAAGGGCAACTGTCCCACATGAAGCCTTTGTTCTTTTTGTGCCCATTTTTTTCCCCCCTCCTATTGGTGCAATATAGAACATTTGTGTGATCTGGATTGGCTGGAAAAATCCCCTACATGTAGAGCAATGGGCCAATAAATGCACACCTCATACACTATATGGGCAGACTGCCGCCTTCCAGTGTCAGAACCAGGTACGTGAGTGCTGGGCAGGTGCCTGCTGGTGTAGGGAGCCCCTCCACTAGAAGACTAGATTGACAGGCTCCCTGCCATGTTGGACGAAATGGGCAGACATTAATATTAATGCCCCATACTGGCAATGCTGCATTGCAGTTAAGCTATTTGCTGTAAAGGCAGAAAAAAAGACTTAATTAGTGAATTAAAAACTAAGAACTACATCCTAGTTTTTTAAAAAAAATCTCTTACATTAGTGATGTTAGCAGCGACTGAGGGGAGAATAAGAGAAACTTTGCGTGAGCCCTTGAGGTAGGTTGACTGAAGAAGAGAATCTACCTGGCTCAGTCTGCAGACCTTTTACTAGGGAGAAGGTGTTGACTTTAACTAGGAGTTAACATTTTGACACCTCGTGTTTGTCTGCTATAAGGAGACCGATATTTAGAGTGATGTGACAATCTCCTCATTGCAACAGAACTTTCAAACCAGAGCTTTAGTCTATGTGAATGCAGGAGGACATGCAGCTAAAAAGAAAGAACGGCAGAGGATTAGACGTGATGGAACTGGGTCAACCTGTGAGAGATCTCAAGAGTCCCTCAGGAGGGCTACACATGGGCCTGTTGTTTTGGCTTGCAATCTGTCACTGACCAGGACGCTCTCTGATGTCCTCAGCTCTAAGTGTGTTGGCGTTTGTCATTGTATGCAAGACGCTGAAGGTGTGTGTGTGTGTGAGAGTGTGTGAGTGTAGGGGTCGACAGGGCCCTTCTGCTGCCCTTGCCTGGCTGACAGCCATCTGTGTGGTGGTCAGTGGCTGTTATTACAACAGGAGGTCAGAGTCGGGCCGGGGGACAATAACTTAGGTAGGACAGGGCAAAATGGGAATAGTCGACATCCAGTCTGAGATTAATGGCTGCGCACAAACATATGGTTACTCTGATGTAGGAGACGTGTTAAGCATACCGTCATCCATTAACTAAGGCTTCAACTCAAGAGAGAAGATCCTGATTCTGCACTGGAAATTCGTTATCGAAAGGTGCCACCTGCCATGGAAAATTAAAATGCTTTATAAAACCGATGCTGTTAATGATGAACTCTGAAAATGCTTATGAAAATGCTTACACAGTCAAACACACAGATCAGATCTATACCAGTTCGTAAAATACTCTACACAGGCCAATACTGAAATGTTTAGAAACGTTGGGGGCCAGTAAGTGGGCCTTTTGTTTGCCCTGCCCTCATGGAACTGGTCACATTGCTCTATAATATATCTAATCCCCAGTCCAGGTAGAATTTTTTTTTTTCTCCTTATGCAGAGTCCTTATTGGGCCCCCCCTTTTTGAGCTGAGACGACTTCAGACGATACATGAGGTGTCAACTTATCGGGGACAGAATCAATACTTTCTGGTCCTTTGAAATAGTGAACCCTGTTCCCAACAAATCAGTCACAAATGCAACACAACCGCCTCTGAATGGAACCCCCCTTCTCCTATTTCAGTCTGTACAGGGAGGCACTCTTCATCATATGTGAGAGGTTTGGAGAGGCATCGAGCCCCTCTAAGTCAGTGACAGTTGGGAGGGCTACAGTCATAAAAATGATGAGGGCTTCATTGATCTTAAAACACGCAGCTTTGAGCAGTGATGTTGGCTTACAAATTGCTTGTTTTCTTCAGAATGTGTGTAAATTCAAAAATTACATAAAAATTGACTCAGAGAGACAAACTTTATCCTCAATTCCACTGCCGCCATAAAATATAGAAAGAGATATTTAACGTGATTAAAACTGACTTTGATCCACAATCAAAGTGGTTAAATTCCAGATCGCTCAAAGTTCATCCACGCCATCCCTCTGCCCACAGAAGCAGTTAGTCACCAGTTGAGTTTGTCAGGGCCATCCCACAGCTACGAGCCGCCCTGCTGTGGAAAGAGTAAATAAACACAGGTAGCGTCCAGGCCAGCAGTGCAGCAGAGAGCTGAGCACAAGAACCTAACTGCCTCTGCTCGATAAAAAAGGGCTTTCATTACCATGCCGTGAAGAGAATAATTTCCCCTACAATGTGACCTTCCCCTGCCTGCCTGTACCTGAGGCCCCTGAGTGAGCATGCTTTTATTAAGGACTATTTGCATAAACCAGGAAGAGGGAAGACGGGAAAGGGGTGCATTTCTATGATGTTTTGGTTATCACTAAAGCTATTGCCAGTGCCTCGAAGGTTATTTAGGAGATGCCGGGTGCATTTTCAAACATCTCAGGTACAGTTGTCTGTCCATTTGTAAGTGGGTGGGGGCCTATAAAGGCTTAGCTTTAATTAGCCTTAAATCACCTGGTATTATGGGGTGTCCTGATTCATAGCAATTTATGAAGGAGGAGGAAGCAAGACAGTCAGAGAAGCCCAATGGCGCGTTAATGTCCCATTGGTTCGAGATGACCCAATTATTTTCCCGTGCTACTCTTCCTTTGCACTTTATTCTCCTCAGCACCTTGAAAAAGCCTCATTCTCATTTCGGCACCAGCCATAATAGTCATAATATACATCCTTTCACCCAAAGAACAAGAATGACATGAAAGATAAAGCAAGGACATGCAGACTGTATTAGAACAAAGAATAACCTAAACTATATGCATACCATCACTTACCTACAATCATTACCGATAAAACAACCATGTATTTATTGAACAGCACTTCTGCACTGGCTTGAGAAGGCCCGGATCATAATTTAATAAGTTGTACCTTCAGTGTTAGTTTTTTGCTTATGTAAATCTGGAGAAGGTTAAATAAATATGAATAAAACTGGGCTGACATTGACCTGCTGTTTTAAAATGGCTCATAAGTTTACTGACATTACGGAATTAATACACTTTGGCAATGTGCAATAAACCACACAACAGGATTTAGTAATAGCAATTCAAACGGCAGACTTGACGTACGACAAAGTATACAAAAAGAGGCACGGAAAATAAAAACTGCAGCTCGGATCACTTATCAGCCAAAGACAGACGGATTTGAGTACGCTGTCAGCAGAGCATCCATACGTTGGCCTTTCATTTCTATCATTACAGTCACTGCACCTCAAACAGACCGCTGACAGAGCAAAGAAAATCAGCTCTGACCCCTTCACCCGTTTCACTCCCTTTTCTACAAACATGCTACAGATCGCTGCCCACTCATACAACTGCTTCAAATACTCTGACCATAACACAGAAATTAAATCAATATACCTCCAGTTCACTTTGTGCTCATCCACTGTGTCGGTTGTGAGAAACTGACCTCATTAATATGCTGTATTAATGGCCCATGTAACTGTTAAGAAAGTGGCGAGACCCCAAACCAAAACTTTAAACCATTCCTTCAGAAACCTATGGATAATGCTGCAAAGCTTTTTCAACAGTCCAAGGTGCAGAGATACTATTGATCGACACTTCACAGTAAAAGCATTACAGTATAGAGAAATATTTACTATAAAGCAGATGTACAAAGCATCACAGGCACTGGGAGCAGCTCAGCTTATGTTGGTTATGTTGTAAACAAAGTTACAAGGTGCAACTACGATTGCTTTTCTGCGAGTATATTGAGCCAAACTTACAACAACTTACTTACTCTTCACTTCGGTGGGTTCTCTCTCGGCCTCAAGTTGACCGATAGAAAACCCTCAGTTTCAGTTTTAACTTCAACTTGCTGGGCCATCAGCCATCTTTGCGTTGAGCCACGATGTCACTGTCAACGGCATCCTTATCAGGTTTCTTGATTTAAGCACACACACCCGACAGCATCTGAATTACCTCTTATCTGTGAAGCCAATGCTTCATTTCTGACTGACAATGACTCCTCCGTTGTGATTGAGATACTGACCATTTTGTGATTATAAAGTTCCTTTTACCTTCTATGAAACAAAACCAGACCTGCTCCTGCCTGGTGAAATTAACTGCATGTGCTTCCACACCGAGGTACAAAGCGGTAAATAGAACCGAGGGGATTGACTCCGGATTTTGCAGAGCGGTGGAGAATTCAGCCGTGCTGAAGGTCCTTCGATCGACAGCCACTCAGCAGCGTGCTACACTGTCACCATATGGGCAGACAGTCTGAGAGGCTCTCATGATCTACAGTCTCATTGCAAATCTAACACTTTAAATCACCCCTCACTCCCCCGCCTGCCTCCCATCTTTATGCTCCTACAAACACATTACGTGCACCCTCACACTCTGCCTGAAACGCTCATCTCTGTATGTTAGTCGTGATGGCCCCTTCACACACAGCAAGGCAGCAGTAACAGTATCGCCCTTTAAACACGACAGAAAACTGAGGATAAGACGCCATCAAATTCTCTTCCACAGTAATTGGCAGAGCAGTGACACAAGCAAGCTGCCATATTGCAGCTGATGACTCTGACTTCTTCTGCAGTTACACTTCTGGGCACACATGCAGAGAAAGAAGCTGTGGCTGAAAGAGCGGTTTGGTAATTAAAATCTATTGTTTGCAGTGGGAAATAATAGGGATCAAAGGGCCTTGTATCAGCTACTGCCTCCCCTAAGCGCTGAGACAACAGGCCATATGCCCCAGAGCAGCATAGAAATGTCTTACAGCCAACTTGTTAATGGCAGGGGAATGGAGCTTGTATGAATGTACTATACATTACACAGATAAGGCTCCATAGAAACATAAATGTATTCCACACAGATCCACGATTTTACAGATAGTGCAATGAAGGTTTTTCCTAAGCTACTCTGGCTAATCCAGATAATGCCATGCTTTTATGCAAAGAAAGTGCTCTGCCATTGTCGATTTTCTTTCGTATTCTTTGCATCTTTGGACATAAGCATGCGCAAGCACAACAAACAATACAAACACACACAAATCCTTATCCCCTTGACCTGTCATACTGCATTTACATGGAAGCCACTGACTTCAGTGTCCGTACGGGTTACCAAGGTAACATGATCTGCATTATTCAACAGCTAAGCTTGGTTTAGATGTGAACATCGGCCTGAAAGGGTCCCTCAGAGCACATTAGGCTTGCGAATACCCTCTTCTGTGGACAAAAATTGTGTACGTCTTAAGATGGGATACTGAACACAAGTTTGGCCCACATCTGACCATTCGCTTCAAATAGGTGAACAACACCATTTAGAGGCTGTTCACATAAGACTCAAATCTGCACATTTGGCTCTCTACAACCTAATTGTGCTGAAACGAGTCACTGTATCATTGTTTTCATGGCAACATTTTTAAACTGGTTACGTTTATTTAGTGGAATGCCGGATGTCCCTAAAATAATTTTGTCATCTCATTTAAAATGACTTAATCAACTATAATATGAAGCATGATCAAATGCTGGTTTCTGATCTGTACTGATTCTTAATAATAAAGAACGTGGGGTGGGGTGGGGGGTGGGGTCACAAACAAATGATCAGGTTATCTCTGATTAAAAATTAAAGGTGTAGTAATTCTGTTATGCATTTATATGATAATTATCATATTGATATAATGCCAATCTTCATGAAGAACAAA
>JAPZDX010000004.1:16310923-16332173 GCA_029783625.1 Naso annulatus | reverse complement strand
CTAATAAAAGAAAAGTCAATTTAAGACAGATGCTTTCAAGGCCTCAAAGGTAGTCTAATGTCAATTTGAGACCATACCATCTGTTGGGGAGATGGATGAAGCCTATAGGAATGCTCCAAAATTCAGTCACTGTCAAACTAAATTGGGAACCTAAAGTAAATTTCACAGCAGGATAAAATGTGATCAGTAAGGGAGTGGAACTTAACATTTTTTAGATTTAAAGGTTTTGAAACACTTTAAAATTTAGGAGAAAATTGTGGAAAGGAGTATTAAAAAAAACTCCAATATATAAACAAAGTTTTCACTGTATTTGAGATTAACAACAGTTAAAAATTTGTGTTCACAAAGAGAAATTTGAGGAGCATCACAAAAGACTGCAGCAGTGTATTAGATTAAACATAAGATTAGCCTGTGACTTTGGTCTACAGGTTTTCCAAGTTTCCTACAAACACAATCTAGGCAAAAATATTCAGTCACTGAAAATTAATCTTTAAAACACCTACAAAAATGTGCGGCTAGGGCTGTCACTTTTTGTCTGAAATTTGGATATTCATTCAAACACGGGTTGAAAAGTTCATATTTGAGCTGTAATGACCTGCTCGAAATGTAAACGACAGTCTCTCTGTAAGTGCACTGTCCACTGAGCCCTGACCGTCGTCACGTCATGACAAAAGGCCCCTCCCCTCCCTCCCCTCCCCTCCCTACAGTCTGACTCACCCTGGCAGCAGCACTCCAATAGTGAGCATGTTAAAACAGCAGACAGAACTTTTCATGGTCCATTTTTACAAGTTAAGACGGTAAGAGAAGCATTCAATCATCATAAAACTCATATGGTGACGTTAGTTGGTAAGGTGAGCCAGCAAGCTCAGCGCTGTCACACAAGTTTACTTTCTGTTTCATATCTCCCCCCTCTCCCACACACGCTGAGGTAACAGTCATAAATATTTTTCTAGAAAACATCACGTGATAGTATCCTAATCCTCCTACGCATTTATTCACAAAATACCGACACAATTAACGGAGTGACGACAAACGTAATTAGCCAACTAACGTAGTTGACTTAACTTTGGGTGTTTACGTTGAGAATGCTATAACGTTAGTTCCCTCTCCTTAGACGGTAAAATAAGATAATCCTTTGTTTGTCCTGCTACAGAGAAACTACAGTGTAACAGTGGCAGCAAAGTGGATGGCAGAAAAAAAAGTGGTGCGAAAGGAAAAGATCAATAAATAATAAATAAACACGGAATGAGCAACAATTAATAAGTTTTTAAAAAAACAAACAAACTTGAAATTATCCGAACAAATTACGGGTCATTTTAAATTCGTTCGCACTTAATTTTTTTCAAAAAGTGACAGCCCTATTTGAGGCATTTTTTGTGCCCTGCTTTTACAGACTACTGGCATCTCAAAAGGATCCTCTGCCAGTTTATCAAAATTTTACATTTGTTCACATTTGTCAGTGCTGGGACCTTGTCTGTCTCCTAGTTTAGACCTGCAGGTGGTGAACCCAAATCTTCCATTCCAACAGAGGATGATTAAGCAAAGGATTAGATAAGACAGATAAGTAGTTCTGTCATGACCTCTGTCCTCTGGCAGCTAAGAAGCCAAACATTAAGTCTAGTGGTTGTAATTTCTACTCATTTTTCCAATTGTTTAATACAATTTTCATGTTTTAATTTTTTTTCTCTTTTAATTGAGCAGAGCTGAATTTTGTTCAGCACCAAAGTATGAAGCAGATATTATGGAATACTCAAGCCTGAACAGCCAAAGACATGAGTACTGAAAATATTTGGTGTATGACCTACAGTTCTGCAGAAGTAGTCTTGTGCACATTTGTCAAGAGGGCTAAAAAAATCTCCAAGCGACATCAACTTGATTTCAAGCTGCCTAGATCAGGAATGCAGTTCAACCTTGGATTTCTATGGTTTTTACACAGTGAACCCTCTGAATTCCAATGAGGGAACTTGTGCCAAAACATTCAAGAAAGAATCAGAATACATTCATCTTGTTTCAACAGATTCCACTCAAGCAAGGCCTGGTCGCTCACAGACACCGAACAGGTCTGACAGTCAGCAGGAGCAGGACAGAGTCTCATACCTGGGGTTTCCTCGTAGGGCGGCGTGATGTAAGGCATTGAACCCGTTATTGTTGGTGATGGTGACATCAGCACCAGCCTCCAACTTAACTGACAGCATATCATCTCTCTTCTTGCTTATGGCATCATGCAGGGGCGTGTCCCCTTCTGAATCCTGAAAGGAAAACCTTGTGTTACTTATTACTGTCTGACTCTTTGTGTCTGTCTTACTTTAACATGTTCAATAAATTGGAATAAAAACAAAAACAAAAAACCAATTTGTGATTAAAACCGTGCCTTAAAATGACTTTCTACTACTCTTTTATAACAAAAATACCACCAACAACATCGTCCTAATTGATCAATAAAAACTTGCCTTATTTTTGATAGTGATGTTATTGTTTTGGTATAATGATTCTGAAAATGTGGCAACCAGTGTCACATGACATTCTTCTATATGTAAATAAGTGGTAAGTGATGGATACCTGTAAGCTGGGGTGGCAGCCGAAGTCCAGCAGGGTTTTGACCACTTGCAAGTGGCCTTTGTTGACAGCTATATGTAATGGAGTCTGCCGTCTCTTGTTCCTGGCGTTCAAGTCAGCACCACCCCTCTGCAGCACCTCTATGACAGAGCCCTCATCACCAAAGGCGGCATGGTGCACTGCCCGGTCTCCATCTTTGTCCTTAGTGGAGTAACACACCCGCATAATGACTCAGTATAATTTCTGTAGGCAGCTTTGTATTAACATGGGCCAAGATGCATTAACAATAAGTAAGAATATGAATGAGAGGGGAGATTTATTTTATTATACAAACCTCAGCTTCCAGGTCTACGCTGTGTTTAAGCAGCAGCTTTAGGACATCTACGTGACCATTCTGACTGGCTGCCTGCATAGCAGTGTGTCCAGCACACTGTCCATTCACCTGCAAATACATCACACAAAGGGTCACAATGAGAATATGCATGCATATCTCATTTTTCGTGTTAAGATGTTCAACCACTGACTTCACTGTTTACCTAAGTGGTTAAGAGATTGGTTAGGGTGTCTTTAAGCATTTGTGTGTATGTGCATGAACGGCTGGCTGTGCATGTTTCATCACCAACTGCAGCACTGCAAAAACTCAGAGCATAAATATTAATGCGGACTCCTTTGGGAGTCTCGAGACGTCTCTTGTCCTGGCAGGCGGATCACTTGGCCAAGCTCAGTGTGCTCAGCTTTAAGCAAATAATTCCACTGAAAGGCAGTAGGGCATCTGGCCAGCCTTCACCACGGACATCCACACACGCACACTCATTCACTGCTCTCTCGGCAAAGACAGTATTGCAGGCTTAACATACGCAGTTCTCATAACCTCGGACACATCCTCTGTCCTATGGTAAACGGGTATTTTCCCGTGCCTGTAGCATGTGTCAGAGCACAATCTGCAACCATGTGGGGATTGTAGATCACAGATTGATTCTTAAGAGTGAATCAGGTCTGTGCTGCAGTGCACACCAATGCTCACTGGTGCCTCCTCTGGGCCCAGCCTTAATGCTTTTCAGATTGAGAGAGGTGCAGAAGTGGGAGGATCTCAGAGCCCTTTCCTACGAGACTCTCATCCTCCTCAATATAATGAGGGCAGAGCAGAGCACAGCCAGGGGTATTATCAATGTACTCAGATCTTCTATATCAATTCAACAGCAATATTACTTTGTGTTAATCAAAAACCCATCTTGAGAACCGGCAGCTGCTCACACCCAAAAATACTGCAAGATGTGCACTTACGTCTACGTCAGGTCTCTTTAGGATGTCTTCCACCTTGGCCAGGTCCCCATTGGCTGCTGCCTTTACCAGCTCCTCGTTGATGTCACCAGACTCTTGTGTCTCAAATAGTTTCTTCAGCAACTGAGACAGTCGCTCTAGCAAAACAGAGGTGAAAGAAAGGGGATTGCGTGTCGATGTCAGGGAACAGAAAGCAGTGAGGACAAAGAACCAAGATGACACTCTTTATTTCAGTGGTGCATGTTCATACATACCTCCAGAGGCGTTGCTGACAGCAGAGCCAGAGGGGGCGATCTTGGTGACAGCAGCAGGATTGTACGTCCAAGAAGTTCCACAAACCTCGACCTTCAGGTCACTGTCAGAATAGATCTGCTGCACACGGCCCACCTTGCCCAGGGTCTGTTGATAAATGTTGTGACAAACTCATTAGTGTATGGAGGGCTGTTGTCTTTGGGCTATGTTCTGCGTAATAGAGGCTGGAAGTGGCAGAGAAAAGATAGAGAGATTGTTAGACAGAGCAAAAAATGAGAGGGAGGAGGAAAGGATAAAGAGGAGACAATTTCAGCTCAGCAAAGCAATTGTCCGACACAGAGCAAGGAAGCTTGTGGCAAAAATAAAAACTATATTACAGATTTACACTGTGTTCTCATTATTCAGAGGACATGGACTTGCACAAGAAAGAAGATGGATATAGAAGAAAAAGAGCCTTCCACTGGCTTGGCTATTCTTCATCTATATTGGCAATACAGAGAGGACAGAGCGAAATGCTTTCCAATTTTTGAATCATATCATCTCGACCATGGCTATATGAGAAAGAGGCACTTTGAGTCTGTCGAGCCGGGTCTGGGGCTGTCCTAGAGGATGCCATCAATAATGGTGACTGCTGCAGTAGAAGCAGCAGCGAGCGGCAAACAGCCGTGGTTAGTGATCAAAGCTACAACCCATCTCAGGGTTTTAAGGCTCATTAGCTGCTGAGGGGGGGCAGTTTGGCAGGGACAAGTGGCATATTGGAGTAGACTGCCATTACATAACCTGAGGCGTGTTGGGCAGCAATGAATAAACTTCATAATAAGCGAAGAATCAAGTCGGCTGCAACAGAAAAAAGATGAATGCAAACTAAGCCATGGACTTATTGAGAGGAGGAACCGTGTCTTTGCATGTTAGAAAATCTGCAACACTCCTTTAAAGGCGCTGCCACTGCTAAGTGTGGGGTGAACAGCAGAAAACTGCAGTCTTGGATAAACTGAGACAAATTTACAAAAGGTTCTTAAACCACCAAAATTGTGCAAAATCATAAAACCAATCAAGCTTTTGAAACAAGGCTGCGGAACAGTACTATGTGCTGTAAATGTTAGCATAAATTCTCAACTGACATTTAAACAAAGGCATAAGGATGGTTAATTTCTACACAAATGAGTGTGAACATCTCTCAGACTCTTACAGGTAGCATCGCCTCAGCCCACTCTCCGTGGCCTCTCTGCAGCAGCTTGATGCGGTCGATGTCATAGCAAATCTGGACGAGGTCTCCCACAAGGAACTGCGAACTGCCTCCTTCTGCCCCAGCTGCCACCTCACCGCTGCGCACTACGTTGGCCTTTGTCAGCACAGCTGGATTAAATGTCCATCTGTGAACGAAAAAAGTAATGCATTCAAACAACTCAGACTAGTTCACTCACAATTTATAAGACATGACACACATAGATTCTATGCAATCACAATTAATATTTTCTAGTTGTGATTCAGTACTAAAGAAGAAACAAAATGAAGAAAAACTTTATTAAATAATCAACATCAGAAAGTGATGAGATCACATTTTTATAGATACTAGAAGCAGACTGAAAATGAACAAAGATATATTTATTCAGTAAATATTTTACTACAAGCTGACCAATTCTTTTAAGAGAGTCTCTTGTCTATAATTTCATCTCATAGTAGAATTTAATAAGATTGATTTCAGCTTTTGACTGAGCTGAGGGGAAAAGTGTTTCAAAGCTCAATACATGGCAAAATATGCTGATGGAACAGTGCAATTTCATTGGTCCCGTTTGAAGAAATCTGAACCAGTCTATCTACAGTCTCACCTGTTCCCGCTGGGGTACTGAACGACAATATCGTGATCCTCATCAATGCCACATACTGTGCCGGTGGTGGTGAGTGTCTCAAACATGCCGTCAGTCCATCCACCGTGGCCATGCTGGAGGGACTGAACAATCTCAAGGTCTAAATCGATGTTGACCAGATCTCCAATCTGGAGGCCGCCAGGATTTCTGTTGCCATTCTGCTCACCTAAGAGATAAAGGTAAAGTCAGGTCTATTCATAAAAACACATTTATGAAGTGAATTAAAACCACAGCAGTTTTGCAAAACACTTTACATCTGCAAGTGATTTTTAAAAGAAAAGTATAAGGGAAGAAAAACAAAAAGACGTTTTACAGAAATAAATTCGGATGAATTTGTGAAAATAAAAACTACAAAATCTTTTAAGTAAATGTATGGGGACAGATTAGTAACAAAAACAATGAACAAGAACAAATAAAACAAACAAAAAAATCATAACTACATGGACTACACAGCCAAAGTGCTGTCATTTCTGAATAATAATCCTACCAGCGATCTTTACAATCCCTAATGAGGGACTTTTGCTGCAGTGCTGAATGCAGAGAGACGATTCATTCTTAAAGTCTTGAAATATTGTGACTGCATGACCTGAGCCTGCATCTCATTCTGGCAGTCAGGTTACCATGTAGTGCTGCCATCTAGTGGGCAAGCATGCTGACTACAAGTGAAACTCCCATAATGCCCTCGAATACACTGCACCAGAACGAAAGGTGAGAGAATTGGTGCAATAATGACGGCTGACGCAGATCAACGGCTTACTTACCTAAAACAGGGCAGTGGTCTCTGTAAAAAGAACCTCCTTTGGCATCCTGGACACATTTCAGATCCGACTGAGAAGAAGAAAGGAGGAGGGGGTTAGATAATTACGCAATGTAATTCCATTAGTGGAAGGGCATGATGTTTGAGAACAATGAAACTGAGAATTTTCACACTTCAAGCTGTAGTGTCAGCGTAGTTTGCCTTGAAAACCAACTATATCAAAGCCCTAAGAGCACAGCAGAACAGTGAAACACTGCGTTGCTATAAAGAGAACGAATCATATCATCTGTGATGATTCAGATGTACAGCCACTGTGGCAGAGCTAGAGGGCAGAGATAATTGTGAGGCAGAGTAAACATTCCTCTAAAATGATGGAACACTTGAGTCTCGAGTACAACAAGTCCCGACAAATTAGTGACTTAAATCTTCCTTCTGTACCCTGCCAGTGAGACACTTTTGATCTTATGATGCTTTGTGCAGTAAGGAGAAATTACGAAACAGGAAAAGGTGATGGACTTAAATGCTGCATTTGGAATAGACAGTAATCTGCAGTCTTTTTGTATCTGTTAGCAGGATTTAATGACTGTCTTAATAAGAAACAAAGACAAAATAAAACTGCCTCGATGGAGAGGGAGTCTAATCCATGATCTACTAAATCCAGAGGCAGATGCCTTTCACCTTTTTTTTATTAGCCTATTAAAATAACAAAGAACAAATCTGTTCTGAAACAGAAGAATCCGACTGGCCTCTTTCAAAAAAAAAAAGCCAAGGGCAGTCTCCACCAATAAGAAAGTTGCTTTTCATTTCAGACGCGTGTGTAGCCGCTCCTGCACAACCCCAGGAGAACCCCCCCCTCCTCCCTAAAGTTGACCTCCATGTTCACTCTCTCCCCCTAAAAAGCAGAAAGAACAGCTTGCCTTTATCATGCAGATACCTTCCCCCTCCAGCTGCCGCTACAATGGTGCCTTACTCACGCTGGCTGCGTGGCTCTCACAAAGGCCGGGCAGCAAAAGAAAGAGCCTCGGCCTTGCGGTCAAACACAAAAGCCACCTGACAGCTGATCTTTTGTGAGACTCTGTGTGTGTGTGTGTGTGAGTGAGTGACTTAGCGTAAGGGGCAGGCCGGTGGTTTGCTCACCATTCCCTCAAATCCAACTCTGTAAAGGTTCTTGGCCCCATTGTCCCACAGAACGTAGGCAGCGCTGTGAGGGCTGGCAGCGCTCCAGTCTTGGATCTCCGTCACCTGTTGAGAAGGAAGGAAGATATGAAAAGGACAAACTAGAAATACCGCCTCATGGTTTTGCGCCCCCATGAACCAGTCAAGTTGCAGTTAACGTCCACATCTGTCTAGACTCATATGTTCCGAAGACTTGAAAGGAATTTAATAAAAGGTGCTTCCGGTATTTATTGGCGAAATGGAAGTTATCAGTACTGATTCAAAACAAATAATGTGATTGATTTTTATCTGTTTACAATCATATGCATTAGTCCATTATTATTTTCCTTTTGATGCTGAATATTAGACACAAAAACACTGAGGTGTAGTAAAGTTTTACAGGTGTCCCAATAAATCCAAGTAAGAGACGACAGGTTCAGACGGACCCCTGGAGAGCGTTCATAAGGTAACTGCTTACTGCCACTTCACAGTAATTCTTTTAGGCAATCTGACAAGAGGTTGTGTGATTTTCACAGATCTTGATAATGCAGTGGAGGGGGGTTACAGTAGGTGTTTTGTTAATTTTAGTATCATTATTATAGAATATTTATACTTTATTGATCCCTGTAGGGAAACATTCTTTTCACAGGACAGAAAGACCTGAAGTCAAGTATTTAGTGTCCAACTCAAAGACAAAAAAATGTTTGCTAACAAGTTGAACTTGGGCTCCTTTGGTTTAAGAGTTCTGACATCTTCTGGCAATGCAAAAAGCATCAGTTTGCATTTCTAGGCTTATAGTTTTAGTTTATGTACCACATTTTCTTCCTACATGGTGAAATATTCTACATGTGACAATGCAAAGCCGAGTAGTTTGCTGATGTCGAACATCTATACACAGTGTCAGATACTCTGAATGCTGCACACTCACGGTGTTTCAACTTCAAGGAAAATTCAATTTGCCAAATACTGAGAAATATTAGCAGGGGGATCATTAAGAACAAATGTAATTAGGGTTTGATTGTTCAGGGTGCAATTAGATTTTGTTCTAATTCTCCCTGTTTTGTAAATTCATGGTCAATACTAAACCTTTAAATGTTTTTTCTTTTTTTCCTGCCAGGAAAAGTTGCGAAATCTCCCAGAATATATTAATTAAACCTTCGCCACCATTACTGTGCTTGTTTGCAAGAAAAAACGAAACACAAGACGAAGGTAAGCACAGAGCGTGTGAGAAACACTTCCCATCAGAGCAAGGAGCTTCGAGCTTTTACTGAAAAATGGAAATAAAAGATTTTAAAACATTTCGTTTTCCAATTAAAAAAGGAATTCGATGCAGATTTTACTCTGCAGCTAATAAGTAATTAACAAAAAGCAGAGTCTAGGCATCCACCATTTTTATCATCAGAAAGTTCTCATGGGCTGGATTCAAACTGTGTTTGTAGTAAAACAGTATGCTAAGATCAGTCAGAAAAGCATTTTCTTCTAATATCAAGCAAAATATATTTGATTGCTTAACCTGACGAAAGTTGATTAATAAGTTTGTTGGCCTGAAGTAGAGGGAAAGAAGTTATCCGGCTCACATTGCATGATGAGCATGCAGCTCAACTCTGTGTTGTAGTGCAGAAAGTTTGAATTTAAACAACTTAAACAAACTCTGAGGTCAGGAAAATAACTCAGTGTTCAGTCTGTTTCACCTCGAAATCCCTGCGCCCACTGAGCGTCTGAAACAAAATGACTTTACCCCGAGCTAGCTGTGCATCACAGAGGCTGCTCTCCACAGCTGGAGACATAACATTAGCAACAAGACGTGCAGCACTCCCACTTTATGCTATTCTCACACTGGCAGGACTCATACAGGCCTGATGCATTCTTTCAAATCAATCTATTAATTAATGCTGATCTTTTAAAAATGAAAAGGCTTAAGATCATTTATCTTAATTAGCAGATATGTCTCATACTGTGTTTCAGCGGACTAAAGAGACCAGTAAGTGGTTTGGCATCCAGCATACTGGAGCAAGAACCTGAAAAGGCTGCCCCTTTTTGCATTCACTCAATAAAAAGCTGGTGTAAAACTGGAAATACTTTTGATGGAAAATCAACTCCGAGATGCATTATGACCCTAAGAAGTAAAATCAAAATCAAATTGCAAATTTCTGAAGAGTCACACCTCTATCATACCAACAGACAATCCACATTTCTTTGGCCACAACAGTTCTAGGCTCCAGCTGATTTTAAACAAAACTTAAAGCACTGATGTAGGAAACACTCGTCACAAAAGACTGCTAGCACTTTTCAGAACTAACTTGAAAGAACACTTCCATCATTACAGAGAGACAAAGATGATAAATAAACATGCACTTGTAAAAATGATACTTTTACATTAAAATAAACAAGTCATGCACTACTTGAAAGCTAAAGAAAGGACTAAAAGCTGCTCTCCTCACACTTGATAGCTCATGGTGGGTTTATTATGTCAATAGCTAACTTTTGTTTTATTTAACTCCTGCATACAGACAGAATATATTAAGAATTAAGGTGAGCCAGACAATCTTCTGACATTCTCATCCACCACTTTACAGAAACAGCTACACTCTGCCACAACATTTTTACACAGGCTATTCGTGTTAGTACTTGTCGTATTTCTGGTACATTATGACTAATGCACGACTTTTGTAGTGAGCACAATCTCATATTGCATAGCTTTTGGCTAAAATTTTTTGAAAGACACGGCAAAGCCGAGGGAATTTATATTTTATGAGCGTTAATATGCAATGAGGCATGAGTTGGGGCTGCAAAATCAATTGAGATTTGGAAGATAATGCTGTGACTGTCACATGAGACAATTCTCTCTCCATCACAAGCAGCACAACATTTTCATCACATTGAGAAAGTGTCAAGAGAGGAGCTGCATTGGAGTAAATGAATTCTTTAATTAAAAGCTGTGCCTTAAGTAAATACAGAAATCAAATCGTTAAATTATTTTCGGGCCCCTAACAGAGGTAATTGATTAATGGGCCTAAGGAGGTAATATTCATGCTAAACTAATGGAACATCTAAGCTGCAGGACATGAAATAGCAGTTTTCTGCAGAGCATATTGCTTACAGCATCATAAAACAGTAATGAGATATGCCATTAAATAACACAGCAAAATGAAGTCTTAAATTGCCTGGAGGGACTCTTAAATTGAATACTCTGGGGTCTGGATCAGAGTCAAAATTCAAGCACTTTACAGCACACTTACAGCGTAAATCTAAATAGACTGTGCTAAACAAATGCAACCTCATCAGACATTGTATTACTTTCTCTAATGATGTATTTAAGCCGAGAATAACCTGCAGCAAGGAGCTCTGTTTATAGCCTTGGTAGAGATATGTAGGAAT
Organism: Naso annulatus; assembly: GCA_029783625.1. NCBI lineage: Eukaryota > Metazoa > Chordata > Actinopteri > Acanthuriformes > Acanthuridae > Naso > Naso annulatus. The sequence continues at coordinate 16,320,926 of JAPZDX010000004.1, read as the reverse complement.
CAGTGAAATTAATCCTGGACATATAAGTTTAGTGATACATTCCACTAGCTCCCATCATCAGTTCCATACAAATTTACTAGCTGCATTAAGATAATTTTCCAACACAAGTCAAACTCATTAAAACAGTGGGGCAGTGGTGGCCTAATGGTTAGAGAGGCGAGTTTGTGATCAGAAGGTCACTGGTTGTACAGTAAAGGGAACTGCTTGCCCCTACCGTATTCCACCTCCACCTCTGAGGGCCCTTGAGCAAGTCCCCTAACCCAAATTGCTCCAGTGGAGCTGCTCAGTGGCCGAATGATAAGCCTGTCGTTAGACTGGGCAGCTTTCAGGTGTGAATGTGTGAGTGTGATCAGGGCGTCCTCATCACACTCAGCACTGAAAGAGAGTTCACTTCTAAATAAATAAAGGTAATAAAGATTAAAAACAAAAAAAGAAAAACATGAGTTCAGTCTATAGTCACTCATGGAAAATTAAGCTGGATCTTTGCTCTGAAATGTCAATGTTTTTTTGTTTTTTTTTAAAGATATTTTTTTGGGCTTTTTGTGCCTTAATTAGGACAGGACAGCTGAAGAGTGGACAGGAAACAGGGGAGAAAGAGGGGGAATGACATGCAGCAAAGGGCCACAGGTGGAATCGAACCCGGGTCCGCTGCAGCGAGGACATAGCCTCTGTATATGGGGCGCCTGCTCTACTAACTGAGCCAACGGGCGCCCCTGAGATGTCAATGTTAAGGATATTTACAATCATATACGATATTCTACAGCATTATTATGACAACCGACGCAGTCCTGAGAACTGGAGTTTTCGTGCTGACATCACCGCGAGCTGATCCAATCCACTGAAGAACACAATAAAAGCTTTTTTTTAAAGGATGCATAACTCGCCAAATGTTTAATGGTGTCCTCTCATGTACCGACACAAAAATGTGTAGCTAAACACCGATATATAAGCTTAAAATGGCTATTTGTTTGTTTTGTGAGGCAGCTGAAAGAGGAAGCAACATCGTATATGATCATGAATACCCTTATTTTAAGGCTTACTGTGCAAAAAACAAACTTCTCCTTTAATGGAGGACACCACAGGAAAGCAATATATTGTCTCTTGACTGTTCCCTACCACTCCAGCTACAGGTGGTTGACATCAATTACTGACAGAGTGACAAGAGATGCGATATTAATTTTGTTCATTGTAGTATAAATCAAAAATAAGGCAAATCATTTTCCTGAACTTAAAATGCATTATCATTGTCTTGATTCTTTTAGGGCTGCAGTATCTGCTGCAACATAATACCAAACACAAAGTCGGACACCAAAGACTGGACTGTTTGTGTTCATGTCTGCCCACAGTATGTTCATGCCACAAACATGTTGAGTTAGTCAGTGCCCTTCCTGTTTTTGGTTCAAGCTCCTGCATTTTTGAATCATATCATATCCTGGGATGCAAGTTTGTTTTTTCCTCCCTTACATTGTTCGAGGCAAGGGATCCTTTCCCGGTATATTCAGCCCTTTAGGGTTGTGGTTGTGATGGTCTCTGGCATGCTTACCAAGCCTGCCTAACATCCACAGATTTATTATCTGCTTCTAGCTCCCCTAAGGTTAAAACTGATGTTTAAGTGTTTTTTAAGCACATGGGTCTTGCACTATATGTCACACACAGGCCACTAGCTGGCCTCACAACCACTCAAAAAGTCATCTTTCAGGTTTTCCAAGAGGTATTTTAGAGTTTGTCATTTCCTGAAAAACAATTTAAAAATGCTGGTAACTCATCCTGTACTTGGGGCATTTGATTTTTTATGATGCTGCCATGGTGCCTGATATTATGACAGTTCTAACACCCATAGAATCCAGTTTAAAGACAGATTATAGTACAGAGGTGGCATTTACAGTGGTTCTGTGCAGACATCAGCGCACTCAAATTTGTTGGATTGTACAGACTTTTCTGCACAGCCGCCAGACGCAAATCTACTGCGCATGTGTGGACAGATTCTCCAAGGAGACTTCAGCAAGTGGTTTAACTGGAACTACCGCCACATCAACTGTGTCTCCATCTTGAGAGTGTAATCCAATCCAAACTGACTGGTCCCCTACCTTTCCTCTCCTTCCGTTTCCTCCGTCTTGGTCTTCCCACTGCCAGTCCACTCCTCTCACCACCCGGCCACCAGTGAAGATCCCTCTGGCTGTGATTTTCTTTGACTTGCGACGTGATTCCAAAAGTACTCTGCTCAGATAAAAATAAATAAATGAATAAATAAATTACAAAAAAAATCAGACAGAAACAACTATTGTTGGGCAAAGTTTTAATCACATATGTGACATTGGGTATTCGATAGCAGGTGTTTACAGGGGCTCTGTTTACATGGAATAATTTATTGTTTTTCAAATTATTAGCAAATATGCACTGCAAAGGGAATGCCAGTGCCTCCCTTCTGCTACCCAGTGTCCTTAAGTGCCATTCCCTGTGTGCCTACTGTTCTGCAGTCACGGTGTTAATATCCTTTGGCAAATTGGACATGGCTGCAGATGAAAAATTGTACTGCGTCGAGCCTTAACATCATCTAATCTGCAGGGCCTGACAATAATATATTTCTCTCTTGGGGAAACTGATGTTTAAACAAACCAGAAACATTTGTCAGGGTTGTAACACATCATTAATAACCTATCTTCTCAGTTCTTTAAAACTGCAAACACACCACTTTGCACTGGCCAAAGCAAAGATGACACATTTTTAAAGGTCAAAACTAATTCTGACCTTCTCTTGTCTTTAGAAATGACATTTTAATACAGTTCACTTAAAGAGCATGTTGTGTGTTTCTGATTGGCAGGTGTAATGTCACACATAACAATTTTTTTCTGTACGGTACAGCATTCTTACCCTATAGACCATTTTTCTTTTTCATTTATGTGAAACATAAACGGCACTGCAGATGCTCTGCAAGGCCACTTTTTAGGAAGTCGAATGCATTTTTTTTTTTAACATTTTGATAACATTACGATGCTATTAACTACGTCAGTATTCCAGCCAAACAACAAGCCAAACCAATGAAAAAGAAACAGCAAATAAAACATCAAGTTAAGCTCTAACCATAAAACAACAGTGTGAGCCTTAATGGTAGACACGGCAGCTGGACAGTGTTGGTCTCACCGATGCAAACAGCTCGGGGCCTCTAACCACTCCCTCCTCAGCAGTTAGTGACAGAGTCTAATGTGGTGTAACAAAACACCCCAAAACGCTGTCAGAGAAGGGTGTGCAGGGGAAACCTCCAGCACCCATTGTGCATTATGCAATGTCTGTCTCAGGGGAAATGAAGTCGTACTCAGTTGAAAAGGCTGCCAGCTGTTGGGCCATGTGTTCATTTACCAAACCATGGCGCCTGGCTGAAATAGGTCTGAAATAAATGGAGCATCAACGACGTAGTGACAGTCTATTTGATAATACAATCAAACTAACGGAACTCATGGCATTTAGTGAGTGCGCATATTCCACTGGTCTGAATAATGCATTTAAAGCAACATTATGAGATCAGGAAAGAAGTAATGTTGGATGGCTTTTAGAGCTTGGCACAATAAAAGTCTGAGAGACAGACACAGTGGTGGACATCTTGCTCGTTGACTAGTAAGTCATATTAGCTTGCTTGCTAAGTTTTTTGTCCCGCTTTGATGCACTTGCTTAATGTTCAGATGTCTTAGCAAAGTTGTCAACTCGCTTCTTTCAGTTCGTAAGTCAAATCGGGCATCATTCATCATCATTTCGACGGAGGTTTAACAAGTGGCTTTTGTAAACAGGTGTCAGCAGCATATTGGCTCTGGTTCAAGTCAGCTGGACTGACATGCTGCTGTTTGAATTCGTGTGCATGCTGGTGCAAACTGTGACTAATGCACGGCAAAAAAATATCTGAGCATGCATGTTTACTTTAAGGCATATGTTCTCAGGACCAAATATTGTTTGAGTAAGGGAGTAACGATATATCGATGTATCGATGCATCGATTTCTATTTCTGCGATACAACTACATCGATAGGTAAATGGCAAATCGTTCTTCTAGTTTGACTTGTATTGATCTACAATTGTTTTTTACAGCAAAAATTCACTGTATCGATATTAAGAATTAGTGCCTTGTATTTAGCATGTAAAACACGTGGATGTATTTTTTTGCAGTTATAATGGTGAACAATTTTAAACCACACTCAAGATCAGTCGTAGATGTTCCGGTATGTGTGTTGCGTCAGCAGCGTCTCTTCAGATAATGATCCAGGAGAACAAGAGACTTTCAGTCAGCATTTGCGCTCCGCACAGACTGAATAGAGGCCTTGCATTGAATGTTTTGTAGTTCAGTGTATCAGGCTTTTCCAGTGTTTTACCTCTTTACCACTGCATAGAAATAGGCATTTTCTTTTCCTCTATTTTTGGCACAAAAAAAAGTTACATTGATTTCTAGTCATTGAATGGTATCACATCGTATCCCTCTAAAAGAGCCCATATCATCCATGTATCATATCTCCAACCATGTATTGTAATACGCATGATCGTATCGTTGTTAAAATGTATCATTACACCCCTAATTATGAGGCATAATCAGCATGTTTATATGTTGTTGGCATGTACATTACATTTCTCAATATTCTTGCAGTATTCTTGCTCAGACTTGTATTGAAGAAACACATGGACTAATTTAAACTCTACGTATAGCAGCTATGAATGCACAGAGTAAAGCTGCCTTCCAAAATTTCACTTGATCTTGTCTGTACATGAATTAAGCAGCACCAATGTGTCTATTTTTCACCCACCACATCTAAAACATTGTTTACATTAGACCCTTTCAATTCTTCTTTTTTCCAGAAGACTTGGGGAGATACACATTACACACGCCTACTCTCTACGATTAACACACACGGGACGTCACGTAGGATTAATGATATTGTGCACAAATCCCTTTTATTAGATTACCACTAATGGTGCCCTAGTTTGATGTTGCCCAGTGTTTCTGTACCAACCTCCAATGTTCCAACTGAAAAGTAAAACTAACTCTGTTTCCACAGATTTTTTTTAGTGGGTCAGCTTTTGATTATGCTAGCAAATCTTGCTGACGTGATCAACACTTTAGGATGATTTACAGTAAACTGAAAAATATCTTTACAGCAAAACACCTCGGCACTGAAATGAGGTCAGTAGTGGGAAAGTGCAGGAGGTGAAGAGTTCATGTAGATGGCAGATTTACATGTCAACAAGTTTCTAGCATGAAATATAGAGCAAATGAGAAAAGAATAGGGGCTCCCACTGTGAGAATGACTGCAAGCAAACAGGAATAAATAATGTAATATTAAGCACAGTTGTAGTTTGATTAAGCTGAAGCACTCTGCTCAAACTGAAATTAAAATACTGAGCTGTGCATGTCCAGTCTTCTTTGACGTTATTATTATATAGTTAGTAACTTCTGAGACAGTTATCACACTCTTATTAGAAGAGAACATAACTCTTTCAATCCCTTTGCACTTGCACAGGACCTACAAATATGCACTTATTGGAGAGAGATCTTATGGCTGCACAAATATTCAGATACTCCAAGCAGTTAGGTGTTCAGTGCCTTGCTCAAGGGCTAACTGACAGTGCCCTGCAAGTGACCTGGCATTTCTCCAGCTACCAGTCCCCGCTGACTGCTCTGTGCTGGACTCAACCAACTACCACCCAGGTCTGTTTTACTGTAAGTCTTAATTTTTATTTTTTTTTTTATTTTTTTTTTAAACAGGAAGCTGTCTTGCGTAGTAATGCAGTCTCTAACTGTCACGAACATGTGCTTCATGTTATCATCATGTGCAACTGCATTTTTTTCAGGAGTCAAAGCACTAAACTCTAAAATTTGAAAATAAGATACAAAACAGAATTTTTAACCAATCTGCACTTATTGTTTCATGAGCATGCAGGCTTCTGAAAACAAGAGATTAAAAACAACAACAACAAAGAAATGTGAAAACCACTCAAAGACGTTCTATAAATGGGAGGCACTGCATTAATATTATTTTTAAAAAGGTCTGACTGGATCTTAAAACGAGGCTGAGTTGTTGCTTGGCAACTGAGGGCTGGAAGCATAGAGACAGATTCTGTCTGCCTGTGAGGCAGGGTGCACAAAAGACTTCTCAAATATCACACACACATAAAGCAACATAAAGCCAAACTGAGGGTGAACAAGGACAGACCGACCAATCACAATGAGGTGCAGAGATTACCTGGCTGCCTCATGTCTATTTTATCACTGGTGGGTCTAAGGTGAGGCACAGCAGTTGTTAGTGTTGCTGGTTTAACTCACCTCTCACTGCCTGGGGTGGTGATCCTGTAGAACCGGTGTCTCAGGTGATGCTTGTCTCCATGGTAACAGGTTGTGCAGAGGTCGTAATTGGTGCACTCTGCACATTTCCAGCGAATGCCGATGATGGGCTGTTGACGGCAGGTGTCACACATGGTTCCATCATGCTTGATGCCTGAGGAGGGGGCAGAATTAGTCATTGTTAATAAGTTTGAGTTGAATTTTGAAATAGTGCATGTATATAGCAAAAATAATACAAGTATAACTCTTTGACACAATGCTATCAACCATGTATATAATATGTGCACAAAATGCATTGTGCAAAGTGATACATGCATTTCACATAGCATGACTTCACTGTATACATCTAGTCAGTATTTTCTGTATCTTTTAGGAAGTCAATATTCATTCTTACAAAACTATACACATATTAATGCAAGAAAAGCAAGAGTAATTTTGGCTTTAAGGCCTCTAATCACTCTCTTTTCAAGATGCAATTTATACTTCAGAATCACAAAAAGTTTTATCGGAAACACACGAGCGACTCCCTCTACAACTGCATCATTAATGAAATAATGATTATAAGGCCTTGTAACGGGTTAGGTACTAAAAAGTGTAACTATATTGACATCTAAACCTATGACATTTACAGTGAGATAAAGCTGAACAATGGGAAAGTTGGAGTTGAATAATTTGTTTTTTGCTTACATAAGCAGAGCATCTTTTCAACATACTCTTACATAACTTGCAAGAAAGTGTCTTGCATCCCATTGTGCAGTTTGGAGAAGCAAGATAACTCTGGACTAGCATATCTTGTAAATCACCCACTGATACTTTGCATACCTTGCACACAATTGTCTGTAAGGTGTGTTCAGACAGGGTGTACCATTAAAACTCTCAGACGAGATGTTGTTTGAGATTAACATGCAAAAGTGAACTGGCTATAAGTAATGTGCTGCTGCCTCCACAATCTAAATAAAGTTATTTTAAATGGCAGAAACTTTGTGTTGCTATGTTACTGAAAACCTTTAATTGCGGCAACATCTTATTCTGGCCGTCTGGCTCTTTTATGATTATCAGTCTTGCAATCACCAAAGCATAACTCTATAGCATGGAAACACAACTGTCTTCAACGAGTGGGAAAGTGCTGAGAAACAAAAGCAACTGTTGAAACTTACCTGTTGGAGCACTGTCTAATATCCTCACATCGTAAGCTCCAGAACAACGATAGTTAGCAGCCGTCCCATTGTCCCAGACAACCACCACCTCCTCTGGACTTTCAAAACTCCTAACGGTGCCAACATGTCCCTCTCCGCCATCCTGCTTCCCCCACTTCCAGTCAGGTCCGCGGACCACTCTCGCTCCAACTCCTTCCATCATCGCTCGGTTATTCCTACCGGTGGTCATTTACGAAGAGATCTCGCAATGCCACAGGAATCGGTTAGCCAGCAAGCCAGCAGTCTCAGCCAAATATCAGTGCACTGGTGGCCAGTTCCCAAATGCAAGTGCAAGCAAGTCCCAACAGGAAAGACACTGAACAATCCAAAGCTAGCCTGCTAGCTAAAATGCAAGGAGGCTGTTGAACCCTCTAACGTTTACAAAAACTATTCACACAAACTAACGTTAACGGTTAACTCACTCCAAAGTACTGTCTCCTCAGTGCTGCATCTGAGAAAAATACACAAAATACTCTAAAAGCCTATTTAGTGGCTACATTGCTAGCTTAGCCAGCTTTCAGCACTCAGCAAGCTGGCTCTCTCCTCCACTCCACACACAAGAATGCCACCTCTTCAACTTAGCAAGCTAACGTTAGCGAGACGAGTTGCTAGCTATCGTAATGCTAGCAAGATAAACCTTCACTGGCTGGCCTGTCCCTATCGTTGAGGTAAATGTAGTCCTTTTGGTGGTTGTTAATCCTTGTAGTTGTTGTCCGTGGTACTAAAATTCATCCAAGACGCTCCTCTTTGTCAACCAGAGATGGTTCCCTGGAGTCAACTCAACGCGTCGCCATTATTGTCAATCATCGTTCAGATCTCAGACGAGCAACAACTAGCTACGGAGGTACACGACAAAGCCCGAAGACTCGAGGCCCTTGAAGCTTGGAAAACAAGCACGAGTCCGGCCCACGGCGCGCGTGCGCACCTGCCCTGTTCAAGACCATTCTGTGTTTAAATGTGAACATAGATTTTTTTATTTAACTTTTGAGTTGTTGTTTTTTTTAAACACGGCAATACTCATAATATTTTGACATTAAATCATATCAAATGTACTATTTTTAAAAAATTTTGCAGTATGTTTTGTGAGGGCATGAGAGCATATAGTAAACCAAAACTGGTTAACTAATAAATAAATAAATATCTTATACCCTAGAGTCAGTTTGCTCAGGCATATGAATTAATCTATGCAAACATACTATAGGCTATAAATCTATGCATAAACATACACTATTTATACTACTGTCTCTGCACTCTGTATAATTAATGGTAGGCTATCATACAGCTGATACTTATACTTGAATCATAATCGAATAAGATATAACCAAGAGAGAACAAAACAACAGCAGCAATATTGTTTCAAAGGCCATCAGCTGGTGGTAGTACAATAAATATGTCTTTCTCAATAAAAATAATCTCATTAGCTACACTGGGCCTACATAGTTGTTAATTGGCATTTTGAATCGTGTTTTTCTTCTCCATTATGTAGTAATTTATCAAAGTTAACAACTCACCCTAGTGAAAGTTTGTAAGTTTTCATGTGACATGTCCAAACTTTCATACAAAAGGCCAGATAGGATAAAAAAAATTACAGAATAAATGTGAGTAAAACATGTGGAAAGGCTGACATGGATTAAATTCGGTTGCATTGCAACAAAGCAAGATTAGTTGGTGCTTTTCATCTTTCATCTTTAGTGGTGTAGGCCTACACAGCGTCAACAAGCACATTTTCCGTTAATTAAATTACCATAAACTAATTGCCTCACTGTAGCAGTCCTTGGGCCCCTCATGGGTCTAAAGCCCCTGAGTGACTGCTTTGGTTGTTTGACTCTTGACTTTCACTGTTTTTTTTATTATTAGTTTTTTTTTTCATCTTAATGTATGTAACGATGCTCTCTTTGCAAAACCTTATATAAATTGGTCTGAATTAGGCTGTATCCTAGTGAAATCACAGGACTTCAAGACTCACGTTTGAAACTCCAGCTCCGCATGGTGCACTTCCCCTCTGTCGACTGCAGGGGGCGACAGACTCAGAGCAGCTCCAGTGATAAACTGTCAAAGTGCGCCCCCTCTCGTTCGTACATATGTCTCCCCACATCAGCTCCCCTTGACGGTCTCCTTCACAGTGGACTCGCAGGCAGACACAGCTGACTTTCAACCGAGCTGGCCGCTGTCCTGACAGTACGGGTGAAAACAGGGACCTTGCAATGATCTCGCTGGACTTCAATTTCAACATTTTGACAAGGGACCTGTCACATTATCTGGAAAACCAAGTGAAAGTTGGGCTGTTCGGCTCAGGTGTAGGACTGTCTCTGGTGCTGGGATTCAGCGCAGCGTACACCTGCTACTATTTGATTTCAGTAGCGAAGGTAAGAACCGTTAACGCATGTTTTGCGACAACACCGGCTTTTATTAATGGACAGATGTTGTTTAATAACGTGTATGTCAAAACTGAATCGCTACTCGTGCTTTTAACTGAGGAGCATCATCTT
>JAPZDX010000004.1:16271392-16281612 GCA_029783625.1 Naso annulatus | reverse complement strand
TTTCTTTAAAGCCCTCCATTTTATTTAAATTCTTGCCTTTTTTTTTTTTTTTTTTTTTTTTTTGGATCTTTAGTCTTACGGTTCAGTATCTCAGCAAGCTCAGAGACTCACCAGAGGTTCTGGTTGCAGCGCTGCCGTTGCTCTGAGGTCTTTCCAGCTCATCTCCGTCGGTCAAGCTGGTGGTTGCCTTCTCACCATCCGACTCCCGAGGGGCTGAGGCCTTTGTGGGCTCCTGGACCACGCCCTTGGACACGTAGGTGCAGGCCAGACCCACCTCCTGCTCCAGGGCTGTGCGGGTCAGGTAGCTGGAGTCGATCAGACGCAAGTCACTGTATTTCAGAGACCTGGAAGAATGAAACGGTGAAGAAGATTTTTGCTGAGAAAAGGACATATATTAGGATTTTCTTTTGAACATATATTTCAAAACAAAATGTATCTATTTTTCAGTTACATTGCCCAAAATATATTAAAAATTGGATTAAATCAATGATTTAATGCATGTGGAAAATGCAACACACACTTTCCAAATATAGAAGAGTAAAACAAACCTTTTAGGATAAATATAAGGTAAAGCACGAAGAGGGTTTAAAGAAAAAGGACACGAACTGTGCCTTTATTCAAAATCCTAACTGCAGTTAATAACTGCTGGACTGTCGAGTTGATAAGCTCACCTGGGGAAAGTTTCTCCGAGAGGGTCCTTCCCCGTGAGGATGACAATGCAGGGCAGTCCTTCCAGATCCTCGTAAGTGTGCGGCACCCAGTCTTCATTCTCACAGCCTCTCCACGCCTGCAGCACAACAGTATTGCATAATGTTTAGTGTTGAATCAAAGGCATAATATGCAAAAATATATAGACTCATGTTCAAAGTAGCCCTGTCTCAATCATCACGATGATCCAGTAGAAGTGTGTGGCGATTTATTTATCTGCAGAGATGCTACGCTCTGCCTGCATTTCTTTTTTTCTTTTTTGTGACCAAGTCTTGTCTCTATCATAAGCTGCAGGTCTGTGTGTCTGCTACACAAAAACACACACACAAAGCATAGAGGTTTGAGTGTGCACTTCAGCTGAATTCACACAGAGTCCGAAACTGTAGCACCCTCCTGCAGGGGCAGTGCTGTGGTGTTGGCGTGCTTATTTGTTTTTTAGAACTTATCTGCTGTGAACAAATCAGAAAATTATTTTTTTTCTCTTCATTTACTCCCTAGCTCGCTCGACCCCTACTCCTACTTTAGTAGTCTCAGGAACAAACTTTTGCTTTAAGTGCGAACCATCTGGAATTAGTCCGACAATGCATCTTGAGCTACTGCCGCACTGAGATAGCAAACATATTTAAGGAAGAGGATTTGTTTTACTGTAATTCAGTTTCAATGTTTTCTAGATTTCTTATTTTAGCTTTGACTAAAACTGAATTTCATGTGATTTTCATGTCATTCTTACCCTGAGGCGGTTTGTAAAGTTTCTAGGCAGGTTGAGCTCGGAGGCAGGGCTTCCCAGCAGCACGGCGAAGCACAGCTGGAGCCCCAGTTTGTCCCTCACGTCCTCCAGTCGTTCCCGGGCCAGCATGGCCAGCTGCAGGGAGGGGACTCGAACCAGTAACATGTGGCCGCGGCCCTGGGATCCTTCTCTGCTCGGGGCGTTGATCAGGTCCTCCACCATGGCCAGGGTCTCCGGGGTGATGTGGTCCCTCAGGGACGGGGACGAGGTCAGCGCCATCATGGCCTCTGTGTACTGCTGAATCAGCAGGTAGCTGCGGATCACCATGCTGTGAAGATGCGGATGTCTGGAACACGAATAGATAAAGATAAAATGGGCTGTTTCTTTTTAACACAGGCACAGTTTTGTACGATTTTGTTTCTCAATCTTAAACTTACTCACTTTCAGTAAATTCCCCTTTTAAGACAACAAAAAAAATAAAATACACATTTATAAGATTCAAAAACAGATGCCTTATGGCCTGTTAATGATTTCTCAGTGATGAATCCAGACTGACCTCTCCAGCAGAGTGTGAACCATCTTTTCAAAAGCATCATCACAGCGGAGGATGGGGCTGGCCACGCCCCACTGCAGGGAGCTGCTGTAGTCCCTCAGGCCAAAGTAAAGCAACTCATTGGGAGACTGCTCCCCCTGCTGGGCAAAAAAAAAAAATCTCACTGAGCATTGATATGCAACTCTTGCACTCAGCGAGAACACGGCAGAGTCTAAAATGTCAATACATTTTTCCATTTACGCAATCACAATGCTAGGCACTGAAAAGAGGGAATAATTTATTGAGAAAATATGGTTTCTCACTGTATGACGCTCGATTTAAAAGCAGTGTAAAAAACCATTATCACGTCGTCATTATTTGCCCTTCAAAATGAGGCAGTGTGTGTGGGTTATGAGCACGTCAACAAGAAAGTAAAATCATATATTTGAGTTATCTTTTATGAGTCTTTAATATTATGCAGTCATTCATAGACTTTAAAATTAGAGGAAGAAGTCTGAAAGAAAGATCTAATTTTGTAGCTGTAATTGTGCTGGTTTACTGCAACTGTAACTGCTCTGAATATTATTATCTAGACAACTTAAATAATATATAGTGTCACTGTACATTCAGCTTGCTAACAGTGTGACCGTAACACCCCTCCTCAGCCCTACAAGTCATTGGAAAAAATTAAATATCAAAGATTTACATATTTAATCAATTAGCAGCAAAAGCTAAAATATCATCATGACTCGTTTATATCCTTTTGATGAATTTAGTGTGAACAGAATCTTGACCAAACACACAGTAACCTGAAACTAGTCGACCAAATATAATTTAACAGGAACAGTGTGAGGGACATATCACAAGCAGAAATATGCTCTGAAAATTTGATCTCAGTGAATCCAGTAGCCGAATGATTGAGGTAATTAACACTTGGGAACTTTGTTTCACAATTCCTCTCTTAACACGGTTGCTGTCTACCTATACTGCTCTCCAAGTACAGCAAAATACAAAAATCCAGGTATCTCATTTACTGTAATACATCAAAAGTCAGTAAGGATGAAGTTACCGCTCCTGTTGGTGCAATTCAAGTCCACCAGGTGGAGCTGCTAAACCAAAGCTGCTGCAAACAGGCCTTTGCATGCGGCCACTAAGCTTTAATTTACTCAGCTTTGACTGAACTATACCTTTTGACAGTTGTGTGCTGTTTGATTTTAACATCACAAAAGCATGTAGTTAAAATAACCCTTAATAAAGACTTTATTACACCTTCCGAATGATCTTGTTGAAATAAAGCTTACCAGACTTTCGTTGGAGGGCCAGTGGACTTCGTTGTGGATGCTGATGCGGGACTGGTGAGTCTGCAGCGTGTACGGGAAGCAGCTGACCTGCAGAACCAGGAGGTTCATGGCTTCAAGGACTTCTTGGCAGTTCACCACGCGGTCAGCCAAACCCTGCAGCTCCCCATGGCACACAGAGCCGGACAGAGCGCTGCAGAGGGAGAACGGCAAAGAGTTTAAGACGTGAGGGTTATCCTAGATTTTTGCATTAATAATCTCTATTAGACAGTTCAACACTGACGCAAAATCCAGCAAAAAACTAGATCAAATATGTCTGAGAACTAAATATGTCGAAACACTATAAACAACAAATAAAATCTCATGTTATTTGGCCAGAATTTTACCTGCACTGCATTTGATTTCATGTTCTTGCACCTGCTCTCCAATTTAATCAGCGTGAAAAGGAGGACAAGGCTACATCTACAGCCATAACAGCTTATCTTTTGACACAGTTCTTAGGGGAACAACAGAGCAAAATAATACCAGCAACATCCTCTGTTTCTGGAGGTGCCTTACCTCGTGAGGTCGACATGTGAGTTGTCGTGAATGAGGACAAACAGAGTGTAGGGGTTCTGTTTAACTTTCCTCATGAAGGCCTCCATCTTGGTGTGAACGTCGGCGTCCAAACGCACCACGTACTTGTCTGACTTCAGGTGGGCTGAGGAGGCATCTTCGATTCCCAGGTCCACAAGCACTCCTGAGCAAAATATACAAAGGCATGCCAAATTTACTAAAGTCATCCCTCAGTCTTTGATGGTGAAGCTGCAGTCAGACACAAACCTGATTGTCGGATGCGCTGTGCTGTCTGGTGGACGAGAACGTGCGATGGAGGTACCAAAACAAGAAAGTCCACTTTACAAAAACGTCCCAAGTCAAGATTCTGCGTCCCAGAATCAGCGATGGAGCAGACTTGTGAGAGGAGGCTACGAGCCACGCTCAGCTGGGTCGGGTAGATCTGAAAGACTTTACCGAACAGCTCGGCTGAAAGAAGATAAAGAGGGAGAAAACCACATATGTGCATCAATATTAGTGTCAATTTAATGTGCAACAAAGTAAGATTTACCTTAGGTATACAGACTTTTAAAATGAGGAGAATGTTGTCACCAAGGACAGACATTGATAAGAATGTTGTAAAAGAATCTGGTCTTTTGCTTCTCGTAATTCAGTTAAACCTTCAGCTTTTGAATGATAAGAGACTGTGGTTATGGGTTAGAAATTAAGATCCAAATGTGACTGGGATGCCGGCAAGACTAGAGTACTAGCTGTACAGATACAGCTCTCAGCAACATATTGATTTCCAGCACAATTACAAGATATACTGATTGTTTTGTCTCGTATTACGGTCAAACCGCCTGTGGCAGGAGAACCCAACAGGTCAGTTCGGACAGTGAGTGCAGCAGTGAGCAGTCTAACCTCGGTCTGACGGCGGTGACATGCTGGCAGCCTCCTGGGAGTGGATGTAGTCAGCGACATCGCCCTGAAAGGGCTGGATGACCTGTCCCTTCCGTCGGCGCTGGTATCGAACCAGCTGTTTGTCCAGATTGTCCCCTAAAAAAAACAACCAGTCGCCATAGTCACACAGGGACACAGAGCCGAGCAAACAAGCTGCTGCAACACAGAGATGTTCTCTATGACAAACAACACCGTCACTCATCTCTAAACTGATGAGGGAGCACATGTCCTATTTTTAGCCTTTGGATAAAATGTCAGGATAACTCTGTAGTGTCATTGTTCATTCATTTTACATGGTGATACATGGTGAGCCTGCTGTTTTGCAGCTTTTATAATATGAATCAAATGACAAACATGCATAGTAAATACTCTCGGCAAAAACCGTCACAGTTGATCGACAATTAAGGCTGCACAATTAATCAAAATAAATCAAAATTGCAACATGGACTACTGCTATTTTTAAACTGAAGGGGTGCAATGTTTGTTCAAGGAGAAATGTGTGTCAAAATACAATTTAATTCAAATATTGTGGTACTGCAGAGTTGTCCTAGCCTAAACATCATTGTACAGACTTAAGAAATCATCTTTGTTTTGTTCAGACCCCTGCAAAAATCACAAAAATATTTTTAAAGTTTTTCAATAAAAATAAGAACAATTATGTAAAAAATTATCATTCATATTGTAATTGAAATATAATAACAATAGACTTTTCTTTTCCAAAATCTTGCAACCCTACCAACAATATATCAATAACTAATTGTTAAAAAATGTCAGATACAAAGTTTCCCTGAATCATTACAAATACAGCATTTGTGAGAGACATTTTTTTTCTGTTGCTGTGTTAAACATTTAGTTAATGTAATTTCTTCCAAACACAGTTAAAGTATTTATTAAAATCTCTTGAAGCTTCTCCTTCACACATGTTGCAAGGACTCACCTAGTGACGTGGTTTTGAAGTGAGACGCCAAGATGCTGACTTTTCCTGTGATGAGTTCGTAGCTGATTTCCTTCAGAAACTCGTTGGTGGTGAGCATGCCTTCAGCTAAAGCCCTGGCTTGGTATTTTCCTGTGTCCACCACATTTTAAAAATGAGATTATTACAACTTAAGCATTAACATTCTGCTGATCAAGCTTAACAAGGTAAATAAATGCGGGACTCACCCAAAACAAGTACACAGAACTCGTTGCCGCTCACTTTAGAGGCACATATAATGACGACATAGGTGGGCAGGCACTGCTGGTGGTGAGGACCCTCAGTGAGGGAACGCAGTGATTCAGAGATCCCCTCTCCTAAAGAGTTATGAGTGACCACGACTTGGACGCCTCCCCCTGAGACGCTGGCTTCCAGCCGAGCCAGCCAGGGCAGTTGGGATGGGGAGATGGAGGGACCGCCGGGACAGCACAGCATGGCTTTCAGAACAATCTGCTCCAGCTCCTCTCTAAGAGGAATCTGCTCCGAGCCTGCAGGAAGAATGTAAACATGAAATCCCGAAAACGACTTACGAGGAATGTGCACATTCCTCATTTAAGGTTTGCAGAATATTGAAGTTTACACAACCGCAAATAACAAATAATTATCTTGATGACAGTGAGGCACGTGCAAGTTGGTGTTTGCTGCTCACCTAAACGTGCAAGATACTGTAACGTGAGCAGAATCATCGTCTCCACGCTGAGAAGCTGGCTGCTGTTCAGGCCCAACGTCTCCAGAGTTTTCTCTGTCAGCTGGCTGCTCTTATAGCAGCTGACCAGCAGGGGGCTCACCACTATGTCCCCAACATTCCCGTAGAAATAAGGTAAAGTGCCGTGCCCTGAACAGAAAAGTCAGTTATCATTAGACAAAACTGAAACATTTCAAAGCGAGACACAGCAACACGTGCCAAAGACTTAACATTTCTTTGGACAAACTGCAACACTTTTAAAAACTTTCTACAAATATAACATTGCTTTTTAGATACTTTTCAATACAGGTACATCAGATAACTTGACAAGTGGAATGGGAATTAACCAAATAAAAGGGAAGACCAAGAGTGAGAAATAACTCTTTTCTTCCTATTTCTGAAATAAAGTCTGTACCGATGAGGATGACAGGGCGAACTCCTGAAGAGTTGAGCAGGTTGTCGGGGACGATGACCGTCCCTCCAGCGGTGACAGGCTGAGGCTGAATCACCCCTGCTACAGGCGGCTGAGGAGAGGACACTCCTAACACAGAACCTGCAGGGATGTAAATTACATGTGAAGACTGAGATCAGTCACTTACAGTTAAGTTGTGTTCTGGGTTGTCTGTTAACATAGTGGTGTTTTGTAGTAGCCTATGTTTTAGTGCATCATGCTAATAAAAATGTGATACTTTTACTTCAGTAAATCTTTGAATGCAGGTCTATTCTTTAAGTTTGGTATCATTGCTTTTACTGAAGTAATGGATCTGAATACTTTCATAAGCGACTGCAGTCATATGTGTGGATGTTGCGCTGTGAACACAGACATGTTATAGATGAAAGAAAAAAAATCAAGCCACATAATTAAATTGAAAATTCAGTTTTTTCATATATAACTGTATGTTACATGATGCAGCTTAAATTTCCTCAAACGTGCGCTTTTTAAAAATCATCCCTGCATCGAAGTCTCCAGCTCCGTCTCCATGGAGATGCTGAGTGAATCATTCCTGACAACCAGAGGAAGTAAGGGATGAGACACAGTCATCTCCAAACCAGAGGAAGGAGAGAGAGGCTGTAAACAAGACAGCCTGTGATGCCATGCAGCACAGACACACTTCTGCACACGCAGTGAAGACACAGGGACTGACCTGGAGAACAAACTATCGGCCGGAGGGCCGGCACAGGGACGGCCGTTGGTGGGACGGGGACCAACGATGTGGGATGCCAGCTGCGGTGGCGTTTCTTTGGTGGCCCCGAGTTCATGGCAGAGGATACTGAACATCAGAAACAGAAACAGGATGTGAGACACGTGCTCCAACAAAAATGTTACATTATTTAGCCTCCCTTTGTGTGTCTGTGAATGCTGCCTTTGTGTGCCCTGTCTATTGTGTTTTTCTGCTGATTTTCACTATGCAGCATGTCTTCATCTGGGTTTCCACAGAGGTGTTCAGCAGTCCTATTTGATCAGCTTTCTTCACGTGTAATTTATAATCTACACGCATCACAAATTTTGTCACCATAATCTGTATTTGGTTGGCCCGTTCTGTATACTCAAGTATGTCCTCTGGGGCTCTCTCTCAGGTTTCTTTCAGTTTTCCCTATAAAATGTTTCTTTGGAGCCTTCTTCCTAACCCGAACAGAGGGTGTCGTGTGTTGGAAAGCTCGTAAAGCCCCCTGAGGCTTTATAAAATTTGACTTGACTCGAGAGAGAGGAACTTACCAGGACTGTCTCCTAAGTCAGCAGTGCGATACCCCTGACCCTGAGGCCCTAAAGAGACCTGGGAGGGACTCAGTAAGGGAGGACGTCCATCAACACCCAGACCGTTGGTTGGCCCGTTTATCCTCAGGGCTGTGGGTACTGCGCACACACGCCATGCACATGAGAGATAGATAGGTAAGATTTTTATAATATATTCAGAATGTGTTAATTATTGTAGGAACAGCCATGCTAGCAGTTCTGTGAGGCTAACAAACAGCTGACACAAGTTTAATGCTAGCAGGTTAACATTTCCTAAATAATGCAAAACAAAAAGTAAAGCTGAGACTAACGAGAATTTTATTACTTTTGCAGGTATTTAATGACAAGGCGTAATCTGGATAAATGTGACTTTTGACCTGATGGTGGCGCTAAAACAATTCACCAGCAGTTTCGAAATCAACCATGTTTTTAAAAACATCATGACAAATCATCCATTAGTTTCCTTCCCTACAGCCATTCTGCTAGTTTGGCCGCAGATAAACAGCATCCAAAAATAACAAAAAATAACATCTAAAAATAAAAATATTTTCCCAAATGTAACTATCTGCAGAGGCCAAGCAATACATAACAATGAGTCAGTACTAACAGCGGCTTATTGATTTCCTATACATGAATGTCTTTTGCCAATGACCGCACTGGACTTTTTCCAATCTCAATATTCACTTTGTTTGCAAAACGCTGAAACATTGATCAGTATGTGTAGCCTCTGCCTGTCAATATCACAACCTTGTAAAGGGGCTAATGGATAGCAGGGCCTTAAAAAGTCATTACAGCATTCCTTCCTTCAGTATTGATTAGTGTGTATATGCACGCATGTGTTTGTGTGCGTGTGTGTTTCTATGTGTGTGTCAGCCCGGGGCAGATGTTAATCTTGGCTCCACAGTCAGCCGCAGCTCCATCTGCCGCATGCTGAACGTTTTGCCAGTGTCAGCGCCCGAATGCAATGTAAGAGAGTGACTAACATAAAAGTGCAGTGTCTTATCATTTATGTTGTAGCCAAAGTAAAGAATAATGCAGAAGGGAAATACGCTGACAAGTTAATTAGATAAAAAAAGTGCTTCACCTATCGGTAGAGTCTTGTTTCCAGGTGTGGATGCCAGAGGTTTGAGGAAGCTGCAGTCTCTGCTGAGGTCCTGGCTCCCGAAAAAGACAGAGGATGCTTGTGTCGCTCTTGTGGGTGGAGAATCTGGAGGCAAAAATAAAAGATGGCCACTCAGGAAGTTGTCTTTAAATTAACTGACACTGACTAACTCCATGCCATGCTGGCGCTCGATGCTCTCTTGTCCACAGACTACTACAAATCATTGTACAAAAAACTTAACCTGCGACTTTAACGCCCACTATTCGCCTGATTGCTCATTTGGTTGCCTTTGGCCTTCATGTATAAAACAAATGCAAACAGTCACCTCAGTGTCTCTATCTAATGTCCAAAGCACAATACAAACAAACCAAAACCTCCCAGTTCATTAATCATTTCAGGATAAACAGCCGTTTGGAGCGATGAGGCGCATGTCAGCGACCTCTCCGGGAGCAGGATGTACCTGGTGGTCGCAGACAGGAGATTTTTGGCGAGAGTTATGTCAACAACGAGCCCCACAGCTTGGCTGTCTAACACATTAGTGTGTGAGATCTCTGCTGACAGGCAACTTCCAGGTTCAGAACAAATCGATAGCATAAGCCCAGGAGCTTTTTTTTTTTCAATCAGAGAGGGAACAGGCACTCCACTTGTGAGAGGTCAGAGAGGAACAACATCTCCTTGAGGACAGGCCGAATCTGCCTCGTGTGACTCCTTGTTAGGCATTTAGGTTCACCCAAAGAAATGATTCAGGCCTTTATAATATCACACTGTTAGAATTTTTTTCCTTTGCATGACTACATAAAAAGTGACAGAATTAAGTTGCATTTGTAAAGACGTAAGCAACTGAGATGTATATTTTTCCAAAATATTATGGGCAGACCGATGTGGGATTTCTAAGGCCAACGCAAATACTGATATTAGGAAATGAGAAAATTATGATATGTGACATGTGTCGGCTGATATTCTATA
>JAPZDX010000004.1:16229177-16253382 GCA_029783625.1 Naso annulatus | reverse complement strand
GCAATTTTGATGCTTTTGATTGGTTCTGTTGTTTGAATTTGCAGCATCCCAAGTCTGCAATTGACACTGCATGATTTAAGCACTAGAAAATGGTTAACAGTTGAAAACATTGGTTCGAAATGTAGAAAAGTAATCAAACGTAATAAGTTACTTTCCTTTGATTAAGTAATTGAAATAGTTACATTACTTATTGCATTTTAAATAGGGTAACTAGTAATCTGTAGCCTATTACATTTCCCAAGTAACCTTCCCAACCCTGCCTACAAATAACAGCTTCAAAGTCATTTTGATGGCACACTGACTTGTAATAAATCATGCACTCTGTTACTTTGGTTAAGTAAGTAAGATCTCCCACAAGAAGTGAAAGTAACTCTTTACATCCGTACGTCACAAATCACCAACTATCGCCAGTTTTGGTGAAATTGGATCATTCTTTCTGGTTTCCTCTCTGATGTCGTTAAGCGGCCACGCCTGATGGACAAACAGCTTTACTTGCTGCTAAGGTAACCATTAACTGCCACTAACTGTAGCTGCCTTTTGTAGTTAGCTTTGCAGCTAGCTGACTTTGACCAGCTGGACTGAGAGCTCAGAGGACTGGGGCAGTCTTGGTGTTTACACGGCTAGCACAGGAGATTCAGGCCGGCAGGAGGAGCAGGTTTTCACGCCCAGGGTGGAGGAGGACCCAGCTACCTCAGTAATATTAACTGGCTTGCCCAGTTATATGTGTTGCGTTTTTGCCCTTGCATGATGTTTGGCTGTGTTAGCAAAGTGGTTGATTCGTTGGTTGTTGATCACAAGAAAGTGTGCATTTGTCTTCATTTAGGACAATTGTGTATATGAGAAATGCAAGAAACCGTAAGGGCCCCAGATCACAAAAGAATATACCAATTGTTGGATATTATTGCTTTGACACTCAACTCTCAAATGTATTTTTATTGTTACACTTATTATTGTTACATTTTTACTTGCCCTCTTTAAAACAACAGCAAGTACAAAATTAATTTGCCCTAGGGAAATATTGTTAGTTTAAAGCTGCAAATGATAATAATAGATAATGAGAATAGTTATGCAGGATTTAATTCAACAAAGTAAAACTAAAATATGTACACCATAGCGTATTATGCTGAAACTTAAATAAGTAAACTTAAAGAAATACTTTGACGTTTTGCAGATTTTTTTTTTTCTTTATAGGAGGTAAATGTGAAGATCTCTATTTCTTTCATATATGACCATTCAATCTAAGGCCACAACCTTCAGGCAATCAGCTTCGCTTTGCATAAAGACTGGAAATAGGGGGAAACTGCTGTCCTGGCTTCTACTTAAGTGCAACAAAAATCACCTACAAACACCTCCAAAAACCATAAATAAACACTTTATATCTTATTTGTTTACTGCACAAAAACTAAAGTGTAAAAACTACAATTTTTCATTGAAGGGTAGCTGCTTCCTTGTTACTAAAATCACATTTTGTGTTGTAAATTCCATAAAAAAGGAACAAAAGCTGGATAAATATAACTCAAAAGCATGAGCAAAGTGTAGTCTAAGCCTAAATTAGCCCTGCTGCTCTTATCAACGGGGACAAAGACAGAGAGAGAAAGACTCTTTGAAGGTAAAAACGTGCTGAAGTCATTTATATTTTTCTCCTTCAAAGTGTGAGATTCTGAAGGTTTTCTACAGTCAGGAAAACACAAAAGAGATAACATACAAATAGGTGACAAATTAAAGGGAAAAGTGATGTAAAAGTCACACAGAGAGCAGCTGCAATGCTCTTGAGCACTGATTTTATCAAGTCCATGAAAATCTACTGAAGGGATGGACACTGTTCTATGGACACAGTTCTCCCAAAACATATTTCCTCATCTGGTGTTTTAATGATGACGGTGGAGAGCTCTGTCCAATCCAACATGACAAAATTCACCTGGGTAGAGATCAGGTGATTACAAAGGCCAGAGCAAATGAAAAACATTTTTAAATTCATAACTCAGTCATCCCTCATTACCTGTGTGGGATGTGCATATGTTGTGCTTCCCTATTCATGGATTCATGGTTTTCTTTTTTTTTTTTTTTCTCACATGTCTGTGTGACATTTTAAGCAAAGGACTGAATACAAACAAAAGAATGTGCTACCGACTTTTCTTTGTACCGTTCTCCTGGTTGCGCAGGAACTGCAAATGTGCACGGAGAGCAAATGAAAAGAGAGGGTGAAATAGACGGAGAGAATGACCTCCCCTGCCACGGAGGAACGCTGAGTCCTCGCAGCAGAGGGCTGGGTCTTGGTCACCGTAGCCTTGGACGGTCTGTGACAGCCTATGGAAAAAGCCTTGTGCTACAGAGCTCTCTCCCCCACAAACACTGGCAGCATCCACACACGCTGACCTTGTGTTTCAATATGAAAAGTGAGGGAGGGAGGGCGAGTGAATGTCCTGTGTGCATGTGGGTGTGTGCACGTGTGCGGAGGGAGGGTGATTTTCGGACAATACGTGGGGCAGAAGCAGCGGCGCTATTGCGACAGTGATGTGGGCAATCTGGCTACAAGCCTGAGTGTTTCCAGCTGTTGTTAGCAAACATCCTGTTCCTCCACAGCAACGCCGCATACACAATCTGCAGCTAACCACATGTATCAGATGGGCCTATTATAAAATGCATATTTAATTATCTCTTAAGAGTAACATTTTGCACAATTTATATGAGAATAAACCTGGACATTAGTGACCAATCTACAAAACTTAAAAGGAAAGAAATGGCATATTACATGTAATCAGTATACCACTAGTTGTCTCACACAGGTTGAGGCATTTCATCAGCAAAGGGTTTCTGAAAATGTCAAGTGCTGTCACTAGCACTTTTAAAATTAAACTTATAAAGGTGGGCAGTGTGTCTATCTCGCATGTTAATCAATAGATAGAGACTCAGTTTTGTGATTAATAATTCAAACTTTGTTTAACTTTGACACCCCCCCCAAAACCTTGCAGCAAAAGCAAAAACAATGAAATTTAGCCTAATAACCATTAAGTTCATGTTATCACACTGTGATTCAGCCCGTGGCACAGACAGCACACACTGTACTCTTTAAAAAGAACAAGTAAGCTTCCTCTACTACTGTTCCACTGGGGTTGGCGTCTGTGCACAGGGAAGGTTACGGCAGTACACCCTGTGAGAACACACTGTTCCACAACAGTGCTGCGCGAGGAGGGATACTCAGCTGGATGCTTTCCAGGTTTCAATGGTAAGAATGAGGATATATTCTTACTAAGTGCTCTCCACGAAGTTGGGTGCACACTTTGCTCTTCATGAGCTCACATTGATGTAATGGAGCCCCCCAAAAATCCAAGAGATTTATCTCAAAAAAAAAAAATGAGGAGGAACACTGCAGACATGAGATAAGCACTACATGCCAAAATTCTGCTGGGATTCACTGTAAAATGCAAGGGTTGTGGTGCCGGGGTTATTAGCCTTATTTGTTTATTATGGCTGCGAATGACAGACTTCAACGTGAGGAACAAAAGACTGGAATGCCTCCTTCACCTTGACGTGCCATCACTTCCCTGCAAACGCAAATGCCCCGGTGCTTAACAGCGACCCTTTGACTTTGCTGCGGACATGTTTCCTGACGAACGACTTGGGGCCACACTGAGATAAGTTCCATTCATTTGTGACAGAGAGCTGTGTTAACTTTGATCTGAGGTGGGAGGATGGAGAAAAAGAGCACGAAACAGAGCTGCAAATCAGGAGTTTTTAACTTCTTACCACCATTTCGGCTTCTATTTAGGTGACTTTTCTAAATACTTGCAACAGTACCATGAAAAGAGTTAATAAACAGGAATCAGTATTATTATTGTTGGTGCTTTAGATAAACCAGGGATTGGGTTCACTGAGTCTTTGGGTCAGTCAACCAGCAGATCAAGCGGTGACAGATGAGAACCTGCCGTGCATGTCAGAATCAGAGATAAGTAACAGGACAACAGGAAGTGCCATCCATGGGGTCATGTTTCACTCATGCATAAATGTACACACTCACACACGCACACACACACACGCACACGATTAGCATGCCAAGCCTCACTTACAACAAAGAGCAGGATGTTCAGGCCAGTCTTTTTTGCTGTACTCCCACAGATTGCATGTCCAACCTTCCTGACTGTAAGTTCCTTTCATCTATCACTAAAAGCTCTGAGGAATTTTATCCTCTCAACTTTTCCCTTTCCCTTCATTCCCCAGAAGGCCATAAACGTCGAGGCGTGAAGTGGGCTCACACCCAACAGTACAAATTCATGGTCAGATTTCAGGTGAGAGACATTTGTTCATGGAATCAAGCTACAAAGTTAATGAACTGCTTGGAATGAACAGCTCAGATTAAAATTACTCACAGGTGCTAAACCATAAAAACAAATGCAGGTTTTCTAGTTTGGTAATGTAAAGTCAGTCATGTTAACTTCATGTTTTTTCAATAACAACAAACAACAATTTCAACATTTTAAATGGTTTTATGCGGCTATAAGCAGCTCTACCATTTACTTACAGTGGAGATACAAATAACTCAATTGTATTGTCTTAATAATTGGTTTAATTTGTAAATAATTTCATCATTAAAAGGATGCTTTCTTAACCAATAATAATAAAAAAAAACTTTGGAAATCCCCTATGTTGTTACAAAAAACTGAGAAAACCAGAAGTTGAATATTAAGTATTAGTCATTTTTACTCAACTATAGCCTCAGATTAATGTTCTAAATTGATTACTTGATTATTAAACTGATTCAGCTCAAAATAATTGCGCACCTGAAAAAGAAATCAAGTGAATTTAGCCTTTATTCTGACATATTTCAGAACATTATTTGTCTTTGGTCATTTTTTCAAAATGAAGACACTAAATTCTCTATAGCTTCTCTGCAGTGTGGCGACACAGCTAGTTTTAAACACCAAAGTTGGGCTAAATTTGAAAAACTTGACTAAATGAAATAAAATAAACAAAAATGAAAATTGTTCTGCTTTCTGCAGGTGAAACTAAGACATAACAGCTGATGGTGGAGGGCTTTGAGGAGGAAGCCCCACCCCCACCAGGGAGATCAATGCACATAAATGGAAGAGGTCACAGACCTTTGACATCTCCTTTCAGTCGGGGGAGGGGCGCAGGCCTTTGTGAGATTGGCTTTAATGATCCAATTGTCGAGCGTGTCATGCACCTTCATAGAGTGCATACAGTATGCCTCACATTTTGCTCCACCCTGCACGCACGCTACCCTTTACTGCACTGACCCATCCAGCCATGAGTGCGAGGTCTGGATAAAAAAAAAGTGTTGCCTTGTATCTCACTTGCTGCATGCAGCCAGCTGCCTTGTCTCGCTCTTCATCACTCCCACATCTGTTTGAACCTCCTGTCCCATCTCTGCCCATCGTCCTCATCCTCCCTTGCTCCTCTGCAGACCTTATCTGCACTTTCCCTCCTTCCTCTTTTATTCTGTGCATTCTGAAGAAGGAAAAGGCCTCTGCAGGACAAGACAGCTTCTCTTTATGACCCTTCAGCGCATTTTTCTCCGTGCACGTCACATGAGCAAAACATCAAGCCGGAAACATTACATAACTAACATTTTGATATTGGATGGATGAGTAGTTAAAGATACACACTCATAAAAGCAAACTTTTTACTTGACTAACATGGATCCGTGTTTGACTCTATGCACATCTGACCTCTTGTTACAGAAAGAAAAACAAAGAAAACACTGACACTATCATTACCCTCTGTGAATATTTATTTCTTTTATACGCTCTTAGGAACACGATGTTCCTCGCTGCCTTCTTGACCGTCAATAAAAAGGCACAGGTTAAAAGTTTACAACCACCTATGCGGAACACATCTGATGCTCTTCTAATTCACATATCTAAATGATTCCAGCTCGCATTAAGCACTGTTACTGCAGACGCAATAAACTGATCCGGTTAAGGTTCATAAAATATTTGTCTGGCTCGTAAAATGATAACAGAATTACTTTGTGATTCAACTGCGTTTAGCATGTATGCGAATTAATCCGGCTTCCTGCAGAATGGAACTTTATTATTTGTCATTAGCTGAACATAGCTACATAAATTCACTCATGTCATGTACTACAACACAATATTTAGTTTTGAGTTGATTATACTACTAAAGTATACTTCTATTCCATGACCTTTCAAAGGGAAATCAAGCACACATTTTTCTTTTTTGTGATGTCACTTTCTCAACTAATCAGGAAGTCCTACCGGTTTTAACACTTGCCTTTAATAACTTAGTCATTTTGTCTACAATACTAATAATTATTGATCAAAAATTTAATTGTGTTAATATTTTTCTGTAATATTTTTAAGTCATCCCTATAATATTGTCACATCGGAGGGGGAATTTGGTCAAAAGTTTGTAATGTTCGATTCTGTCTCCCAGTTCTGGTATACACACACACACACACACACACCCACACACACGTTTGTACTACTATCTTTGTGAGGCCTTTACACTGACTTCCATTCATTTGTACAGCCTAACCCAAACCCTTTCCCTAACCCTAACCTTAACCTAACCTCAGTTCATACCTTACCAATAAACTTAAATCTTCACACTAAAATTTAACATTGAAGTTGTGGGGTCCAGGATTGTCCCCACAAAGACTGTCGGACCCCACACCATGAGTAAAAATCCAGGTTTCGGACCCAACATATGTAGAGAAATACACATGCACACACATACACACAGGCAGACAGATATTTTCTAATAACACAGAGACATTTTTCGAATAGTTTAGGCTTCAACATAACATTCTGACTACATTTTAGAATATTTATTACTTATTATGTACTTTTGCCTTGGTAAGAACCATTTCTAACACAGGGTTTTTATTTGTACTAATGACTTTACACAGCTGTGTTGCTGCTTTTTAAAAGATCTAAATACTTTTTTTAATGGCTGGTGTTTGAATCTGTATTTTCAGGTTACATGGTGTCTTCTGATGTTGCAGTTTTCTGTCCGTGGTGACAGAAGCATGTGCTATCAGGAAAAACTTGAAAAGATGGTCGTGACTTCTGCCTCAGCATGTCTGATGAGTGCAGCTAACTGAGGACCACCTGTTTTCTGGGTGCTGTGACATCACTCTCAAAAAGAAACAAAAAGTGTGAAACAATGGGCCTGATCTCTGTGGCTGGGATTTTGTCACTTGTGCCATCTGTACTCAGAATCAGAGAGGCACACAGTCACTAAGCACCTCTGAAATGACCCGCCTCCTTCGCCGACTGGTCCCACTCTTAACTGGTTCTATGGATGATCTGTGAGGCTGTTTCCTGTGATAGATTTTTCCTCATTGATCAGTCTTTAAAATGATATGTTTCATGGCAGAAACTGAGACCTCTTTGTTACTGACAGGATTGGTAATCAATCCTTATGTACGCCTTTTTGTTATGACACTGAACACAAATCAAAACCGCCCCAGACACGCCAGCTTGTCATAACAGAAAGCAATAATTGGAGAACAGTGCTGGGTTTTACATGAAGGTCCATCTTCTGTTAATCCCCAAAAATCAAAGCAGAAACACCGAGAGCCAGTGGAGCAAACACAAAAACATGAACAGCACAAGAGGAATTCTGATGTGCTCAAAATGATAGTGACGCAATAATGAGGGGAGTTTGATCTGTGTTACCCTGGTGACAGTTTCCCTGATGTAAAAATGGTCATGAAAAAAAATCATCCATCCACAGCTTGGTCAAGCTTTTTCATATCACAGATGACATGCTGTATTTTGGGGGAACATCTTTGCCTCACAGCAGGTCCTGTGCAACAGAACAACTATGAATGAGAGGGAGGGGGAGCCTTCATCGTAGTAAGATAAAACAGCATTTTAATGAAAACTATAAAGATGGATCAGTATTTTAAAGAGGGCGTGTTTTAGATGAGCTACAACAATGCTTCATTTTGATCTCTCTTTTTGTTTTGTTTTTTTTTGTGTGCATGTTTTAGTTCTTTGAGTTGCTAAAAGTAGTTTTAGTGATACAATATTGATCCAATGAACGGATGTGATAAGATTGCTACCATTGTTGTATAGCCTTTGTTTAACATGTTGGATTTTGGCTGCTTGTGCAGTGAAAAATCAGTCAAATTGCATGCAGATACTGAGAAGAGTCCTGCTTCAGAGCCTAATAAATGGCATGATACTGAGTTGGTATATAGACTTTTGATGAACAATTACTTCTGAGTTTTATGATCATGTGTGTATGTCTCCTCGATAATGCTGCAATTTGCAATTTTCAAAGTTTACAAGTGAAATAATGAAGATCTGACTAATCTGAGATCAAGTTACTGCATTGAAAACTATTTCCAACATGTGTTATTGTCAGAGCCAATTTAAAGAGAAAAAGGCATTAAAGAGAGAGAGAGAAAAAAAGCTTAAAATGCCACAATCACACAAAGAAAAAGCCCACTGCCAAACCTCAACAACTCAAGGCCTTCACAAAATATCACAGGACAAAGATGTCTCCTTCAAGGCTAAAGAGGGAAACCTGTCCGAGCGCAGGGGTGGCGTCACGGGGGCCTTACTTATCTCCTTCCAGATTAAGTCTCAATTGTTCACCCGGAACAAAGGCAGCCAGTGAGGAAACCAGCCCCCCGAGGGCCAGATGGTCAGCGCTCAGAGCCCCCTGACCCCTCCAGCCCTTGCCCTCTCCGACAGGGCTGCGCGTGCTCCAGGCGAGACAGGCCACCCAGCAAATCCACAATCCACACTGCTCGTGCAGAGCGTGTACTCACATGATACTGTACAAGCTGCAGCGTCCTTCGTGGCAGACTATTTTTTATGGGGATGTTTGGTTGCAAAGGCCAACCACGAATATCAAATATGATCTTTTTTTAAAATCATGCATACAACCCTCTACTGGAGTTTTAGGTCCTTGCAATGTGCATGTAAATGTCATTAACTCTAATGACATTTGAAAAGTACAGACGGGGGTTGTGGAGACATGAGGAATGCAACCTTTGGGACATGAAACATGAGGAGTAGCAGATTAGATGTAGTCAAGACAGACTGGTTTGCCTGTAATTACAATGACAAACCACCAAATACATGTCCTGGTCACTCTTATCTGATATGACTTTATCTTAGCCGCAGAAGCCTGTTTCAACACAGAGCCTTAGGCAACTGCAACAACATTCAACAGGCAGATGTGTAAATGTGTGGCCTGCTTCCAGATATACTTGGCATGACTTAAACAGAAGATCCCCGTCAGGAATGACGTTATAAAAGTTACAATAATAGTGTTTTATCAGCATATTGAGGTACTGCAGATAACTCTTTTAAATCCATAAGAACAGTTATGTGCTTGCTCGAAAATAAGATGACTGGCCTTCTTTATTCTGCAGCAGGTTTAGTGACACTCATGCAGCAGAAATATTTAAATTAAAGGCTGATTAGGCAACAGTTTGTGGGTCTGTTACAAACACATTTGTAGCCCAGCATCCCCAGCAGCCACGACATTAGGTGACTGTTAATTTGCTCAAACATGTGTGATTTAAGCTACTAAAACAATGAAGAAAGGGGTGTAGAAAAACGCTATTTGCAGTAGGCCTGTTTTATTAAACATTTCAACAGGTTTACTTATAGGCTACACTTAAGAGTTGAATCAAATGATCAAATTGCCTCTAGTCAAAGGTTGATTTTATTAACCGACAATTTAAAAATAACCCCGTTGCCCACAGTTTCTACAGCAGTAGTTGTAATGCCAAATAAAATTCACTAACTCTAAAGCATCTGTTACAGCCGCGCTGACGGACCGAGCACAGGCTGCAAGACGACCATCCGAGCCCTAATCCGATCAGTGACATGTTTTTTCTCATGACATGTGCTTTTAAGCGAGTGCGGGGATGCAGAAAAGCAGCATGCGTGCCTACCTTATCCGCACGTAAAGCGGGTCTGCTGGTTAATTCGCGTCCCTGGCTCCAACACCAAGCACCGCCACCGGTACTGCCGCTGCCGCTGCTGCTGCTCGGGTCGCTCCGCTCTGCCACAGCTGATCTGCGCACGGCGAGGGAGCCGCGGAGTGACGTCAGGAAGTTACTGTACGTACCGTTTGGTTCGTTTGAACGGCGGAAAAAGTTCAGTTCAGTTTGTCACTCCGATATTAGGATAAAAAACACGATGAAGGAAGAAGTATTAGCCTATATCACGAACCTAAGGGTCAATACAGGCCATGTTGAAGATAATTTATCAAACACTGAAATAAATTAAAACCAATTAGCTGGCAAATTCATTGACTTGAAGGCCTACAAATAACTGGGCTTATGGCATAGGCCTATATATTTGCCTATATATCTGTAGGCAAATATGTAGGCACACATGCTACTATTTATTACAAACATTTTCTTGATCAATTCATAAATTGTAGCGACAGGCCTGTGTCTGCACAAAGTTTCTCACGATGCTGTCCACTGAATTTCACCCATTTTAGGAGAGCTGTTGTAAAACACTGCCCTCTGTCGGCTGAAATACAAAACTGATGCATTAAGTTCAGGCTCCAGTTGAAAGTGCTTCGTAACGTTTTTTAAGAAACAATCTTCACACACAAAAAAAATATTCTTTTCGATATAAATTTTAAAAAAAAAACGCCTACAAGACAAACAGACACTTTCCAAGTATCACATGACAGCTAATTCTGTAAACAGTCTAGTTTATTTCATAGGAGTCAAGATCATGGGCCTCAACATTCTGAGCACGAGCACAAGTGCTCGCCATAAAAGTTGTAGAACAGCGCCCTCTGCTGGTGAGGTAGATAGACGTAGCTGCCACTGTTGGCAGGTGTAGGAAGCATTTCCTGTTTGTCATTTGTTTATTCAGAGAACTAAATGCAAGTGTGATCACAAAGACATAAATAAATGACTGACATAAATGATGTTAGCTTTTTACCCTTTGAATCTTATCCTATGCACCACCAAATTAAAAATAATCTTGTGAAAAGAGATGACAAAGTGAGGGTTCTAATGAAATAAATCTATCACAGACTTCACTACAGGCACGTCAAAACTGTTACACATTTTATGAAAGGAATGTCAGCTAATTTCATTTTAAAGCACCACATGACTCAGTGTCTTTGACTTCAGTTTGTTTAGCAGTTTATTCCAGTTGTAAAACACACAAACCCGGGGAACAGTCTTTGTCAGCAGCCTTCAGAGTTGGAAGCAGAGGTGTGGACTGAAGTCACATGACCTGTCAGACTCCAGTCACACATTTGATGACTTTAGACTCAACTTGATAATATCATAAAAGACTTACAACTCAACCTGGACTTTAATGACTTGTGACTTCACCTGGACGTGAGCCTTTTGACTGGATAATACTTGAGATTTAAATGTGTGCTATTTTAAAAGTGTGCCACGAATCAATATGTTTCCCTTAATTTCCTGAATCAGCTAATGTTGACACTTTTCATTCTCAGTTAGTTGAAACCCTTTCCCCAAGAATCCACTTTGTTTTGTAGCATTCGATAACATCCAATCAAGTTACAGAACAGAGCATGAAAAAGTGGGTTACATTGTCCTCTTGTTTTAACGTTAGGCTATTTTAAGTCTTAAAATATACTTTTTTTAAAGGCATTCACTAGTTGTGCAAATTTTATGGATTAGAATGACTTGTTTAGGATTCGAAAAATTAAAAGTTTAGGACTTTGGACTTGAATTTAATGTTTTCAATGTCTTAAATGTTACTTGGGACTTGACTCGGGACTTGAGAGCAAAGACTTAAGACTTGTGACTTGGGAAAAAATGACTTTGTCACACTTCTGGTTCAAACTACATCATATCACCAGTTTGTGATATGGTGTTATGGTTGTTGACTTTGAAGTCAATTAAGGATGTAAATTGTTTGGTAGTTAAGACGGCATGGTCTTATAATAATAATAATAATAATAATAATAATAATAATAATAATAATAATATTTTTCTGTTATTTGTTTTTCATGTTTTCCTCCCCCTGCCGTTTACACTGAAGCATTTGTGAACAGCAACATGTTGCCTTTTGGTCTGAACTCTTTGAACGCGTTAGACTTGGCGCATGCGCAGTACTTGACATTTTGAAGTCGCTTCTCCGGGGTGTTTGAACAGGAAGGCGGACATGTTGGTCAGGCTGTGGGAGAAAATCAGGCATCGTCTGCTGTTTTTTCCCCCTGAAAACTTACACTTGAAAACGCGATTTGTATGTCGTGGAACAGAGAGATAAAGCCATTTGGACGGGATACAGTCGACAGTCAATGAAAGCGCACAGGATGCGGCGGAAGGACTGCCGTTTGACGCTGTAACGACTCCGTGTTTAAACTGTTTGAAATTTGGAAGAAGCAGAAGTTTTTTTCCCCACCACTTCTACTTTTGAGCTGTCAGATTCTATTGTCGTTTTGTGCAAGGGCCTGGCACACATATGGGAACGGGCTTGGACTAACCATCGCACGAACTATGCTTTTGACATAGACATTATATTTAAGTTTTAATTGCCATTGCGGCATCCTGCGGAGGCTGACTAATCTGTCGCCGCATTTATCTTTCGCCACTGAAGTTGTTTGCCTCTCGTGCTGGGAAAATATCTTTCGGACATGTGGCTTTTGCATATTCAACGCGACCTGAAACGTTTCATCGTCTGTGAAAGCTCGAGGAGAACGATGTATTTTCTTTGAAGTGCGGCGTAAAGTTCACACGAAGAAAGGAACATTTGGCTAGCTAGCTACCGCTGGCTGCTAAAGCTAGCTAGCCAGCCTTCAGCCTCGCCATTGAGCTGTTTTTGTTCACAACCCAACACCGGGACTGAGTTTAACAGCAAAAATGTCCGCTGGGGAAAGTATGGAGGCTCGATTTGAAAAAATCGATGCCATGTTGAAGGACCCAAAGTCAGAAGTAAACACGGATTGTCTTCTGGTAAGTTTGTAGCATGCTAGGTGGCTAGGCAGTTAGCGAGTCAACCGTTCGGGGTCAGTCTACTCCTTGGAGCAGAAATTCTTTCCGACACCAACAAGTCGTTTCAGTTGTCACTGAAGGAATGAGCTGATATAGGCCGGTTTGGCTTTCCCACATGATTAAATTCACTTGTGTTTGTCATCGTGTGCAATTTAAGGACTTTTTTTTAAAAAACATAGACAACAACCAGCTATTTAACCACAACGAATGTGTAATTTATAGCATCAGGATTGGCGTTTAACGGTGATTGCCTGTCAGTACTGGATGACCTGTCTTCAGTTAAGGACTCTTAACTAATTAGAAAGCAATGGTAGCTAAAATAGACTAGCAGATGGCAGCCATGTATCTGTTCTCCACAACACAGACACACAATGTGAGATTATTTTTCAGTTGGGCTTGTGAAAACAAATCGTACTAGTAATTTAGTTTCCCATGCCCCTAACTACAGACTGATAATGGTTTGTGATGCCACCACTGTGCCTTATTTTGAAATTATTAGGAGGTGTGTGGTTGGGTGTGCTGTTGTGTCTAGATCTTCTTATCTAAGCTTCATTTTGAAGTGAAAGGCTGCCTGCAAGCCTGTTGTGACCTGCAGTCCTCCAGCTGCATCAGTACACCTGTTGGTTAGAGGTAGCTCTGGCTGCTTCCTGTCTACGGGCGACAAGTCATGTAGCGACTCTCATATCTGTGGAAAGAAGGCGGCTGCTGCCACGTGCTCAACCCTAAAGCAACACCTTCATAGATTTTTCTGACGTGACATGCAATCCCAGGAACTGACTCACCGTGGAGTGGATGCCAAGGGGATGTTGTTGTGTCAAGTGTTTGTTGATATCAGGAGCCTTGCAGCTTTGGTGACAGTGGCACTCAGTGTTTTCACAAGGATTTGGCTCTCAGTGACTCAAGGGTACAGTCGCAGTCAGACGTATATTGTGAGGAAATTAAAATTCACGAGATAGCTGAATAGAACTTTAGATCTGAATTTCTAGGGACAGACCTTAGCATCTTCTTTGTGTGTTTGCTGTCACACCTGAGTTTTCCTCAAGGGTTCCCTGTTGTAACTACTAGCCAGGGTAGTTCTGGGTTCTGTACACTAGTTTTATTGAAACTTATTCAGGTGTTGTGCACATTTGTTGTACTCTTTGATGTATGATTTGCAAATCTTGAATGTAAGATATGGGATGCACCAGCTGACAAGCTGTTTTGCCAAGCAAAAGAACCTCAGGGAAGCTGTTTTGGGAATAGGGTTTGTCCTAAAACCCTACCCACACACCCCAATTGGAGTGTTTGTGTAAGGCTGTTGTAGATAGCTGTTCTTTGAAAAGAAAACTTGCTCAGTCTCTATGACCTCCCCTGTTGCAGAAAGAGGCAATTAAACTCACCTAAAAGTGCACACACTCTGCATTTTTAATGGCAGAAAGCTGTGGGGACTGTTCCTGCTGGCAGCCACACACACAAGGGTGTTGTTCCTCTTTTTTCCCCTTTCTGCAATCTCGTCTGATCAATGAATAGAGTCCTTTTGCCGAGGCTCTTTCGGCCACCATGCAACTCCACCCACAGCTTAATAAAATTCCATGCTAATCAAATAACCTCTTGTCTTTGACTGGCCTGGAGTTCCCTGTGTGTCCCAAAGCCATTCTGCACGTCTGGAGAGAGTTGAGAGCAGGCAGGCAGCTCTGAGGTAGCTGGGTGTGGGCTCTGCTCTCTACCCATAAACCAAAATTATGTGGACTGAAGACTCATGTTTCTGAATGCCGTGAATCAGGAGATTTAACTCATAAAGCAGCCAACATGCTCGGCTATGAGTAATAAGTTCCATCAAAATGCACAATGCAGGCCTTTTACTGGCCATGTTTCTGTACCTGAATCTTGAGCTGGCATTGCTTTCTGTCTAAAGACGTAGCCCTATTGGGATTATACATTTTTTCCCATAGAAGCCAGGCCTGTGTTTTGTAACGGTGACATCTGGCCTGCACCTTACCACTCAGGCCTTGCCTGACCTATTGAGCGCAGTGTTCCAGCCCTGTCGCCCTTATCTTCACCCCCTAAATAAATCCTGCGAGGAGAGAAGAGCACCTTATCAGGATGAGCTGCCCCCTCCCCAGGCTTTGTCCTCTGTGCAGGCCTCTCAGAGCCAATCTGAACCGCCACAATTCCTGACATTAGGGTGTGAAGGCTCACGTACATTAAGTGTCGGAGCATCGTCTATACATGATTTTCTTTTGTCAACAGTTAAATGATTTAATCGTATAATATGTCCAGATTTGAAATTCTCACCTTAGTTGAGTGAGGAAGCGGTGCGTTTGTCAATTTGTGAAAATATTTAACAGAAATTCAGTTCTTTGTGAAGTCTGTTTATCATTTGATAATTTAGAATGGTTGAGTTGATATGTTGGAACATGTTTAACATGGGCTTTGCCTCTGTTTGATAAATAAAGGCCTCTTGGCACAGCCTTTGTTCTTACTTTTACACTTGGAGTGCATTAAGCTCTCGCGTTTTGATCCCTCTTTTATCTCGTATTTGGACTCTACATCTGTAATAGAGCCATCAGAAGAAATGGCTAGGCCATGTCACCAGATTTGAGGAGTGATTGTGAATGCTGCATGTACATGGTAGGGTTGATAGTCTAACTCTTCGGTGAATTAATATAGTTGACTGTGTTAAAACAACACTTCAATAAGAACAATTCATCTGATAAGAGTTTGAACCTGTTGGAGAGTTGCAGCTGTGAGCCAATTTACAGATTTATTAAATGAATAAGTTAATGAATGTTCTAAATCACATTTTCAGGTTAATGCCTGCCAGTGTTTGCCATTCAAATTAGATTTTGTCTCACAACAATATCTGTGTTGACAGACTGAGGGAGGTGGTCCTCGCCTCTTACCTCATATGCCATTATGAATGATTACAGGAGCCCTGAGGCAAAGAAGATCCAGAGTAAAAGTGCTATTGTGAACCTTTTGTTTTTCTTCTTCTTCCTCCCTCAAATTTATGGTCCTGTTGCCACAGTTAGAATATTTCATATTAAATTCAGCCCATTTCTCAGTGTTGAAGCATTTAAATGAAAAAAAAAAAATAATCATATAACAAAACCAGTTTCCACTTAAGGCTGGCCATGAGTCCTGACTTTATGAACTTGAGCCTTGAATAATTTCTTCCTTCAGGTAGGCTCTAATTGACTTGCACAGTCAGTCTGTTGAGGCCCATCTTAAATAACAGCCACAGTAAAGCCAGTCCTTTTCTTGCCTATGTAAAGTTCCTGCCCTTGTTTTAGCGACCTTTGCCTTTAATGGACAAACACTAACCTGCAAGGTGTTGTCAGCACTGATAATGCAGCTTCAGTCTGTGTTTGGTTCCAGCACAGTTTTGACAGACGGAAATGACTGTCAAGCAATAGTATTTTTTAAGAGTGAATTTTTATTTGACTTAGAATTAGATTTGGGTGGTGTCAAGGTATTACAGTGCACTGGGCTATCCTGCGTGGATGGTTTTAAATACTGTCAAAAATGCAGATGCTTCTGAAACTGAGTGTTGTGTTTAGGAGACATAGTGCACAGCACAGCAACCAGAAGACAGGGAAGACAGGAAATTTGTTTGGAATAAAAAGAGATCTTACCGGATGCTTCTCACTATTTTGAATTTATGTCAAACCATCCCTTAGCAAATTACAAACTAAACTATTTACAGACCACAGCGTGTGTCTTCTCACTCTGTTATAGTAGCTGTCCCTGGCTGGCCACTCAAAACCTATGAAAATATGATGAGTTAAAATCTGAAAGGAGGAGACGCTCTCTATTGAAGGTACAAAGGAGGAAATACATACTGCTTAATAAGCTCGTAGCAAAGAGCAAACGATCATAGATCGACAGTTTTAACCAACTTCATATCAGAACTAAGATGTCATAAAAATAATCCCTTGAATATGCGCCCTACTATGCGTTTAGAGGTGTTCCTGGTGGAGGGACATGTGGTCCTGCTGAGCCCTTTTAATCAGCTCGAGTGAATTTTAGATCCTTAATTTCAAACCACTTAGTCGCCTTTTTTTTTAATGCATCAGACTTCCCATGTCCCAGCTTTCCATGTCCTGCTCATCGTAACATTACTCTGCATTCCGTAGAAGTTGTTAACGTCACAGATGAAGATATGATAATAACGTTGTAAGGTAAATGATGCTGCGATATTGTTGCACCAAGCACTGACACGCAGACTTTATCACTGCTTTCCAGATAGAATGTGTAATACCCTTATTGGCTTCTGAATCAGAAGTCCTGATGTAAGCCCACGTCCTCAGATAAATAGGTTACGGTTTTCTTTGATGCTAGACTGTCAGACACTGTTTTTACTATCATGTTTCATGCAACAGATATACTCTCGTCTTAATCTAATCAGCAGTCTGCAAATGCTCTGTGCAGGCTTGTGTCTCCGCTGAGTCTCAACTATTGAGTGTAAATGAAGTCTCACTGGACCTGAAGCATTTATCGGAGCTATTCATGCCAATTAGCATGTGATGCTCAAATTGAGCATACCTCTGTTGCGCAAAGTTTGCCAAAGATAAGCTGTGTTACGTTACAGAGATGGCTCACATTCTCCTGAAGTGTTTTCAATGTATCTGTTAAGAGCGTGATGGTTTTTTTCTGTTGATTGCTGTCATTTCTGTGCTGAGTGATAGTGTTGACCATGAATGAGGTAGCTGTAGCTTTTCTTGACACAAGTTGTCTCTGCTGACATGTCGCTGGTGTGGTCTGATGTAATTCTAGCAACTCCCAAAGTACTTCTGCTTATATTTGGTGAATGGCTTGCCGATCTGCTCTTTGGAGTAACCTCAAATGGATGGTATAAAAATAGAAACAGTTACACATCAGCATTGACCAGGTTTATGTATCATAACACAAAGTTGTAGTTGAATTACTCAGCCTTATTTTCTGTCCTCTTCTCCATATAAAGTAATGAATGAGACTGGTGGGTTTTCTCTGTTTACACCCGTTAAGTTGCAGATTGGCTGTATTTTGCTTGTACTTTACATCAGTTTTGACTATTTCTTAAAGCATGCTTTTGATCTAAGGTTTACTTACCTTCAAGGCAGCTATTGTTTTCAGGTAATGTCAATGCACTTTAGTCACCTGCTTCTGCCTTGTCCTTGTTTGTCATTAACACACACACATTTCTTTCTGACAATAGGGATGGCTCAAATTCTGACATAACCTTTGCAACCATTAATAATGTTTTTTAAAGTAAGGAGGTGTTATTGGTTATAAATTTTTCATATTTTGTCTAAATAACCACGAACTGCATTTATATGGGGATATATTTCTTTTCTCTTTGAGACACTAAGGGGCATTTTACATGCCGCATCAGTTGAAACACTTTTGTTGCAGTTTGGCCTTCCTTTTACACGACAACGGCGTGCTGGCGCCCCTGAAACCGCAAGCCTTCTTTCTGGCTGTGTAAACTGGCAAGCGGAGTGCTTGTAAACGCAGGGACTACGCTAATGCTAATGCTAGCTCAAGTCAGTGCATTCTGCTCTAGCCACCACCAGACTCGGATTAAGTGCACCAAAAGCAAGTCAATATGATGACAGTCTATTAAGGTGAATTTAAGTGTTCGTAGAATAATTTTAGAAGTCCAACTATGGCTGAATTTCTTAAGTCTGTGGCTGCTTAGGGCTTAGCAGCAACGGGAAGGTAACAACTTCAGCAGCTCCAACGGTATGTCATTACAAACTTACACCGCCAACTACTGGCCTGGCATGCATACTACAATGCTTTCGTTGTTCATGTAAACGCGGGCGTGTTTTGAAGATGCAAAGGAAAGACCTCTCCGTTTTAGAAGAGCTGCTCCTGTGTAAACATGGCCCGAATGTTGCAGCATCCTTGAATGCATCTCTACAGTTTTCTCTGCTGTTTTAATGTACAGTAACTCTGACATTCTCAATGTGGTGGATCGCCTACTACAGCAGCGTTTCAATTCTTGACAAGTAGATTTTCATAGCTTGCTGCATGAAAGGAACCAAAGCACTAAAATAACTTTTTGCGTGCCGTTGAAAGTAGATAGATCTACATGCATTTTGTAGTTAAATGGTTAAAACGTGGAAGACTTATTATTTTTCGTCCTCTACTGATCAATTACAGTTCCTTGAATGGAAAAACATGTATTTGATGCAACGGTTATAGTCAGCATTTGATCCGTCCCTATTGTCCGAAAGGTTCAGGGCTGTCAGCTGTAAACTGCTCTCCTCAGCTTTTCAGCTATGGCAACAACAATTGACTGAGCTATTTGTAGCTCTGCATTCCCTCAACTGACTGATTATGTGCAGGAATGCATACTGAAATGATCTAGTCTTTTAATAATGGAATGCTTTTGTGTTCGACTCACCCACTGAACTTTACAGGCTCCTGCATTTCTTTCATCTTAATCCTTAAGGACTACAGCCCCAGTTAGTTTGTCCTACTTACAACTGACCTCTGTCCAGTAAAGATGGTCTGAGCAAACTGAGTTGATGTGTAATAAGGTGGTTATTTATCAGGATGAGGTCATAAATCCTGGACAGAGCAGCAGACTTGCTGTTGAATCTATAGCTTGTTCAGGGAAAGCTCATGCGTGCTCCTCATTGTTGGAATAACTCAAGTTATATTTATTTGACATGAAAGCATTTGTGACAGTGATTTTCTCTCACTGGGACCTCATAAGGAAACGGAATGCCCCTGTTTTGCCACCCCTTGGTTCACTGTCACTGCAGTTTATCCAGTAGAGTTGTTAGATATGCAGCCTTTCGCAGTAAGAGGGATTTCCTGTCAGTAGATATTATGGGCAGGAGGAGTGTGCAAAAGGAGTTGCTTAGTTTAAAAAAAAAGAGATTTCTCAGGGGTGGATTTCAAAGTGTATAAAACTGATAAATTCCCAAGCAGATGGGTGTAAGTATTCCCCTGGATTTCACTTCCTGTAGCATTTATCTGAGAGTTAGCAGTGAGGAAGCAGTGCAGTGTTGCGTGCTTTGGATGGCTTCATTGGTTTGTATGATCACATTTGTGTTTACACGGCCGCAACCTGCCGTGGAACTGCCTTTATTTGCATGGCAAACTGAACGTCTGTCCGCACAATAGCTCACATGTGGAAAGCATATTGTCTTGAAGAGGTGGCAGAAAAGGAAGTGAGAAGCAGGGCCCGACTGAGGCCAGTCCACATGCCTTGTGCTGGCATGCAGAAAGGGATGATGTGGCTGAGTCTCCCATGGAAATTTTAACTCAGACTTTAATGTCTGGAAAAGAGCTTGTGTGTGTGTGGATTTCTCTCCCCTAAAGCTTAAAGAAATAATTGCCATATGTAATGTCAACCACTGGCTTGTGCTTTCTGTCTAACTATCCATTTTTTAACATAATCACCACATTTCATTAATAGGGTAATGAGATGGGTTTTCGCATTATTATTTGGTAATCCCAGGCATGCGTCGCCCTCTGGCTGAGGCAACATCAGCAGAAATGGGATAACATGGAGTCCTGTGAGCTCTGGTTTGTTTTCCCAGCAGCTTTTCCCAATGCTGCCACATAATGAAATGTAGCCTGTGGACGGCTACCACCCAATGCTTTTTGCACTGAGTGAAGTTTATGCATGGCTCCTGATAGGGCAGATTGTTGGAAATTGTATGTTTTATTTTAAAATTATATATTCTCACTAACTTTTGAATTTTAAATAATATCGGCTGGTTGATTTGACGCTGTTGGTATAGTGGTATGTTGCTGGCCAGACCCACATATGTTTAAAATTTGTTGCTGCATCGCTATATATCTGCTTTACCGCAGCATTTGTTTTATACTGTCTGCTGCACATTTTGTCATCATTGATGCCTTTTTCTTTCAGTGAATAGAAACTCTTGAGCCCTTGCAAATTTCAGAGTTGCAAGAAGTGTGGCAGAAGTGCTTATCTAGGAACAGTTTCACTTCTTAAAATTACTTTGAATTACCAGCTATGAAAGAGCTTTGTCAGTGATCCTGGACCATCAGCCCCATATTTGTTAGCGTAGCCT
The DNA here is from genome assembly GCA_029783625.1 of Naso annulatus. Classification (NCBI taxonomy): domain Eukaryota; kingdom Metazoa; phylum Chordata; class Actinopteri; order Acanthuriformes; family Acanthuridae; genus Naso; species Naso annulatus. Next base: position 16,232,418 of record JAPZDX010000004.1, on the reverse strand, counting down.
GGAGCTGATTTTGGGCCGCGCCGTGTTGGAGCTGCTGGTTGTTCCGTCCGACTCAGCGGCAGAGCGGTCTGATAACTGAAGCCAGACAGTGACAGAAGATATTTGGTTGCTAACCGTAAACCTTGATGATTACAAAGCAGTCACAAGGGTTTTTTTTTGTGTGTGTGTGTGTTACATATTTACATTTTGAACGTGATGACCCTGTGTATGTGTTTACACAAAATACAGATGTGTTTATAAACAAACAAAGAGACTGCCTGATCATGCAGATAAAAACACCAATACATTGATTTTTGAGGCCGTTAGTTACACCTCTCACGGTTGGCCAGTCTGGTTGTACAGCTCTTATGGTGAGATGATGTGATTTTATTTACAGGTAGAAAATCTCTAATACTGTTTGCACTATGGAAGCTATTACTGAAATATATATTTATGTATATATTAATAAATTAATGGCCATTGTAGTTAGTCTTGCAAATGAGGAGGACTTTAATGTAGATTTTTGTATGTTTCAATCACTCTCAGTTAAGAATGCAGAAATAGCCCAGAGTTGACACTTAATTTATAGTTTCACAATAAATTTTCCAGACACTGCACTCTCATATCAGTATATATAGATTAATAAAAGGAGAATTTAATTTATATTGCCTTGACTTTGGTCGATATTTGATTATCGAATATTGTGATAGTTGCCATTATTAGCAATATTTTTCACAATCTTGAACATTGAACAGCTGTTACAGCATCTTCAGGCTTTTACTTTGAAAAGAAAATGCGTGCAGAGCTGCTGTGGTGGCGGAGGCAACACGAGTTGCTGTTTGACGTGGTGGAGAGGTTATCACAGGTTAATTGGCAAGACGTAGGCATGCATGCAGCACTTTAATATACAGACATGGAGGACTTAGTTTTGAAGAAGAATGCCAGCTCGTTAAATTCAGCAGTATTTCAGGTTTAAAGCAGGAGACAATGGCCGAGCCCTTCTGATGATAATCATGATATTTGAGTGCAACAATATTGTGATATTAATTTTTTTGTTTTGCCCAACCTAATATCTACTTTTAACTCTTCTGTATCTCTGAATACAACCCTGGTGTGATACCTTGATGCAGCCCTTCTTTCCCTCTTTGCATGATGATAGCTGTTGCCACAGCAGAGATGCTAACGCTGAGATTCAGAAACTGGAACGGTTGCTGGTCACACACCCAGGGCTCCAAACTCTCACTGCTTAGAGTTTATAATTTGATGTTGTAAAGTTCTTAAACCTTCTTTGCTCAATCCTTTTTCCTTTTTTCCAGCAGCAGTGTAATTTATTCCCTTATTCCCTTACTAAAGCTGGTCCTTTCGTCACACTGGTGTTTCAGTAGAAGACTTTCAGTGTGTCTTGTGATGTCTTCCGATTTTTCTTTGTTTTTTCCTTCATTTGTTTCTTCAATTGGACTCGCCTGGCCCACATGCAGCAGCCCTCCACTCCCTCCTCCTTTCCGTCATACTGTAGCGTTAGGGCACTGTTGCTGATTGAAAATAAGGCTCGCTATGGGACTGTGTGCTTGGGATGAATTTTTTTTTCCTCCCTTCCTTCACTTTTTGTTGAGAACTTGTTTGGCCACATACCTAAAATAGCTCTCTGACGTGTACAGTCCTGTTAAGGAATGTTACTGTGGCTGTCCAGAGTTCTCTGCGGCAGGAAGTTATGCAAACGTGCATTGCTGAGCACAGAGCCTTGTGATTAGGGTCCTGAAGGACTCAGTTCTTCAGCTCTTTTTCCAGTGCAGGCTGGCGGGATACTGTATGGCCAACAAGGCCCCTTTTCTCTCCCAGCCAATGGTCTGTCGTGTGTAAATTCTCCTTCCTGAAAGTTGACTTAAAAGTTTTTTTTTTTAATTTAAAGCTGAATAGATGATTGCTCTCTCTCTCTGCCATGTGCGTTGCTCTCAGCCTACCCTTTCATTAATTTCCCACATTCGGTTCCTGTGAATGCCTACATTGCTTTTGTTCTTCCCACCCGCCATTCTTCACCTCCCATTTTTCCTTTTCCCCTACCGTCTGCCTCCTTCCCTGCTTCCACCCATGCCGCAGGTCACTGACTTGTTTTATGTCTCGTGGAGGGGGGTATAACCCTGACCTCGACTGCTGAGCAGAAGCAGCGGAGTTACTTAAGAGGATTCCTCACCTTGTCTGAGCTGCTGATTCACCATGTGTCATCATTGTTTTGCTTGGAGATGCTGAAAGAAATCTGTCGTTATTTATTACGAGATTCATTCATGATACCGGAAAGACAAGATTCTTGCTATGATAGTGAGTTTAGAGGTTAAATAGCTTACATCAACAAGAGAAATAAAGTTGTTTATCTTAGATCAGCTGTGATATTTATCCTTAGCCTTTGAGGAAAGAAAAAGTAGACTAATTGACTTGTGGTAAAGTGTCTGAAGATGCTCTGTTTCAACATCTGGCTCGCACCCGTTGGAGGGAATGCACAACAGTATGTTCAGGTGCTTGTGAATGAAGCCCATGGAGCTGTGTGCTTGTGTCTTCTCTCAGCCATTCTGGATTATAGAGATTAGATTAAATCCTGCCTGTAGCACTTGTGCTCCTTCCTCGCTGAGCCATTCTAGCTTTGATGCCTGTTTGCATCTCTTGGAATTTAATTATTATAGCTGTGACCGCATAATTTGAATTGGGTTTTTCATGCATGGTATTTTTTTATTTTTTTGAAATTGCAATATGACCTACTGCAATTTCTGAATTGCAGGGAGGTGCAATATTTGTTACAGGTGAAAAGTGTGTCAAAATACAATTTAATTCAAATATTGCCAGGCTGTAGAGTTGTCCTGGCCTACACGTCATATTCTACAGACTTAAGAAAACGTCTTTGTTTGGTTCAGATCCCTACAAAAATCACACCATAATCATGTTGTTATGTTAATCAATGAAAAAGAGAATAATAATGTAAAATGGTCATTTCTACTTGTATTGCAAATCATATCGCAATTGCAATATCACTGCAAATAATCACAATTAGATGTTTTCTCAAAATCATGCAGCCCTACAAGGGAGCATGGTTATTGTAAAGCACCCTGGAAAAGGAGCAAAAATATTTCTTTGTATTTTCTATAAAGTGGGAAAAATGTTCAGTTGTTAGTTAACGCAATATTTAAGATGTCAAAATCACTATTATTTAAAATGGACTGTGAAAATAAACAGCTGCAAATCATGCAAATGAAAATAAAATGATATGAAATAC
>JAPZDX010000004.1:16154440-16166240 GCA_029783625.1 Naso annulatus | reverse complement strand
AGTACAATAGATTAGATTTGTTCATGATTGTAATTGTCATCAGTGAATGACAAGACTAATTCAGCAAAAACTTGACCGGAAAGTGTCATTATGGTTGAGCCAGCTTCTTCAGTGGTGTTTGACTGTTACTCATAAAAGTGAGTGACTATATACTCCCTGTGGGAGTATATTAGTAATGTCATTATAGGAAAAGTTTCATTGGTTTTGCCTTACATTGCTACATACTTAATGGCTTCTCTTTTGTGATCTTTAATAAAGTAATATTAGAAAAATTGACGGCAGAGTTGGTGACAGCTGGCACAAAGAGCATTTCACAGGAAAATGTTCAACGAGGCTCAAAGCATGTAGAGGAGAATCAAGGCTGCACTGGCAGACGACTCAATCTGCCTTGAAATGAAACTGTATTAATGCATGGAATATATAAAAGAAGCTGACCTTTCTGATACTGTCTGGTACAAATATGAATTGCCTCAAAGTAATATATTAATAAACAAAATAATATAAGAGACTGGCCTTCCTAACATTACTAGATGATGACAGACTTAGAAGGAAAACAGTGTTTAAAGGGTATGACCTGCATTAAACTTGGTAAACACCCTCAAAAAAACTCACTGGAGGTGCGTGATCATCATCATGCTTTGTAAATGAAACTTGTCCAGCTTATTTAATGTGTTTTCCCCTGAAACTGTGGTTCAGGAGGCTCCCTCAAATCATTCGTCAGACAACCCATTCAGCACAAACTGCTCAGGCTGAGGAGCCTCTCCACAGGTGCGCTGGTTACAGTCCCTGTGTGAATTTCATGGAAATTGACTTGAGTGTTGGCCAGGTGATTGTGGCACAAGTGTGCATAAAATGGGCTCTGTGATGACTCTTTTTCTATCCACTCGTTTTGCAGACAGAAGTAAAAACACAGTTGTTTAACTGGTAGCTTTAATGTTATTGCAGAATTTGGAAACAGTTAAGTGCTACATTACTGCTTTATGGACCAATGCAATGCGTTATCATCAACACTTTTCAACTGATTACATTCAAAGTGGTTCGATGCACTGAAAAGCGTAGAAATTAATTTTAAAGCATGCGCATGTTCCGAGTGTTTGTCAGGGATACTCTCTGAGTATGCGGTTGAACAAACAGACCATGAGGTTAAAGGTTGAGGAGCGCGGGCAACACAGAAATCCAGTGACCCGCAAAACCGCTTGTGACAGAGCTCATTTTACTAATTGCTCAAAGTTATCTAATTACAGTTTGGTCACGAGGTATTTTGTGTTCACGGGAACTCTGCTGCAAAACAAATACGGCGCATTTGCATCATGGCTTGCATCATTTCCTCTGGAAAAAAAGGGATTCAGCTTTTTTATGAAATCTAGAATGGAAACAAAAAAGAGAAAGCACTTGGTAGGCAAGGTTGATAAATTAGTTCCTAAACAGATGTTTTGACTGCCAGGATAAAGAGAGGTCAGTCTCAACAGTGACCTCACACAGACAAAGGGAGGAATTTAGCCACAAGCGTGTGAAAGCAGACAGAGAAATGAACCAAAAAAAAAAAAAAAAAGCCAGATAAAATAATTTGCCAGAGCTCAGATTCATGTGTTTGACTGTCATGTTGCCCAGAAAACAATAAAGCACACACTCCTGCACACACTCTGAAATCATCACCAGTGAGCAGCTTCCTTCAAAGGCTTCGATTCAACCCCAGGAGACAGAAACATAGCCAACAAATCACAATCATGAGACTGCTGCTGCTGCTCAGTGAGTTCGGGTCAGTGCGCTGGTGAGCTGGCTGGACTGTCTGTTATGCAACAAACATAAACCATCTCAAAATAAAGAGGCCCAAAATGAGCTTTTCTCTCATCTTTTTTCTTCATTGTTTGGGGTTTTAAATGTCGGAATTATCAGAAAAAGGACACGTAAACATAGAGAAATTCCTGCAGGTTCTCAGGCGTGTTGCCTTCAAGGTCTATTTTTAAGATCTCACGTTTGTTTACCTTGAGATCGATCAGAGCACCAATGCAGCAAACTAGCCTTGCGTCCAGACATTGTTAGAAACGACAGGTGAATTATGACATCCTTGCAACTTCCTTCTGCTTCTGCGTCACTTTTATTTGTTTATCGAGTATCCCAGGTGTAATGCTTGGTGTGGCTGCTCAGAATAGGAAGCCTTAGCACGTCTAATGTCCCTTTAATGGTTTTTGGCTTATCTGACTTCCACAGTGGGAGTGCAATTAGTGAGTTATAAGGTGAAACTGTTTATTTTTGCACCAGCCATCGTAGGATATCCTCTTATTCTGCATGTGTCTCGTCTAAGGAGAACAGTAGTAGATTTGTATGCCCCCCTGTAACACTGATCACAGATTTTGGCAGCATATCAGGATGTGAATTCCCTCAGACTGACTGTGTGCAGACGTGCTGCTTGTTCAGAAATTCAATTTTTGGGGTAGCAGCTGTGTGAATAAACACATGCATTACATCTCATTCAAATGCCCGGGTTGTGCATTCATCTGCTTTGTCTCTGTAATGGAAACTTATCTGAGTTGCTTCAGTGCAACAAATGATTTTGTTAGCACCCTTGAATTGTTTTACGATACTTGAAACAGCATCGAAGTTGTCTTATCTGTGGTGGTTTCATATAACTTTAAACATTAACTGTCAGTATTTAAAGAGATTTTGTGTAAATGCTTGATGAAAGCTTCCGTGAGTCTCTAAATGAGACAACTGGGTCGAAGTTTTGAGATTTATCTCAGCTGTAAGCGTTTCGTCTTGTTTTATTGCAAACTTCTTTGAGATTAAGTGCATCGAACCAGCCTCTGCAATTAGCTCCTGGGCTGATGCTTACATGTATCCATCCCTGAGGAGATTTATATTTCCACTTGATGTGTTCTCTTGAGGACGGCAGACTCACAAACTCACAGGGGGCCTTTTATTAGGGGGATCAGTTCCCCTCAATTGTTACGTGTGGCTCCTGGCTCTTTGCCTATTTATCACCATTGTAAAGCCTCTGGCCAGCGTCCCCCCACCTCTGCTAAATGTATACAAAAACATTTCTGAAAGTCTTGGTCAGGGGTCTGTGCTGCCATGACAACCACTTTAACATTATAGACTTCTTCCCGCTTCGGAGACCACATCACATTTTACGCATCTCAGCGGCAAGATCACCAAGGAGACCTTTATGACTGAACACATAAGGATTTTGGCACAGAGGAATAGTTCAGTGGCTCATTTCAGAGCATTGATTGCTATAAGTAGAAACACTTTGATGTGAAATTGATCTTTAGATCTGAAAAATACAATACTGGTAGAATAAAGATATCCTGCATTCAATAAAATCTTTTTTTCCCTTCCAGATAACACTTGACTTTAATTGGGCTTTATGACTAGCTAACACCCCGAATGCCTGGGGATAACATTAACTCCTCTGGCATGAAAACAAGGTTATAAAATAATAAAATTTAAAGTGCCAACTGATAAGGATGGACTTCATACTGTCAGGAAGCTCATCACTGGCTTAATCCATAATGGATCATGGTTCACAATTAGTCCAAAGCTCCCTCACGAGGCCTTTTGATGTTTTTATTTACATTCTTTGTGCTGTAACAGCTGGAACACGAAGTGCTTAGGGAGGGAAGAATCTATTTTTATTGATTTATAGGGTACTACGTGTCCGTCTGTGTGCCTCTGCAGGCCATAGAGCACATCAAATACTCCCTACACATGCACACTCCAGAGTTTTTCAAATTAAATCTAGTCATAAGTTATGACTTGAGATTTTTTTTTTAAACATTAACTTTTATTTTTTAACATTATAACATTTTAACATACAACATTAGAAAAATGTCTGACAAGCGGTCATTCCCTTCCTTGTTCTCATGTGGAATACACATCTGGTGATCGCAGCCACTAACTTTAACTGACTTTAAGCTGCAACAAGCTGACAAGCACACTTTTTGGCTACAATAACGTCACACAAGGCTAAAACAAAATGAATGCTAATGCAAAATCTGTGTTATCAAAACAAAGAATGCTTGATCAATTACATTACAACTTTATGTGGCAACTAAAAATGTTGGTGAGTCCCACAGGAATGTTAAAGTTAATGTTAGCGCCTATGGACAGTAAGCATGATTGGATCAGCCTCAGCTATCTAATGTTAGCGTGCTACTAGCTTTGTTTTTAAGGGAGATTTACTTGATTAGATTGTATTTGGTAAGTATTATGAAGAGTGCTGGCATTGCCTTGGTTATAAAAATGAGTTGCGTAACTGAATTTTCCACATTCTGCTCCCATCATCTGCTGGCTGACATCAAACTGTGTGAGCTTGTTAGGTGTTAACATCGGCCACAATGTTTTAGTGATAGCTAGAGGTAATGTGTAACATGAGCATGTTTGGGTGTTAGCAGCTGTTATGTGGTAGTCTTAGTAAGTCAATCAAAATGTAATAGGATGAATAATATAGTTGTGCTCGTAGGAACAATAGGGTGTTTGCATTACATGGCGCAGTGAGAGGGATGAGGACTTCTGTGAGCCTGTTCTCTTCTTTATAAAATTTTCATAGATGAGGCTAAATTATAGAGTGCTTCGATGCTTCTGAGTGCTTTTCCAAATGTCTCTAAATAAAGTCAACAATATCTCATTGAAAACAAATCTAAAATGTTGATAAATGTAATCATATTCCTGACATCCAACAATTCTGAGTAAGGCTTAGAAAGAGTGGTTCCGTGTCGGCTCTCCTTTGTCCTCTTGCTGTGCTGCTGCTAGAGGAGGGGCTGGTTGTCTCAGTCAGCGGCAGTACACGAGGCTTTGTGAGATTTTAGCTTCGTGGAAAGCTAAGATGAACGGTTAAATGGCATACAGACAGCTTCCTTTTTAAGCTAGTTTGTGACAATGAGCTGTTAGCCGCAGAGCTAGCGTGTTGTGCTTGTGACTGTCTGATCCGCGACAAACCAATCCGCTGAGATCGTCTCCTCTTAAATATAAACAGACCTAATTAGATCAGTAAACACAACACCGCTGTTTCACATTAAAAATCAGCATTCCTCTGACAAACGCACAACATCCGGAGGGACAGAGAAGCAGACTGGCATTGAGGAACAAACCTGCTTCCTCAAACTCCTGCTTCTCAACTCCGCTTGCGTTGAGTGAAATAACTGCAGTGTTTTGGCTGGGAGGCTTGGACACATGCTGTGAGCAAACCCGAGGAGCTACGGAAAGACCCGAACACACTCCGCTCCCTAAACTCTGCTCCGTCAGTCAGTCAGTCACAGACAGAGCCATGTGTTGGGCAGGTGCCTTCCGTGACCAGCCAACAACTAATCAATTCTGATACTGTATGCTAATAGATAATGGAGCGATTGTACTATAGCGGTACATGCTTTGATTTATTTAGGTTTAGCTACTGTCCTAAGCAGACTGGATGACATGCGTTAAATAATAGAGTGTTTATTACAACCAATAGAGACAAATAGACATAACTTGAACTTGTGACCAAAGACTTGACAAATGACTTGGACTTTCCCCTCAGTGACTTGAGACTTAAAAACTTGACTTGTGAGCATCTCTGGCCTAAGCATGTTTAATTTAAATCTGTATTAAAACCCCTTTGAGGAGCTTTCATTTTGTTTTGATCATAGTGCTGTGTGTGGACAAAAGCTGTACTGCTTAGTGTCTTAAGATCTTGTCTAGAGCGAGCATTTGTTTTGGAAGAGAGTGAAATGTTGGGTTACTTAACGTAATCCCTGGTTCTTTGATAACAGAGTGAGGTGTTTCACTATGATTCCCATAGTGAAACACCGAGCGAAGTTAGAAAAAGAACACTGAGTTATTTTCCTGTCTTTATCAACAGCGTGGTCTCTCAGTTTGGGAGCATGATTTATTGATTTCACATGCAAATTCTGTGATGCTTTTCCTCAAACCCTGCTCCCACACTCAAAAACTTCCTTCTTGTGCTTAGATTTGCTGTGCTTCTGCACAAACCTTCATGCCTGAAATATATATATAATGCTTGCTTGGACAGATCCTGTGCTCAAGCTTCAGTCGCTCTCTCGCACTTGGCCTCCGTTGTGCATCCTCTAGATGTTTTGTGTGACAAACTGTCAAAATTTCCCAACAAACAGAATGCCAGGTGGAGTTTGATCAACAAAGTGATCATTGCCTCGCTGTGGGGGTGTTCGCCCATCTTAAGAGCGTCCCATATGGATTGTTACTAACCCGTTTCTTCTCATGGTTCATTCACTCCCGCCCCCCGAAACTTTATTCAATGCATTGCTGAAACTTTCTTTATGACTTTGGGAATAAATGGACCATCAAGGTATATACCAGTGCCAATAATTTTCCTTAATAGTTACATAAAATTGTGAGTTAAAAAAAAAAAATTGTGAGCTGAGAAAAGATCCCAGAGCAAAAGTTTCATGAGAGGAGAGAGGCTGAAGCTTGGGCACAGGAAATCAGTCCAAGCAAGCATTATATATGCATTCAGGCATGAAGGTTTGTGCAGAGGCACAGCAAGTCCAAGCACAAGAAGGAACTTTTTGAGTGTGAGAGCGGGGTTTAAGGAAAAGCATTACAAAATCTGCATGTCAAATCATTAAATCATGCTCTCAAGCTGAAAGACCATGCTGTTGATAAAGACAGGAAAATAACTCTACACAGAAAGAAACACACCACTTATTTACACAACACCAGTTAGTCATTAACACCAAATATTGAAATTATCTAAGAAAAAATATCCTCCTGCCTCCAACCACAGATAGTAAAAAAGAGAACTGCGTAACAATCATGCCCATAAACAATAATTTGTCTCTTTGGTCTGTGTGCCATAAAGCATTTGGTGGTGTTTCCGCTAACTGAGCGAAACGTGCAAAGGAATTGTAAAAGACAGGGTGGTAATCTCCTGGTCTCATTTACAGATGTAGGTAAGATGTGAGGCATCAGTAATCAATTTCGACTGCTACAAAGCCAGTTAAAAGTCTCTTGTAGGGACGTTAATTACATTTAGCCTACAATTAATACAATAGAGTACAATTAAAAGCAGAAGAAAAAGGTGTAAACATAAGGTTGAAAGTTTAAATGGAAGTAATAACCTCATGTGACAAGGACAGTCAAACCTCACAATCTGTTTTGGTCTCCACTTACACCCGAGAGAAAAATGTTCACTGGCTTGTCAATGTGTCTGTCCTCTGTAAGGTCGGGTTCAGTGGATTTATTCGATTTTTTTCTGTTCAAACAAGCACCCAGTGCTGCTTTAAAAATTTAGCTTGAAAGCTGCGCGACTGAACCAAAACAACAAAGCTCAAAATAATCTGAAGGGAGATGCTAAATGCTCATGAAACCCATGAGACTGAGCAAAACAAGAGTCTCTAGATTTGTCACAAGTGACCCCTGCCATATTACACGAAGCCATTGGATTCATTTTAAACAGGAAGATGCTGATTAGTGCAGCTTAGACTGATCATTTTTTGATGATTAGAGAATAAAAAGGAATGTTATGTTCATTCTGTTTGACAAACATATAAATCCTTTCTAAAACAGACAATATTTTATACGCTAAGCTGCTTTTAGGGTGGATGAACCCTGCTGAATCTGCTGAGGTTTGTTTGCAAAGAAATACCGCTATCAGTGTGATTTTTCTATCCCACACAGAGCAGCACTTACAGTTATTTATGACTACTTCACAAAAATAAATAAATAAAAAATAAAAAAAATCATTAAACCTATTACAAGATGGTTGCTGGTGCACTGGGAGGCAAGACATACTGATCCATGTACAAAATTTGTGGGAAGGTCCCCTCTGTTCAAAGTGGGATTCTCCGTATAACGTGCTATAAATGTTAGAAATGATTTACATCTCAGACACCTAAAGTGCTTGGGATAAGAAAAAGGAATAACTGTTGGTACCACTGTCTCGGCAGAGTTATTTCGTACTATTCAGGCAGAATGAATCAAATAACACACTGAGATAAAAATATCCTGTAACAAGTTAATGTTCAGGCTGGGTACCTCCTAATAAGAACTAAATTGAAATAGCTGTCATGCTGTCGAGCTAGCCTGGGGAATGTAAATTTTGCTCAAATACTTTGCTGATTTTTGTGCTTAACCTGCAAAAAAATTTACAAGTGTCATCAAGGTAAGAGTTCTTGTTTCCAGCAGAGGACTAATTCAGTGACACATCAGTGATCCTGAGCACTGATGTCAAATTAAGAAAAGCAACAATTTCAAGGGCGCACAGTTCAGGGTGGACGGGGTCGTGAGGCCCGTAGACAGAACAGCTGCCAGCTCATGTTGATCTTAGAAGCAGTGTCTGAGTTTAACTGGCATCGGCTGGTGTTGCTTACCTCAGTGATGTGTCAACAGCCACGGTGTAACATTAGAACCAATCATATTAATGCATTGGTCATAAAAAAAATGCCACCGAATGATTTGATGCTGTTTTTTTCCACATTAGCAACATATGTTAGAACGTTTCACATTAGATGTGTGGACAACAACCTGACTAAAGAGTTTAATCTAAATACTTGTGACTTCACTTAATCTTAGGCCCTTTGACTTGAAAGAACTTGATACCTTTCCCCAAGTCCACAGATGGGAAAAAAAATCCTCACTTTTCATTTCCAGCAAGTCAGCGTTTCATGCCCCAGATCTACCTTGTTCAAATCAATTCAAGAGCATCCAATCAAGTTATGGAAAAGAACCATGAAGAATAAATGTCACATTACTGAGCTTAAGTTGATAAAATTATACCAAAGATAATTAAAGGTAATTAAATTTGGCTCAGTGGTTAGCACTGTTGCATCACAGCAAGAAGGTCCTGGGTTCGAATTCAGGTCCTTTCGTCTAATGTCAAAAGGGTCCTGGGTTCGATATCCACCTGGGGTAGGTAGGACCTTTCTGTGTGGAGTTTGCATGTTCTTTCCATGTCTGCGTGGGTTCCCTGCGGGTGCTCCAGCTTTCTGCCACAGTCTTCTAAATTGCCAATAGGTGTGAATGTGAGTGTTAATGGTTGCTTATAGTAGTGGGGAATAAAATCAATTATTATATGCATTGTGATTCAGTGTGGATGATTCCAAATTGATTTAAAACATGTCCAAAAATAGCAAATTATAAATGAAAAAGGCAGAAAACGGAACAGCAGTGCACCCGGACGGTTTACAGGGTGCACATAAGAAAACAAGAAAGAAACATAACTGACCTCGCGATCCAACCAGCACTGAGTGGATTAAAGCTGGCATTTGGAAGCACTTTGGCTTCTACAAAGTTGATGAAAAGTGAACTAGACAAGAGGCACATTATATAAAGTTGTGTCACGCTGAGATAAAATCAAGATGCATCAACTGAAAATGCACTGGTTATCGTTTTATGATCTAATCGAAGGCCCCTGAATTGTAATCAAATCGAGCCGCTAGGTGCCCGGAGATTCCCGCCCCTTGTTGTTTTAAACGAAAAATTAAATTTGTCCACAAAAACTATGTGTTGGTCAACAAAATGCAATATGAAAAATTTTCCAGGGTGAAAATTACAGATGCAAAAACAAGTTGCACAAACAACAGAGAGTTGAGGGCTTGAATTGGACTCAGATGCAAAGACTCTAGTGACCTGCAAAATAAGGACTTGGTTGCACCACTGTTATAGAAATATCCCCATCCCTGATTTAAGTGGATGTAGCTGAATATTATGTGTAACAGTCCAAATGCTGCTGAACTTCAGCACATCTTGATAAACATTTGATCAAATGCTCACGTGGGGAATAACTGAACACTGTGATGTTAAAGAAAGCAGCCACTGATGTTGTAACAACATCTGCATTCATTTTATCTCTTGGCAGGTTTGACTTGACTGATAATTTGGATTTAGGCATCAAGCCACAATATAAGCTTAGACGGAGCGGAGACTGGAATCTACATTTTTTTGCATTTGAGATAACAGTGATGGACCAATCTCTCTATTTGTGTGACCCCTCCCACATGGAGGTCAACGGCTTGTGTCAACATCAGAGCAACTTCCCATTAAAGTGTAAGGGACTTTACATGAGGGTGGGTACTCGCTGTCATTGAAGGCTGATCCTCTGGGCTTCTAGTGGAGATTCCCTTCTTGCTAGACTTCCTGCTGTTTGACGTGTTGTGAGCAAAAAGTCATCTGCGCCTGTCAAACACTTCAACTTAAAGGGAACCTCTTACAGCATAAAGACACAAATTCAAGCCGCTGTCTAAATACAAAGGGGTCACTCAGTTCAATGTTATTGTACATGAAGTACATACTGTATGTGCGGCGCAGAGTGTGTGGATGCAGAAGAGAGTAGGGGTGTGTGTGTGTGAGTGTGTTTGTCTGTGTGTGAGACCATCTGTTTTCATACTGAGAAGGGAAACAATGAAACTAAATTAGCTTACGTCCTAAGAGACAATCAGCTAGGGGCCAGAAATCATGACGATAAAACTGACTTCCTTATCATATAGCGAGGTTCGTTAACTCACAAAAGCCAATAGGGGACACATCATGCTCGATGTAAAATTCTGTCTTTACGTAATCAAGAAGGAACAGTTGATTACGTAAAGACAGAATTTCAATATGTAGAAATGATTCTACATATTGTCTCTCTGTACACGTATTTCAGCCCAAGACTTCATGGGAGATGGGTGGGAGGACAATGGTCATAACATATGCTTGGAATTAATGTAGGTTGTGTCCTCAAATATTTTTAATTTCACAGAGAGTGTCTTGCAGTCTGGAGCCCCACCCAACAAAGGAAGGACCACAAATTTGCTCTCCTTTCAGGTCCCAAAGTCAAAATCTAAATGTCATCATGTAGCAGTTTGTGTCTGACGGATTTGACATCAAGATTTAGCAATCATTAAAGACTTTAATTTCAATTTATTTGGCAGTAAATAGAGCAACATCAGTGTTTGTAATAGTTTGCACATTTTACCAACTGTTGTAAACATCTGCTGTAAAGTCCTATGTCTTCATTAAACATTGCTGGTGCCTCATCGCAGCTGTACTGCAGATTCTTCTCACTGAGCAAATCTGAAGATTAACTTTAAGCACTGAAAAAGATCCATAAATATCATTAGCCTACTGTAATGCTAAAGTTCAAATATGTTGCATGTACACAAGATTCAGAGTGTATTGAAGTACAAAGATGCATCTTGTAGTGATTAGTTTTTGCCAGTTTGAGCCACATTTTTAGATACGGTCAATAGTAGTTATAGTAGTAGAGTATTAGTAGTTAATAGTATTAAATCTGAACACTTAAATATTTTTCTGAGAGGGTTTACTGTACAGACATCTTAGAAGTCCAAAGTGTAAGATTTAAGGGGATCAAATGGCTGAAAAAGAATAACATATTTCTTATTATGGATTAAGTTTTCAATCCAAAGTTAGTGTATAACCACCTAAAATTAAAAGTCATGTTTTGTTACTTTATATAAGCCCTTTATATCTACAGGGTCTGGAAAAGCTAAGTTAGAAAAGTTTTTGAAAAAGTTACTCATCAAATGATGATGGATGCTCTACAGCACCTCTTAAATTAGAGCAATCTCATCAAAGCCAGCCGTCTTCTGTGGTACATTCTCTTTACTGCAGAACATCTTTCATGAGACGCAGGTAACCTTCTACAAAATTATTTCACATTAGTGCACATTTTCTGACCATATGATCATGTGCATCATTGGATAGAGTCTGCTGATACGCACTCCAGATCAATATCCAGCATGAAAATTAGTTGTAGATGTTACGTGATGTAGGCTACAAAATTTTTTTTTTACCTGCCCAACTATCTGACCAATAATAATATCTGACCGGCATTTTCGTGCACATG